>CM067068.1:20610156-21205156 GCA_033980235.1 Diadema setosum
CATACGACTTTTCGTTGGTTTTGTGATGCACAGTCACAAATGTTTTCTCTTTCAATGTGGAATTATTTAATAGTGTTGTTCCTCTTCTGGCTTGCATGCTACTGTATGCAACCTGCCACCATCCAATCAATGAGAAAACATTGCATTCAAAATTCTTACGGCAAAGTTGCACATACAATTTCTCTGTAACTTTTCACTGTGCACCTTTGTGCAAGACATGGCACCATTCAAACATTGTGTACGCAACAAATTGCCATATGCAGATCTGCTTTCATGAACACACGTGTGGCTGAAAATGACAGAGTTTGGAGAATGCACTCAAATCAGTTACCTCTTGGTCTTGTGGTGGCAATTTGCATTCAGATTAGACTTGTGTAAGATTTTTGGTTTTAAAAGAAAGAAGAAATTTCAGTTTGGAATCAGTTATATTTCTCTTGCATTATTGTTTGTACTGTGTCGTTTCTATTGTGAAATCAAGTTGAACCAAATGGTAGTGGAATCTTTAGTTTGGCTACTTTCTTTTGTTCTTTTCAAAGTAACTTGTAAATTTCATTGTTTATGTATGAATACTTGACATAAATTGCTCTTGGTGAATGTCCCCTGCGGTGTAGCTGTAACAGTGGTAGAGTTTGAAACAAACAGGTTGATTGTGTTGATATTTTTGTGACTTTGTGGCATGAATGTGATTTTTGTATTCATGTTTTCTCTTTCTCGTCACATGCCAAATTTTCCCAAACTTGTTCACTTTACCAACCCAACTACTTTCACCCCAAAACTAACACGTCACATCGTACCCTGTCACCAACACTCTGAAACATTTATAACCAACACTTGCGCGACAATTTACTTGCAAATTTTCAACCGGACATTACATTCACGCTGTGTGACTGCAACTGGTGAAATCATATCATGACACATATGGGCACGATCCATCCCATGAATACCTCACAATCTAAACATATATTCACTGGTAATATTTTTCCTGCTTATAAAAAATTCATGCCAATGCACAACATGATTGATTTTTTTTTTATATTTCAAATTCTCACCCAATAATTATTTTCCCATATGTGCCAAAATATAAAAAAAAAACATGTTAAAATTGAAACAAATACTATAAAACATACAACACAATACACTGTCTCTCCCTGGACAAAATACTCTCACCCTTTTGTGCCCATTCCCCTTCCCAATCCTTTAAAATCCAACCCAACTCCGACCCTTGCCCATACTGCCCTCTCCTCCCCCCCCCCCCATGATTAATGGGTTAATCCCTTAATGACGTAACACACCTCATCCACCAACCCCTGCCCGTATCCAGTTTCCCTGCTGGGTTCTAGTGTTGGAGCCCAGCTGCGCCAGCTCAGAACCCCCCTCGTGACCCCACAGCGGCAAGCCCCCTCCCGCCCGCCCCCTCCCGTCATCCAGCGGCGGTTGGCCGATGCCCGACAAGCCCTGCAAGCTCTCTCGGCCGGCCTCCCGGTCCCAGGTGAAGAAACCCTTCTCTCTCAAGTTTCCGCAGAGTTCAATGGATTCACAACTTGACTTATGCCACCAGTAGCAAAATTAGAAAGCATTTTCTTTTTGTTGGTGGTGTGTTAGTTTTTGAATAGTTCCATTAGCAGGGCTTTAAAGGTTTAATTACTCCTACAGTAAACATAGTTTGCATATAAAGGCATCTATATTTCTGGTTCAATCCTGGCTCAGAGTGAAAAGAATGAACTGAAGTTTTTTACATCTATTTATTGTGCAAAGTGTTTGAGAAAGGGAAAGGAAAAGCAAAATGTAGTGATATAGTATTCTTGAGGAATATAAAAATATGGGATTGCCTATTAAATCCTGTGATTTCTTTAATCCTCTTTTTTGTTTGTTTGTGTAATGCTCAGAAAATTGTGAGCAATGTAAAGCCATAGTGTCAAACAATAGGAGAATTAATCATGCACATGTTTCTAAAAGCTCTCCGGTAGCACAATACCATTTTTGTCTGACAAAACTAAAACAAGCACAAGAGCAGATAATACCTTTGTTGCACACCACTGTCAACGCTTTTCCCAACATTGCGTCTTGCAATAAGCCACCAAGATTCTCTGTTTCTGGTCGGTATATTGCCAAGTTGTGAATCCAGTCGAGCTAAATCATCATCATACCACTGATACACATCCAATGTACAAATGTAGTAAAAAAGAAGTTAAAGAATCACCTGATTCTAAATGCATACAATAAATTATTTAAAAAAAATCATTGAAACTCTGACAATGTACTTGGAGTCAAGTTTTGTCTAAAAAAAAGATGTCTTGCTTGTAATACATTTGTGGTACTGTCTTTCTACAGTATCAAATTTTTGTTTTATTTTGACTTGTCTTCATATCTTCTTAATTATAACTATGATGTATCTTTGTAAAGTCATTACCATTAGGTTTTTCCATACAGCAATTTTTCTTCTTTTTTTTTTAAAGCTTGTAATGATAAAAACTTCAAAGTAAATTAGTGCTCAGGAAATATAGTAAGCATAAGGATCACCAGATATAAAGACACTGCAGGTAAGAACATTAACTTGTAATAAAAAAATACAGTTATCTTCAAAATTTGGGAAGGGATTGTGTTGATTTAAGTGTTACCCCTCTCCCCCCCCCCCAAAAAAAAAAAAGCCTGAAAAGTAAATATTTACTGAGGAACACAAGCAAACCTTAGTAAGATCCCCCCCCCCAAAAAAAAAAAAAAAAAAAGGACAAAAAAAAAAAGAAGTATTATAATAGATAAAAAGACAAAGATACTCATTTGGTGTTGCACAAAAAAGTGAAGTCTCCACCATATTTTGTGATTATCAAATTGTATTCTTTGTTCAGTGAAGTCATACGCAGTTTTCCTTTGCCATATCTTTTATATTATTTCCTGAATACTGTATAATACTATCTTCATGAACATATGATGCTCGTGATAAGTCATACTGTGTTCTCTTTCAGTCAGTGTTTTGTTCATTTTCTTTCAATTTTCTTCCCATTTCTAAGTTTGTACACTAGCATTTAGTCCAAGTTTAATGTGTTGATGTGTTCATTGACAAGAGTTGCCATATGCTACCTGGTCTTTTCTTGTTTGTGATATAATGCACAACTTTATTTGATTCATACTTGAATAAATTATTGTTGTTGCCTTTTTTTTTCTACATTTGTATTCAAAATGTTTTATCTTATTTTCTTTTGAAAAAAAAAAATCTGGCTCCTACATTAAAACTTATGTATGATATGATAATATCATTGTTTAGTTTTAGTGTCATGCTGTTGTATTCTGTAATTTGACCATGGAAACTTGCTTTGAAATTGATGATGAATTATTCATTAAAACATTTTTTTTTTGTTTTTTAGGTTTTTTTTCAAACAAAAATCCAAGCTTCCACTGATTTAGTCATTCAGTGGCTTTTGACATCAGTTTATGTGAGTAACTGTACACATTTGAGAGCTAACACCTTGCCAATTCAATAACTCTATGTATGCAAAGTACCCATGCTTGATTTCTTTGATGGTACAACGAGTTTGCTCATGATTTTTAGCCAGCGATAAATACTGTATAAGCTGTTATTTTCGTGAGGGTTTTATTTTCATGAATCACAGTTGGATGGCGAATTTAACAACACACGAAAATGTCGCCAGACGCTAGAGTAACAGCACATTTAATTTGGCGTAGGTGTCAATTCGCGAAAACAACATCTCGCAAAAAAAGTCTGTGTCCTCAGTCGCTAAAATATCTGTACGCGAAAATAACAGTATATACAGCAGTAGAGGGTGGTATTTTTTTTCAGTGCAGTGTGCTAGGCCAATCCTTGTGCACTACAAGAAAACTGTGTGCAGAGTGTAGGTACTGAGAGTAATTTCAGTGCTTCATAATTTCTTTCTCCAGATATGGCATTGATTATACACACAGAGTACACATAAAGAATTACTTAAGAGTCCTGAAAAAGTAGTTATATAATTATATTTATCATTGTCATACTTAAATTGATCTTTTTGAAGCTACAATTGTAGCAAAGCAACTGATTAGATCACCTTTACCACTGCTATGAAGTATTTAACCTAGAAATGTTGGTGTGGTTACATGCACAGAGTGTTAATGTGTCAGACAAAATGCCTTTTTCCCCTCCATATATTAAGTGACAAGCATCAACATCTACGTGTACATTCTGTATGGACGATAGTTATGCAGATACCTTGTGCAAATACAGAATGGTAGTGAAGTCTCACTTGTGAAATCAGTGGGTGTTTATACTATCTCAAAGTAGATGAAGTGACATTTTGTTCCCACTCTGTCAACCTTTAGGTTCCATGGGGCCTCCTCCCACTCCCCCACCCTCCTCCACCCCCTCCCTCCAGCCTGCCGCGACCCCTCCCTCACTGCAGCCAGCCAGGACGGGCACCCCTTCGCCGTCCGGCAGCCGGGTGACCACTCCGACCAGCACCAGTCAAGCCATGGCCATGACCATCGCCATGGCACTGGTCAACCCATCGCAGACAGGTGAGCAGTTCACACCCACCATGTTGCCCTAGCTTGCTTTTGACCATGCATGCGAAAATGTTTGGTCGTATATTATCCCTGTAACGTTCATGTGAGAAATGCTCACGATATCCACCACTCTCTGTGTGACTTAGAGTATTGAAAGAGGTAATGCTTCATCTGGTACTGTATGCATACTGTACATCGCAGCTTGTGATCTCTCTGTGTACATCACCAACTTTGTATCCAGCAGATATATACATCTTGTCCTGATATAGGGCATCATAAATTGCAATGTAGGTCTCCTGGGGCCCATTTCATAAAACTTGTCATCAGTGACAACTGCCACATTTCTATGACAAATTTGCTATCAGCCAATCAGATGCAAGGATTTCAGTAGCTTGTCACATCTATGACAACTTGTCACTGATGACAAGTTTTATGAAACGGGCCCCTGGTCTTATGTAATGAAAGAATAAAACAGTGAAGTGTACAAGTGAAGGGTGACTATTAGATAAACATTTGTTTTCATGTAGTACGTATTCTTAGTAGCAGGGTCTTTCAATCTCTCCTCCCCCCCCCCCTGCCTATTAAGAAGTCAAACTGGACTAACAATCCCTACGTCCCCCATGTACAGCTGTATGTTAATGAGAGTTTTGAATTTCCCTGTCTACTCTTGCAGTAACACATACAACACAGACAATTCTAAAGCAATTTATTTTATTAAAACAAAATGTACATGAATTATCAAATATCGGGTAGTCAAGAACAGATGTAATTATTAATATTCAAGGTTTATTATAATCATGACTTGTGACAGTGAAATTGCTGAGTTGCTCACAGTTGTACATAAGAGACATGCATGCATATAATTATAACAAAAGTGTCTATTACTGGAAGTCTTTTACTACAAATACAATCACAAAATCGCTCTTCATTATACATTAGAGTAAAAATGCTAAAAAAAACATCTACAATTTAATTCTTTGCCACAAAGAAATTGCCTCTTGGTGTATTTTAAACATTCTATTGAGGTGCTTGTGGGAGTGTAGGATATGCACGTATGTGTCTGTGAGCATGTATGTGTTGTACCATATGTAGATATGTGTGTGTGTATTCAAGTGTATGGTTTTGTGTATTTGCAGCAGTGTGTATTGATTTCTGGTTTATGAACTACCACGACATGTTTTTAATTTAGTGAAAAAAATATCAGCCTTCTTCCATTCTTTGTTCATCCTCAAATTGCAACAAACATTGTCTCCATCTCAGGCCTTGTACAGCCTGGCAACAACCTCATCAACACCCCCATTGGCGTCATGACGACCCTTCCGGGCCTCGTCCCCCACCAAGGAGGGGGGATGCTTCAGCTCTCGTCCTCCACCGCCTCTGTCTCGTCCTCCTCCTCCTCTTCCTCATCCAGTGCCAGCAATGATGTGGTCACAGTGGTGTCCTCCTCTGTATCCACGGCAACTGCATCCCAGTCTGGTGTGATCCAGACTCCCGCCGGTCTTCTGGGACCCATCAACATCATTGGTGGGTCGATTGTGACAGACAATGTTGACTGCTTTGCTGTCAAAGCCATTTCCGTATCAAAAATATTGGAAGGGGATGCATGTTATACCAGAGTTTTGATGTACAAGAATGCAATCAGGATGCCTGGGATAACTGTCAGAACATTATTGTTCTTGTGTTGTGAAATGAATTCCGCTTACTGCAACTACCACTTTATCTGTATCAAGGACTTCACTATACATCCTGTACATGTTATCAACTGCATTATCATTGCCAATACTTCTGTGATAAATTGGCAGGTGGAACACAGGGGCTGATAGGCGCCGGCGGTCAGACAGTCATCACCAATGCCCAGGGTCAGGTCAGCATCGGCCAGGGGGCCAACCAGCTGGCCCAGGCCAAACTGGCCCAGCTGATGGGGATCAAGAACCAGACACTGAGGGCAGCGGCAGCCAACACTGCAGCCAACAACAATCAGGGACAGCAGCTCCCGATGCTACAGGTATTAAAATATGCCTCCATGTTTGGGAAACCTTTGACAAAAGACCACCCAAAAACAAAACAAAACAAAGAACAAACAAACTTCCTTTTATTAATGGTGTAATTTTTGTTGTTTTATTTTAAGTGAAATAAATTTGCATATGATAGAAGCATGAGAAATGAATACTATAGGCCCTTTGTTGCTCTACTCAGTATTACTTCTGCTCAATGTAATTATGCTCAACTCATTGCCCGTTGAAAATCTTCACATAGTTTCATGTTACTGTGTTTGTGAGTATGTGTCTGTTTTACTTGTGGCAGTTGAATTCTCCCTGTCCCATATAACAGTAAAAACTCAAACAGCGGTGGCTCTTTAATGTTTGTAACACTGTGTCAACAATGCTGTGACGGTGCACAGCGTGAGCTCTAATTAGTCGTACACGAGAAGCATGTATTACTATCTCTGGCTTTAAACTACCATAGTTTTGTAGACTTTCTCAGCAATTGTTACATGTTGGGGAAAGATATATGAAATTATAGGTTCTAAACGTGTACATGTATTTCTGTTGTGAATTTACAATGTTTTAGGTCATGATAAAAAGGGATTACAGCATTTGTATGCTCTGCCCGTGCCTGCTGCACACTATCTCGACTTTACTGCATGTGCACAAGTTGACACTGAAAATGTGACCCCACTTGACCTCCGGGTGTTGCGCATGGGTGCAAAAGATCATTGCATTAATTTGCGTACAGACCCAATGACTAGCTAGGAAACGTTTAATTTGCAGTGTGCAACTATATGCAATAGGGAGAATTCAACTGATACATGTAATACTTCACCATTCCAAATTGGGTTCCATCTCCAAAATGTTTGAAATGTGGTGGTAACACTCTGTAAAGCTTCCATTAAAGAACCTCTCTGCTTATTACAATTTCAGTTGCATGGACAATGGTGTAGCAGTGTGCAGCACCCAGCCTGTCTGATTTTCAAACGTCTACTTTCACTCTTACCATTTTAGCAGGGCCAGCAAGTGCTGTACAACACAGCTCTGCAGCAACGTCAGATCAACCCAGCAACTCTGCAGCAGTTGCAGCAGCAGCTGCAGCAGGTGCAAGTTGCTGCAGCAGCTCAGACTCAACAGCAGCAGCAGCAGCAGCAGCAACAACAACAGCAACAACAGCAACAATTGTCCCCATCACAGGGACAACAGGTAAGTTGTCGGTAACAGAAAGAAACATGTCAAGAATTAGTCACACCTTTCACTTGTTGTTGTTCAAAAGAACCAGAAAGAAAAAAAGAAAGAGGGAAAATATGTAAAGAAAAAAAAAGACATGAAAAATAGAAAGTTAAGATGTCAAGAATTAATTGCAGTTAATTTGATTGCATTTTTTTTACAGACAGAAAGAAAAATAAATAAAGAGGAAATTAAGAAAAAATAAGGCAGAGAAAAAAGTGAAGATGTCAAGAACTAATCACAGCATTCAGTGTACACCTTACCTGCTCTCATATTGAGGTTTTTCTGCCCATTAAACTGGGGTAAAAAGAATGCCTTTCAATATCGTTTCTGGTGGTTTTAGTGTCTCACAGGGGTTCTAGGTTTGATGTGGCAGGAGGATTATTTCTGTTAGAGGTAGCAACTTCTCAGCCAGTGCTATTGTTTTTCTCTCTCTACTTTTGCTGTCATGTCAGGCAAATCGCCCACAGATCACGCTACAACAACAGCAACAGCAGCAACAGGCCCAGGTGGCCTACCAGAAGCAGCAGCTGTTGCAGCAGCAGCAACAACAGCAGCAACAGCTCCAACAGCAACAGCAACAACAGCAGCAACAGCTCCAGCAGCAACAGCAGCAACAGCTCCAGCAACTGCAGCAGCAACAACAGCAGCTGCTGAAGGGGAAGGGCAAGAGGCAACGTGCCACGCCAACCCCGCCCCAATGAGGGACGTCAAATGCTGATGGTCCAGTTACAATATGCTGCCTTTTTCTTGAAGCGTTTTATACTTGAGAGACTCTTCGGTAAGGAACAGATGCGAATACATGCAGTATCATTGAATGAAGATGATTGATAGATGATGGTTGTTGCAATCACATGCAGAAAATAAATCAAATCAAATGCAATGTTTGAATTGCCCCTAGTTGACGTTGAGAACTGAATTTGAAATCAGATTGTGAACTTGTGCAAATACAATGACTCACAAATACTTTTTTTTTGAGATATCAAAATATGTACAGAAATACTCTCTTCTACAATATTAGAAATGATAATAATACTAATAATACATTCTACTTTATAGCGCATGTTTACAAATACTAGTCTCTATGTGCTACAATAATTGTAAACATCTTTAATAATCAAAGTTGTGTACAAGATGTACATGTTACAGTAATTAGTGCAGTTCACTGTGATTAGTCTTGCATGGTTTGGATCTTTTACCACTTTTAAATATCCTGACCAGCTACTTTCAATGAAAGCAGCCACCATGGCAACAAGCCAAATTGTGAAATCGATTGCTGTGGTAACAGCTGTTATTGGAGGTGATGTTGTGGAGCCTACAATGATTGGGGACTCAGATGAGTGAGAGAGGGAACATATGCCTAGGTAGAAATATATACTCTTTGATGTACAAAATGTGTGTTGAGAAGTAGAAGTTTAATCTGCAATGGTGAAATTATCAGAGTTAATGGAAGTGCACATAGTTCTTATGTACACAGACAGCTGTGCTATAGGTTTACACTTCTGTAGGCTTTCACTGTAGGTTTACACACTTGAAATTTTTCTGACAGTAGAAATTTACATTTAGTCAAATATGAAATATGTTTTATTTGGAAGCACTGATCACTGCATGAAATTTCAATTGATTCAGCAGATTTTTTATGCAATTCACTTTTGTTGGAATCTTTTAACTTCTTGTGTATATGCTGCCAGGTTTGATGTTGTACAGGAAAATGCATGAATTACATGCCTCTAAAAAACAGAGACCAAGTATGAGTGTTTGCAAGTGTCTGAATTCAAAATTGATGCATAATATCTCCCAAAGATTCCCATGGTTGTTCAGTAGTTTCAGTTGTTTGATTCATTGTTCTGTGCTTCTGTGACTGTGTCTATGATGTGTAGCAGGACAGTCATGGACAAACTCAAATTACACTGTGGGCACAGGACAGAACATCATTGTAGAGTTCTCAACGTTGCACACCTTTTCCCCTCCCAACAGACACACATGAAGAGTCTGATCTCGAAAGCCTTATCTAAACATTTTAAAGTCCATCATCAGATAGAGCAATATTAAAGGGATGGTACAGTTTTGGTTTAGGCGGGGCTTCAGGTTTCCAATGTTTTTCGATGATGATTTCTTTTGAGATAATTAGAAACTTGTCATGAAATATGAAAGAGCAGTACAGTACTGTGTCTCGCAAAAAGTTAAAAGCTGGATCCTCACCTCGACCAATACTATACCATCCCTTTAAACTTTCCAGTGCATGTTCAGTAGTTTCAGTTGTATTACCTTGTAATAGCAGGTTTCTCACCATATGAGGTTACAAGAAACAGATATTTAAAGAGATGGGACCTGCAAAATCACCTTGTTTTGTTTACTGACCTCTTTATAGCAAAGTTCCACCAATGACTGTATTATACTTTTTCTTTATAGAAAACACAAAAGATGAACTTAGTCTGGTCTGTACATTATACGTACACTCACTCACACATACACACCTATACGTAAATGGCAATTAACTAATTTTGTCGGGTTTGTACATTGTGTATTTGTCTTCATTGAAGATTCCAAAGAAATCTGTACTGTTTGGGCTGTAAAGTGTTACTTTCTTGCCGTTTGGGTTCATAATCTTGCCAAGTACAGGTTAAATCTTTTTGTTTCCCAACACCGCCCACCATTGTATGAAAAGAAAAAATCCAATAAAACAATTGCATTTGGGTTGTTTATTCATTTTTAGTGTATGTACTGCATTGTATTTAAGTAGATTACATTCATAAGGGAACCATCATGAATGTAACATGCACACATACATTTTTCCATTAATTAGTAATGTACTCCACGATCACAAAGTCATAACCACTCATGACGTTGGAAGTCATGATTCATGAAAAATTAGACTGGCTAGATATATGGCATATGCTGTAGAAGGTATGAGGTAGTACAGATGTGTACTTCATAGGTCTCTGCTGTAGCAGAGGTCTGTGCTGTAGCAGACCAGTAACAAGTGGATCTTCCACTCGGTGTTATCATTTGTTGTACAGGTGTAGTAGCATTTTGCAAGTCTGCGGTGCAAATCTTGTGTAGTAAGAGGGGTAAAATGTGTCAGTCGGCATACTTTCACCTCTTCCATTGTGCGTATCACATGTACACATGTTGTATAAATATGTGTGTATTTTCATGCGTTTGTGCATTATGTGATAGTTTCTGTGTCACTCGTTAACATTCCTGTTAAGGATTTCGAATTGGCTGCAATGCAAACAATATACATTAATTGGAGGTTGGCGCATGTAATGTGTGGCATTGCCATTAGGCAAGCATGTTAATACTGTAAAACGAGAAATGTTCGCGGGCATTTTAATTTCGCGAATTTCGCGAGCGCCAAGATTCGCAAAATTAAAATGCACACGAAAGTTCTTGTCCACACTATATGCACTGAATGCCAGTGGCAGTTCGCGAAAATTTCATGCCGCAAAAAAGGCCGTCGGCTCCAATTCGCGAAAAATTCATGCCGCGAATATATCATGTTTTACAGTACCTGGTATGTGCTCTTAAAGACACATGGTTCTGGAGGGAGGCAATGTACATGCATGATACTTGAATCATAACTGAAAAAGACAAGAACTTTCAAAGCAAGAGAAATAAACCCTTTCTGTGCGAGGGACTTTGGATGTTGCTTAAAATGCTACGAGGTTTTCTACACTAATTAGCACGCAAAGTACACAAAGGTGTACCCTAGCGGCATGAGATCTGGTGGTTCATCAGGTTTTTAGATGACCAAATTGATATCAAGTACGAGGCCTATTTTGTACCTACTTTTTTTTTTTATTCAGCAAGATGAGCCATGTGTAGAGAGTAGTAGTTTAGAGAGGCATGCCAGTTGATATTGTAGAATGTATATTGAACGCATCTGTAGTTTTAGTACTGAAATATAACTTGATTTTACAAAATGTCTGCAGAAATGTGAGTATTTGTAGCTGTGTGTGTCTCTCCCTTTTCTTACAGCTCTTATGGATGAAAAGTTGTTGATGAGCAGTAGCTGACAATTAGTGGCTCTGTGCCAAATTAACACTGGTCGTACATGTACTTTGAGCAATATGAGCTAGGTAGGCTACATGTGGTGCATTGAACAGATTTGACATGGACTAGTTCTGAAACTCCCATGTAATGTGAAATATCTCATGGTATGGAAGTTTCCATGCATATTGTACTGACCAGCAATAAAATAAAACTCAGCAAATGTTTCATGTTGCAGGTAGTTAAGTTCAGTCCAATCATATACACTGTATGGATGCCATGTGATCACCTAGTACAATGTACCACATGTTTACATTTGATACCTCCTTTGAGGTAGTGTCAAGGTAACAATGTACCAACATTTCAGTCATCACTTCTTAAAAATCCGACCAACTTTGCAAAGATTGAACCAGACAGATGTTTCATATTCAGCTGCTTCTGTTGTATACAAAAACACTCTCTGAAAAGATAAATTTTGGATATAACGTTAGAAACTAGTCCCATTTTCCACTGAACATCCAAAACTAAATTTAGGAAATAATCCACATTATTTGAAACCTCTGCCACATGAAATGTGACTACAACTATCATTTAGGTAGTGAATAATCCAGTCATTAAAATAAACTATCACATGCAGAGGCAGTAACACAAGTTGCCCAGTCAACACCCACTAAACACCATTACGTCACACATACACAACCACCACCTCCAACGACAACTGCTCGACCTCAATCACTCCCTTCATTTGGAACTGAAAAAAAAAAAAAAATAGATAATGGGAGAAAAAAATAATGGAACAGAATGTTTCAGATTTTCTTTTTATTCACATTAAGTAAATTACATTTTTTGTTTCCACTTAACATTGTTAGTCTCAAAATATTTGTGTGTATCACATAACCTGGTGTGAGATGTGGAAGCAGGCCCAACTGGGGGCCAGCAGTTCTCACTTATGAACAGGATTTGGGCTTATGAAAAGTTTGCATGTTGTTATACACTTTATTTAATGGTCAGATAATTAAATATCCAAGCTGTGGTCATGACATCCAATAGAAACAAAAACAGCAAAAGAAAAAACACAAATGAAAAGGCATGCATCTTTCCATGTGGGTGGCCGTCTATCAATGATTTTTATACGTTATGAGTAGGAGCAAATCTGATTAATTTGCTACTCAACCTAGTTTAAACTTTGATAGATTGTGCAAACTCTGTGACAATTAGACTGTTCTGTAATCGCTACTCAACCTGGTTTAAAACTTGATGGTACAAACTAAAGTGGTCTGTAACCGCTACTCAACTCAGCTCTTAAAACTTGATAGATAGTGCAAACCTGCCGACAATTCTGACTTTTCTGTAACCGCTACTAAACCTAGCTTAGACCTTAATATATGGTGCAAACTTGGCGACTATTTTGACTGTTCTGTAAGAGAAATGACCCATCAAGACAGGACCAGGTGCCAAAAGGGAATATACACCTGTATAAATGCTGCTGTGGTCCAGGCGGTCTCACCATGTGGATCTCACAAGATGCATCGACAATATTGAAGTCCACACAAGAATGTAGGAGCGGTAAGATAGTCTCCTTTATCAAATGTATGGAGCCATTGCAGTAAAGATCACCTCCCTACACTGCCGAGTGTCTCGTCTATGAGCTGGCAAACCTCCGTGGCCCTCGCTTTGGCCCTACCGATGCAGACCTGGACCTGGCTGGAGGACAGGGGGGTTCCTCCTGAAACAGAACCAAGGACAAAATACTATTGAGTGGTACAGTACAGGAAAAAAAAAAAAATTCAATCAAATGCTATAATTGATAATTGAAGGGGAAAAGGGCATGTAAATAGGACATTTCTAAATTGGTGGTTCTGGAGATGCCACAAAGGCAAAAATTCAGCCACATAACCTATAAACTCTATGAAAACACATTTCTGTAGAGTGATGCCAAATGTTTTCATCATTATGTTATGTTATGCAGTTCTCAAAAGCCTCTGCATCACTACATTTTGAACAAGCCCTTTAATAGGTAGTACATTTGAAAAGATTAGTTTTGTGTTTCTATGTCAAGGTGAGAAATTTTATACATCTTTGTCCAATTTTTGGAGATTTATGAATTTGTGCAGTTCGACCTATTCTTCATTATAGGATAAGGCGACACAGTAAAATTTGGATTCCGTATCATATTCCCCTTAGAGACTAAATCAGTTGGAAGAGTTAAATTCAGACAGTCACTAGTACAGGCGACTCCTGATATAACAAAGTCCTCAGGACCACCAGTTTTTTGTTGTTACATTGAAACTTTGTTACAGTCGAACACTAAGTATACACAGACGTGTAGATGATAAACTGGGGACATGCTGCTTTTTTTTTTTTTTTTTACTTTGTTGTAATTTCGTTATAAAGATGTATTGTTAAAATGGGAGTGCACAGTACTAAGCATTTCACACAAATACAAGATCTGAGGCTTACCAGCCATCCATGTTAATAACAACTTAGACAAACTTGGCCTGATCAAGTGAGAATGGCAGGTTGGAATATGGGACATACCTGGTTTGTGGATGTTACATAATCGCCCATCCTTGGTGATGACCACCGTGATAAGACCGGTGGCAAGGTCCTCCTCCTCCACTGTCGGGTCTACCAGGAGGATAGAGCTGCAAGGCGTGTGGTAAGAATGTGAATGTCCTCATAGTTCCAATGAAAGCATGCTTACACAAACTCATTTGGAGTGCCAGTTATGACTTTGCAGATGTTTGATGTCATTGTAACAATTAAAAATACTGTTAATGATGAAAAAAAACCCAAAACCCACCTCTATCAATTACAGCTAATTTAAAAGAAAACCCCCAAATAAATCTTCATTATAGTCATCATGTTCATCAAAACTTAGGTACTCAACAACATTAACATACACTTGGACACAATGCCAGTAATCCAGTCACAATAGAATATAACACAACCTCACAGCAACCATAGGATACATCGTCTTGAATCAAGATTTCGTGACGACTAAAGAGTATGCAAATATACTGGGCAATTTCACTGTGCTCGATTATCACAATATATTTTGCAAGTCACCGCAAACTCAAAAAATTTCCAACTTGGTAAAATATTTCCATTCTCATCCCCCCCCCCCCTTAACACATAATATCATCTAAAAAATGGGAAATTACCGACTTCTCTCTTGAAAAGGGAAAATACTTCTTTCTCATCATCAAGTTGGTTCTCAACTGCGAATTCAATCACTCGCAAAATTGTCTTGGAAGTTCCGATTCGGGAAATATATGGCATATGGTATAACTTCTATCACACTCACTCATCAAACACGGAGAATGTCGTAGCCACTGGGTGACTGCAAATCTTCAGGGACGACCTGCCTGTCGATGAGGTCACTGCTAGTTCAGTCTCTTCATCAATCTTAACCACAGGAAGGGTTACTTGCAGCAAGAACAAAGAAAAATCAGATGAAGATAATATTAAAACAAAGCTAATTCAATGTTACAGACATTTTTAGACAATTTCATATGATTTCAAAGAGGACATTCAATGACGGTAGAAAAATAACATTTGATATATGTATGTACGCATTAAAGAAATTTCATCAAACTGACCAAACTTATACTGATAGGATTGTCCAGTTGATATAAAACATATTGTCTAAAAATTGCTATTCAATTCTTCACAAACAGTACTGCTGTCTGATGTATAATCTTTACACAGATCAAATTCAAGAAACAATATTTCTGTGGTTTGTCATTGTATCCACACACTTATTGTTATTATCTATTGCTAGTACAGTATTTCATACGTGTCTTGGTCAAAAATATTCTTTCTTTCATTCCTTTGCTGTTCCTAAATAATTGTTTGGTTTGGTAGTAGAAATTCTTATAGCTTCTTACCTGTTAAATCTTAGCTGAGTTTTAAGATATTAATGATCTTGTTTCTTTCTCAAATTGGCAACTATTTGTAGATTTCTCATGATTGATAATTTCAATCACTTCCCCTTGAGTTTTCTCTAATGTAAGATATGCAGTTGTTTGTGTGTTTGTTTGTGTTTTTTTGTGGTAATAATCATCTAAGCATAACTGAGTGCCTGTTTACATGAGATTGCCAATTCAGAGTGGTAATGAATGTGTTTCCTTGACATGATATTTTTCATTTTGATTAAAAATTTGATTTCACATTTCTAAAGAATTAGATTCCAAAAATCTAAAAATTAGACAGCAAATTTATCAATTTTTGTAAAAACATACCATACTATTTTACGTCAGAAAATTAGGAATTTAAAAAATGATTAAATATACTTCCATGGCTCATTTTTGAAAATTGAAAAATGATATGTTCATGCACGCATACAGCACACAAATCAGAGACAAATACTGTAAAAGTGGATATTTTCGCGCGACTAATTTTTCGCGCTAGGCCGGGTCAGAAGAGTTTCGCGTGTTTTTAATTCCGCGGAATCAAGACATCACGCACAGGAACGTATGGCAAGCAAAAATATTCGCGTGTTTTTATTTTCGCGCTAGTTTCTGGTTGTGCGAAATGCGCGAAAATTTCAACACCGCGAAAATTTCCACTTTTACAGTAGAGAGGATACTCTTCTTACTGCTTCACCATGTTGCATACGTGTAAAATTTGCAAAGCGCATGCGCAGCTAGCTGACAATGAATCAATGCAATTCAAATACATTACAAAAAACATTTTCAATGTATTTTAGTTCATGTTATATGTTATATTTCAAGTGAAGAAGCATAGAAATCATCTGAAAGTATCCTTTAATTCCCTACCACATCCACAGCTGGTAAAACTTTGAAAATTTCTCAAAGACTTAAATATCAAAATTATTACAAGTTTACATAATATTGCACATTCTGGGTGTGACCGTGAGGGGTATTACCATTCTTGAGAGCAGCAAGCAGAGCAATGAGGCATGCGTCATTGATGTTTCCATCATAGTCTAGACACATCATGTCACAGTATAGCACCCAGACAAGCTGTGGAATAGACAAACCATGACATAGTTAAAGGGAAGATAAACCCTAAGAGCAATGTGGATTGAGTGAAAGCAGCAACATTAGTAGAACGCATCAGTGAAAGTTTGAAGAAAATCGGACAATCGATGCAAAAGTTATGAATTTTTAAAGTTTTGGTGTTTGAACCGCTGGTTGAGGAGACTACTAGAAGTTATGACGTATGAGTGGACAACAATACAAAGAAAATATAAAGAAAATGCTACAAAAATCAATTTTTCATGAAAATTACAAATTCCGTCAACTTGATACTGACATATGTTATGGGTAGCAATTATTCCCCCTGCTTTCTGAAAACGGTTAGTCAAGTGCTCTTTCATAATGCTAATAAAATGAATTTTTGTTGAATTTCCTTTATATTTTCTTTGTATTGTTGTCCTCTCATACGTCATAACCTCTAGTAGTCTCCTCATCCAGCGGTTCCAACACCAAAACTTTAAAAATTCATAACTTTTGCAACGATTGTCGGATTTTCCTCAAACTTTCACTGATGTGTTCTACTAATGTTGCTGCTTTCACTCAATCCACATTGCTCTTTGGGTTTACCTTCCCTTTAAAGGCCGAACACTTCAAAACATCCATGTAAAACAGAAAGCAAACAAACAAACAATTACATAGCATTATTTTGATAAGAATATCCACTTGCATACATATTCATTTCAAGATATCATTTTGGAGTACCAATTTAATAATGATCAACATTAACATGCATGACAGACTTGGTTTATTGTTAGTTTCCTTCTGTGTAAATTGTTGGAAATTATAGATACAATCTTCAAAACGGCTGAAATTTTGTAGAAATCACTCAAGCTTTCACAAGAATACAACCTTGAAGAGATGCTGTGTCTTTTTTTAACTGTGAGTAAGCTTTTTCATGACATACAATATATTACTTTAATGGCAGGTCTAAATGCAAAATCTCTCAAGCTACATGTACTACCATTCTTCAATGAAGCATTACCTTTCCTTCCTGAATGCACAGGTCTTCATAGTCAATGATATTTGAACTGCAACATGAAAATAAAAAAATAACATATGTGTTTTTGTATGCTCATCACACTAGAAATGTCTTTATTGTTAATGTTGTTTTTCTTTTGGTCTTGTATAGGCCCATCTTTCGAGATGATGTGCAAAGCCAAACTCACTTTTCAAAAGTGAACATTATCAAAGGAAAGTACCATGTATGCAATGAAGCAAACCCAACTACCTCCATGCAGGAATACATACAGTCAATCTTGCATAAGTCAAATTAAAAGGGACCAGAGGATATCATATGTCACTAACATAAATTTCTACTTACACAATAGAATTAACATATATGTTTATATACTAACACAGGGTTAAATTTCTCTTTGACTTGGCCAATTTTTTTGACCAGTGCGAGGTCAACTTAGGCAAGATGGATTGTACACATACTTATTGATTATGCACTCTGGCCAAAATTCCCATTACACAATTCTACATACACAACACTCATACACAAACAAACACATATTTTGCAGCTCTACACAGTTTCTCATAGATCATAATCTCATTCATACACCATACATACACAACACTCATACACAAACAAACACATATTTTGCAGCTCTACACAGTTTCTCATAGATCATAATCTCATTCATACACCATAAAATGTGAATTTAACAATTTAGCCTCTGCAATCCATACATTTCACACCTATCTCTGGTTATCAATGGCAGTATATTCCTCAGAATCGCACCTAACGATCTGATTAAACGGGCATCCAGCACACCAATCTCAATTATCTTTTCTCTTCATTTGCTAGTCTCAATTCAGACAACTACTGTTAATGTGCAACGAAAATGTAACACACAAAGAAAAGCATGCAAACATTCTGTTTTATGTATGACTGATACTATCATATGTTTTGATCAAACGGAATTAAAAACATGCAAAATTCATTTTTATCAGACTGAGGGGGAAGAATTACTTATGCTTACATTTCCACTTTTGCAGTTATTTCCTTTCTCTCTGCTCTAAAAGTACTTCAGTCATCTTTATCCCAAATTATCAATGCAGACATTTGATAAACCACTGTCCTTTGCTTACCTAGAGAGGGTGTCTGCCACAAACTGTGAGGTGACCTGGGCCTGCTCACTGGGTGGGCCCGGCTTGAAGCGGGAGGCACAGAGAGGGGGTAGATCCACATTGGGAACTGCAGGGGGCCAGAGAGACAAGAAGAAATACAAATCATTGCGTAACAATGGCAAATATGCCAATGTAAGAAGGGTACGACATACATAAGACTTCAAAGACATATTTAATCATTTAAATCATAGAAAACGCTTCACATGATCATACATGTAGATAAAAACACACCAAAGGGAAATGTGCTAGATGTACGTAAATTATGAAAAGACATGGAATGCTATTCCCTTAAGAGTACACATGACAACCCTCCACATTGATTTACACATGTATGCAATTCTACCACTGAAGTGGGCAAGTGTGCCTGTAACATCAATATCTACACAGAAACCAGAAAGGAGGAAAAATTGTTGCTGCAGATAGAAATGAAGGAATGGTCACATGACTATTAAGTCAGGGAGTAATGTACACAAAACAAAACAAAATAAAACAAAACAAAAAGGTGATGATACCAATTGATGTGACTGAGTCATGTACATAACGCATGAAAGATATGAAGGGCACCATGACACAGGTCATGTGAAAGGGGCATCTCTTGCTCACCACACAAGAGGTGTCCATCATGTGACAATGAGGGGTAGTTTGAGATGCTCATACAATCGTAGGGTACCCAGTGAAATAATTGACTGAAAAAGCATTTCAAGCTGTCATGTCCCTCTGATCATTTCGTCTGGTTTCTCTACAAGTTGACCCATCACTCCGCTTTTGTTGCTCACTTCTTTTTGACTTGACATGAACTCCTCTTTACAGTCTACATTGCTCTATTGCCATGGTTTGGAGGGCACTCGCCGACTTTGACTAGTCTATACAAGTTTTCAGCAAACCTGGTGACTTTCTGCAAGCCCCACAGCAGTTACCCTCTCAGGTTTTTTTTTTTTTTTTTTTGCCCAGCCTTGAATACACAATATAGTTAAAATAAATAATGGCCCAAGGGAACAAGATTATTCATATGAATAGCTTGATATGTCATAGTTAGGCTTCTGGACCCTTTTTTCCTGTTGTACAGCCCAACAAGCAATTAAGAATCTAGACTAGCAACCTGACAGTGATGCATGCTACCCAAGTTAAATGTATCTACACGTTTGCATAATAGGTTGATTGTGTGTGTATTGTTCTTGACCTGAGTAGTGGCAGTACTGCATGCACTGGGCATTACACACTGCTCAAAAGATTTAAAAAAAAGGTCTGTTGCAGATTTGTCAGAATATTTTTGGGTGTGCAAAAGACTCTACAGCATGGCGAATACTGCAACAAATAACCCCCGGACCACAACAACAGGGTGACTGCTGGTCTTATTTGTACCTAAAAATCCTCTCTTTGGTTCTTCTATTGTTGGAGAGGTAAATTCCTGCAATGGAAGGATAAAAAAAAACTTTTAGAGAAAATATTGGCGATCGCACAGTAATCTCTAAACCAACCACCATCACTATATTTAAGTGATGTTGCTCACAATAAAAAACAGAATCATATCAATATGCACATGTCATCATAATTTAACAAATAACATAAAAATGCTGACTATTTACTATGAAACTCACATATATCCTACCAGTGATACAACATATGACCATCATTACTCTATGCATACATGCAAGAACCATTGCAAATGGAAGACCTTTTTCTTCTAATATCATGACATGAACAAATAAACAACATTAAATTGACTTGCATTGAGTTAACAGAAGAATAAATTCTCAAACTGCTTTCTTGTTAAAAAAATATCTCAATGAGAAAAGTGAAAATTAAAATGTTGTCACTTTCCTGCTTCCCAAAATGTGTTTCTATTTGTTACCGGTGTCTCAAGACAATAATTTTAACAATAACAAAAACTAAATAATCAGACTAAGTTTGACATAATTTTGGACTTCAACTGGGAATCTCCAAGTACTATTGTTATAGACTTTGAATTACACTCAGTGTTGTCATATGCACTACTATGTGATACTTCATTTATGTCAATCAAAATGTAACTGAAAAAAAAAAACAGAAAAAGCATAGGCAACAAACAAGCAAACAAACCAACTAACAAAAGACACAGAGTTTATAAGCAACTGTTCAACAATGAGGAGCTCATACCGCTTTGATCCCACAAACCACTGTGGTATTGCCGAGTTTAACCAGGGCGGACCCATCAGAAGTACTTATGGAACCTACCGATGATATCAAACAACAAATAATAATCTCAAAGATTTTATACATCTATGTAGTAAATATCAGGGTTTTTTTTTTTTTTTTCTTTCTCATCCTCCTTCATATTCTTTTTCTCATCTGCAACTTAATATGGTGCTTAAAGTGTATAATTATTCCATATACTATCAGTCTTGTAGTAATACAAACGTAGGCATAACTTGTACAGGATTCTATCAAAATACAAGGAAATTAAGGAAATGCCAGAATTTTTTCCTCAGACAAAGTGAAAAGTAAATACTGGTATAGTCACAAGTACAATTGTAAACACATGATTACAAGGAGACCACAATTGTCAATCATACAGTAAATGCTCATCTGATGTTTAGAAAATAATGATTTAATAATAATAATAATGATGAAAGGAAATGTAACAGATTCAGAGAACAATTATCAAACAGGAAAATGCACACAGAAAGACACATGTGTATTTTGGATTAGGTAAAAAATTTTCAAGTAATGACTTTTTGATTCTGCTGTTGCACACACAGTTTTCAATGAAAATTTTCCTTTTTAGTAATAGTGATATTTTCTTTTCTAGGATCAGTGATATTTACCAGACAAAAAAAAAAAAAAAAAAAAAAAAAAAAATGTTACAAAAAGTATATTCACTTTCTGGATATTCACATATCATTCAATTGATACCTTAGCTGAAACTGGGATATCACAAATAAACCCACTTGAATTTGTTTGCTTCATTGATTCAAAGCATTCATTAAAAAAAAAAAAAGAGACTTTAAAAACACATGCTAAGAACAAAAAGGAGACTCAACAGATTGATCTACCAATTTGGACACATTCTGATGCATACATACTTGCTTAAGTTAAGCTTACCATCATTTTACCCAAGAGTTAAAGACTTGGTTGCTTTGATTCATATCAAAATACATATCATATTTTAATAGAACTAGAGGGATCAAGTTTTCAACTTAAAAATGTCGAAATATTTTCCAGTGTCAAAAAGAATGTGCTTTAGCAACCCAGGGAGAAAAACTGTATCAATGAATAGATATAACAAGACAATCAAAAGACATATACGTGACTATATTTAAGTAATTATCTCTGAAGCTAGAGACAGAAAACTTCAGCACTTACCTACATTGAGGACAGTTGACCGGATTTCACCTAACTCTCTTCCATCTGGTCTTAATTCAGCTTTCTAGAATTCAAATATTATGCATATCAAAATCACATCAATACCACCAGAATAACTCATGGCAAAGGAACACATACAACAAAATATAATCATATTCTCCTCAATGTTGCCCTAGTACCCATGCACTGACTGTATCAAGAAGTGTTTTGTAGGAACAAAATTCCAACTTGGCATTAACTTAATCATAGAAATAATTTGTATACTGTGTGTACCTTGAAGTTCTTAATTATGACAATAGCAAGCTTTAGATCTACGACGTGAATGCGAAGAAGACACCAATTAGGCCAAAAATGGTGTTTTGCACACATGCGCGAGACAGTTATTTCCATTGTCTACAACCCAGAAGGCTGCATCGTCTTTGCATTTGTGTTGCAGATCTAAAGCTCACAAATACCAATCTACTCAGGACTACATCTCTTCTTGTCTGTACATTTCACTACTTTCAACCTCTGTCGCTGAGCTCCATGTGGAGATCATTGGCTCCATCCAGGACTTGAATTGAGATGCTTAGTTTTACTCTAAATGAATTAATACTATAGTAAATAAATACTTTTATTGGGAAAAGAAGAGTTGGAGTCCTCCAATGAAGTTTCCAGGGTGCCTCCCCTTATAGGATCAGGGATACTGTAACGATAAATCAGTGTTTTGGTAGTACATATACAGACATGGTATTACTCCGAGACATATTCCGAATACATAAATCCATATGGGCTAGAAATCACCAAAATGCGAATAGCCAAAATGTAGAAATGCTTTATTGATAAGAGAAATTCACATTTCACCTCAGCTTTAGAAGATGTCCATCTATCACAAGATTTTACTGTGTAAATTGTTTGAAATGTTCATGTTTTCAGACCTTTTATTTAAGGTTCAATACAAAATTTGAGCCTCATTTGTCGTTTTTCTCTTTGTCGTCCACACTGTACGAATGTGTATGGTGAATTGTGGGTATGTATAGTGATTCTGGTGCATGAATAAGATGTGAAAGACGTTGATTATTCCATTATGAAAATTGTGTCTGGAATTTATAATACGATTGTGCACCACACTAGTAAAACTCACACTCAAAATAACTTTTTGTGAAGGGGTTAACTTGATTGAAATGGACTCGAATATAATTTTGCAAGGTTTGTAATTTTCAGGACTTTGCGAATAGCAAGTGTTATTTTCGCTCAAAATTTCATCCTCTGAAAACGGAATTCAGAGCAATGAAAAATATAGAGTAACGTTAAAAATAAGTAAGACTGGAAAGTGTTTGGAAAGCTGCAGCTCGATTCATTCATCAAGATCACAGGAGGAGCACATCTCCATCTAACTATACACAGCCCTGTCACTGTACACCTGGTCAGGCTAATCTTCATCACAACTTGTCTCTTCTCTCGACCTTGACCCATTCTATTGTTGTTGCCTCTTTGCACGAGCAGCTATGCTCTTCAAAATCTATCACAATATAGTGGATATTCCTCTTCATCGTAGAATTAGTATCACGCTGGCTCCATCTACTGGCAGACAAGACCACCCCCTCAAGCTCGCCATACCTGATGCTACGTCTGTGGATGCATACTACTTGTATACTCCTTGTCCACGCCACGTACGTACCATCTATGAGAATCTGGTATCGACTTCCCTGTAAAAATTATGCAGCTATCAAACTCATCTTCCCTCACCCCTTTCCAGGACCAGGTGGTTGCCTTCCCACCCCAGCTGTTGGTCAGAAGTATGCAGCCACCAGCACATGCTGGACTAGGACTTTTTTTTTGTGACCTTTTTGTAAGACTGCCTCAGTTCTTGTTAACTATTTTTACACAGCCCTGCGCACAGCGTCTGGTCGGGCTACCTCCTTGTTTAACTGCACCACTCAGCAGGGACTCACAGCACCCCGCGACGGAAAAACTCCTTGTTGTTGTTAAGTGACGATGTCACCAGCTTTGTTTTTACTTGCACCTGCAGCTAGCAGCACCTTTCACTTTTTATTGTAAATTTTTAATAAATAAAACTTATTCCCAAGACGTCAGCCATTGACTGCACACGCACCCCATCCCAGTTTAGCTTCCAGAATGAGCTGCAAAAGGGATTACTTCAACAAGATAAGACATGACAAGACTAGCTATCTAACTGTTACAACAAGATAGCATAGGCCTACTATCGCAAGAGCCTATATTAGCACCTCGATTCACATACTATTATGCATTTGTCAATTGTAGTCCCGGCCCCTGGGTACCCGGGGATGGCCGGGACTTGCATCCCACTTGCAATTTTCGGATGTTGCACCACCTGGCCAAGTCCCGGCCAAGTCTCCGACAGGTCGGGCAAAATTTTCACGGAAATCCCCCGCTAAGTCCTCGGCAGGCCGGGCAAAATTGAAGTAGAAATCCCCGGTCAATTCCCCGATAGTCCGGGCAATATTTGTGCAGAAATCCCCGGCCAAGTCCCCGACAAGCCGGGCATATTTGCATAGAAATCCCCGGCCAAGTCCCGACCCTCAAGGCCTGGTCTCACTGCCCAAAAGTCCCGTAAACGCATGAATCACGCAAGAAATTTGATTGTGCATGCTTGTCCGTTGAGAATTTTCGCTGATTTATGCAATGAAAATCACTGATGAATTGCGCAAGAACTACGGAAATATCACTCAAAAATCACTAAACCACGCACTTTCAGCGCATAGGCACCCAAAGGCCCCAAATAGGGCGAATTCGTGGTTGTGCGCGACGACTGAGGTCCACGGAAAAATCACGCATAATCTGCGTTTTATCACTAACGAATTGCGTATGAATCGCGCATGATTCGCACATTATGAACTTGATAGCGGCAACATTTTCGCAAACGATCACTGATATTCCATGCATATTTCCATGCACTGTTCGCATAAGAACAACGAAAAACTACGCAAAAAATTACGTAAACAGCACAATACTGTGTATAAACTTTTACGCGAAGCTGAGTTTTGAGTCTTTGAGGCCCTGTCACATTGCCCCAAAGTAGCATAAACTCATGAATCACTTAAGAAATTCGAGCCATTTACGCGATACATGCGCGATTTGCGCATTTCATGAGTTTGTCTGATGTGGAACCTTCGTAGTTAGTCAGCTGATGTGCGCCGGATCGGCAATTTACACGATTCCGGGTTTTGAGCAGCTCAAAACTCGGCTTGGCGTAAAAGTATACGCAGTATTGTGCTGTTTTACGTAATTTTTGCGTAGTTTGCGTGGTTCTTACACGAACAATGCGCGAAATATGCATGGAATATCAGCGATTGTTCGCGAAAATGTTGACGCTATCGCATTCACCGACGACTTTCCAATAACGATTAGCAGACATAAATAATGACGCATGTTTCGCGCTTGTAACACCTACGTATGTATCACTGAAAATCACTGAAAAAAAATATTGGCGTATGTATCTCTAACAGAACACGCAAATAAGCGCATGTAATACTTATGAAATACTGATTGATAAATCACAACAACTCATGTAGCCTATAATTGGCGCAATATTAGTGATTTTTGCGTGATCTTTCCGTAGTTCTTGCGCAATTCATCGGTGATTTTCATTGCGTAAATCAGCAAAAATGGTCAAATTCTCGACGGACAAGCATGCAAAACCAAATTTCTTAAGTGATTTATGCGATTTAAACATGACTTTTGGGCAGTGTGACCGAGCCTGCATGGATCGCGTAAAGCGCCGATCCGGCGCACATTGGCGGACAATAGGTTCCACATCAGACAATTATTACAAATGAAATGCGCAAATCGCGCATGTTTCGCGCAAGGCTCGATTTTCTTACGTGATTCATGCGTTTACGTAGCCCGACCAGATGCTGTTTATAGTTTTATATGCTATGCGAATACGCACAGCGCCTGGGCTGTGCATAGTTAGCGTTTACGCAACTTTTGGGCAATGTTACCAAGTCCTCAATAGCGGGGAATTGCTAGTCAAGCGAAATTTTTATGGTCACATTACTGTCGTACCATGTGTACTGGAAATGGTACAAATCACGCGGTGCATGATCAACTCTCAAGCAAAATCCGGCACAATCCCGGCCAAAATTCCCGCCCCAAATCCCTGCCATTTGGTTGGAGCGAATTTCCCCCGACAAGCCCCGGCTTATTCCCCGCCCTGGCCCACCGGGGCAAAATAAGTGAATCTCCCCCGTCAAATCCTGGTCCATTCCCGACCCACCGGGGCAAAAAAATTGAATTTCCCCCGACAACACCCCGGTAGATCATGTAGTCTAGATCTAGACTAGTCTAGACATAGACGTTGTCTATATCCCCGACCCACCGGGGCAAATTGAGTGGATTTCCCCCGACAAAACTCGGTCTATTCCCGACTCACCCGGGCGAAAAAAATGCTGAAATCCCTGCCCAACTTGGTTGCAAGTTCCGGCCATCCCCGGGTACCCAGGGGCCGGGCCGGGACTACAATTGACAAGTGCATTAGTCCCACACGATTGAATTTGTGTGGCCTTACTGAGAATCAGTTACTCGTTCTTTATATGTGATTTGCACTTTATAAACTCACCAGAAACTGCCTGTAGAACTCCACTGGTTGAGCCGTTCTGCAAGAAAATGAAGAGTCAAGGGAATAAACATTTGACATTTAGTTAAATGTTACCAAAGATCTGAGATAATGATAGGTCTAACGTTAGATGTAAACAAACACACGTGCTTACTTGAACTCCGCAGCCATGGCATTTTGTGTACTGACTACCCTACGGACGGCCAAAGATAAAAGCTATGCTAGCCCTGTCTAGCTGTCATCACTGTGCTCTTTGGTCACGACTGTAAACGTACGATCATATGGAAGGCCATCGCCGCCAAAACGCGTGCATGTCAGAACGTACGCATGGTTGTTTCGTAATGTACGCATGGTTCTGTCATAACGTACGCATGGATATTTGTCATTATAGTTCTATGAAATTCTTAGCGTACGCATGCTACTGTCATAACGTACGCGTGGTCTTACCATTACGTACGTGTGCTTCTGTCATTACGTACGTATGGCCTTTTCCTTACGTACGCGTGGTCTTGTCATTACGTGCGTATGGTCTCGTCATTACGTAAGCATAGTCTTTTCATTTCGTGAGCAACATATAGCGGGTATGTTGGAATGACCAATTTGGCGGTAGTCCCTATGTGATACCAATTAAGGAGGTTCAAGAACAAGAGTTCCAACTGGCAGTAACTATTCAAACAGCCGTCAATTTTCAGAGTATAGATGGACAGTAGCGATTGACAGATATGTCTTACCACTGAAGTAACGTTACCTGCTTGCCCGCAAGTGTCCATTGCAGTAATTGATATTCTTTTTTACACAAACTTTGTTGTGTTTTGAGGTTTGCTTCTTTTTTTACTACATATCTCGGCGTAGGACGTTGTGCCACAGCCACGGAAGACATTCTGTACTCAGCAGTGGCATGAAGATTTTGATAGCACACGAACGAAGCAAAACTACTAGAGCTATCACCTTTTCAAAATTTGCAATCTTCGGGTAGTGTGCGTAACATGTTCGTGATACAAGTCGATAAACTACTCTAATTCTCGACACAGGGTTTATCGTGTATATTATTGTCAATGCGATCTCCCTCAAATCAGGCTTTCATACAGACCAATTCACCCACATTCTGATCACAAGCACTCATAGTAAGTCACACCTTCGCTCAGTGGCGTACCGTGGGTCGAGACACTGGGGGGCACCTCGTGGAAAAGTAATTTTTGAGGGTGTGTATGCTTGTGCGTGCGTGCGTGTGTATGTGTGTGTGTGCGTGCGTGCGATGTCAGTCTGCAAACTTAATGGGGACTGCAATACATAACGGAATGTGATACATTCCACAGAGCAGTCATTGAGCAACATTGTAAGTTTTCCTTACATGGATTATGGAATGACGGTGTGAAACGACAAATTACTGGCAGCAACATCAGGAGAATTCTTTCTGGAATGAGTTAGATTCTGTTCTGAGTGAAAGCAGCAACATTAGTAGAACACATCAGTGAAAGTTTGAGAAAAATCGGACAATCGATGCAAAAGTTATGAATTTTTAAAGTTTTGGTGTTGGAACCGCTGGATGAGGACTAGGATATGACGTATGAGTGGACAACAATACAAAGAAAATATAAAGGATATTCAACAAAAATTCACTTTTCTAGAATTATGAAAGAGCAGTGGACCAACCGCTTTCAGAAAGCAGGGGGAATAATTGCTACCCTTAACATATGTCAATATCAAGTTGATGGAATTTGTAATTTTCATGAAAAATTGATTTTTGTAGTATTTTCTTTATATTTTCTTGACATTGTAGTCCACTCATACGTCATAACCTCTAGTAGTCTCCTCATCCAGCGGTTCCAACACCAAAACTTTAAAAATTCATAACTTTTGCATCGATTGTCCGATTTTCTTCAAACTTTCACTGATGTGTTCTACTAATGTTGCTGCTTTCACTCAATCCACATTGTTCTTGGGGTTTATCTTCCCTTTAAGGGGGGGGGGGGCAATTACTGGCAGCAACATCAGGAGAATGGCATAACGATTATCTGCGAGCGAGCGGGGCGAGCAAGCTTGAACATGACATAATACAGTCCCAAAACTGCCTTTTGTAGCTACACTTTTTCGCTATGGAAATTCAGGAGGGTGCACCGGGCGCAACTGCTGGTAATAACTGGCAGCAACATCAGGAGAATTGCATAGCGATTAAATGCGAGCGAGCGGAGCGAGCGAGCTTTAAAATTTTGACATTTTACAGTCCAAAAACTGCGGTTTGTAGCTATATTTTCGCTTTGGAAATTAAGAGGGGGGGGGGCGCCCAGTGCGCCCCCCTTGATCTACCCCTGGTAGTCAAGGATGTCGCTTTATGTTCGTGATTGGGGGAGGTATGACCAGCGAGGGGGCGTCGAAGTGACCAAGCGGGGAATGATGTCCAAAATCTGCACTTTAGAGCATCCCCAAATGGTTTGTGTTTGTGTGTGTATATGTTTTATAGGAAATAGCACAGGTCAAGTTTTCTTATTGGCAATGCAAAGCATTTTAAGATAGACTATAGTATGTAAAGCAACACTGCAAAATCAATGAGCTAGCTTTGATAACGAAGCGTACGGTGCAAAGCTGTACATTGCCGTTCGGATGTTCTGAGTTCATTGCGCACATCCTGCTTATATTCAGAATGCCAACCGGAATCACGCTGAATCACAATCTTTTGTCGGTTCCAGGCTTTTTGAACAATGTTCCACACTATATACCTCTTTAATCATGGTTAAAAGAAATCTTAGAAAAATATGTTATTTCTTGATGACCCTTTCATGTCGATTTCAAAAGCAGTTTACTAACCCTTGATTTACCATTTTGGTGAGGTCTTTTTTGGTTTTTGGTTTTTGGTTTTTGTTTTTGTTTTGGGGGTTTATTTACCAGCGGATTGGGGGGGGGGGGGGCACGTGCCCCCCCCCCCCCAGTTACGCCACTGCCTACGCTTTATAACTCCTCAGAAGTTGATCTGTGTCGTAGCATCGTTCACAAGGTGGCCGCTTCTACTACGCACGTTTATTTTCCAAATAGATTATCCTCTAACTCACATTTGTTTTTTATTTGCCTCAATTATTATTTAAGAAAACAGAGATGAAATTTTGACGGGCAATTCTAATATTGATCTGCGGAATATACGAGAATATCTATAACAATAAACTATGCAGTATATACATCGGCGAGAATCAGTTTACCAACGTTAATAGATTATATTTTAACTTACATTTCTGATCATCTACATTATATACCTATATGTATTGACGACACACAGAATTTCTATACTTATACCAACAAAACTTGAGACGAAGTGCAAATTTCATCTTCATTAGAAAAAAAAAATGTTATTGTTCAACGACGAATTAATCACAGAAACATGAGACGATTTATCATTATGCGCAGACACAGATAGTGTCTCTGAAGCGTTCTAAGATATTATTCATCTCTTAATTGGGCATGCATATCCCCGATATTGAGCAGAAACATAACAAAAAAAAATTTCATGGACGGCAAAGGAAAATTTGTGTTCAATTAAGAAAATAAATGCCATATACAAAACACAATTTTTATTCAGATTCAATATTCATTGATTGTAATCTGACAGTAACATAATTTTTCAATCTACCTTTAAAAGAATACGTTTAACATGATTTAACATAATCTGGAGGTGTGTTTCAAAGGTCTGGTCCATTATGTCTTATAGATTTTTGTGCAATTAAGGTTGCAGTAGGTCGCAGGACGTCGTAGAGGTCGCAAGAGGTCATAGAGGTCGCAGGAGGTCGTAGATTTGAATCCCGCCCGAATATGTAGGCCTTTGATTATTTCTTATCGTGGCTACTACTAAACACTGATTAATTCGGTGCCTATTTATACGTTGATGTAGAGCAATATCAATTGCAATTGAAACACTTTATCAAATTGTCCCCTCCCCCCCCCAAAAAAAAAAGAAAGTCTTCCTGATGATTATTTTGTTTATCCTAGAACATCAGATATGTTCGCGTGCATTATCAATTCGCAAAATTTCGCGAGTCAAGGTTTCCGAAATGAAAATACACGCGACAGTTTTTGCCTACTGTACCATATGCATTGAATGCCAGTGGCGATTCGCGAACGTTTTGTGCCACGAAAAAAGACCGTCGGCTCCAAGTCACGACAATATCATGCCGCGAAAATATTTTGCTTTTCAACCGAGTAACTATCTTGTTTCACCATGGCTCAACTTCTGTAATAGCCTACTGTATGGTGTTACTGTAACAAATCCAAAATTGATGCGTTATTTCTCGTACAGAAAAGGACATTTCAATGTGTATATTCTATCTATTTAGATCATACCTCTCCTTTATCAAAACAACTATAGAACTATGAGAGTACATGACCTCTGTACCTACCAGTCTGCTATGTTAAAGCACATCAACATAATTACTTCATTTCTTCCAGGATACATTCATCCGCAACTGCAATATCAACCTCCTATCCCACACGTCATTGCAAAGATTTTCGTTTTCAGTAATCCGAAGCAACTCCTCTTCCATAGTTCTATCTCATACCACGGACCTTGCAGTTAATAGAAATCGCTGCCGGAACGAATCAAATCGTGCGCGACACCTTTGTTTGTTTGTGTTTTTTTTTTCAAATCTCCTATGACAAAGCATATCAAACTCTAAAGATCAGGAAACATCTAATCATGTCATTCACGAAATGCTTTATGCATCTGATATTACGGATCACTATTCACGAATGTATTAAACATCAAACCATTCAGGAAAAATTCACGCCTATAGTTTAAGGCAATGTGCACTCACTTCATCCCTTTATACTGTTACGACCAAAATCACTCTGAGAATGATCGCACAAAAGAAACAATCAACTAATGTTCAGGCGGTTTATTAACAGTGATATTGTGGGTACAGACTCGTAATCGGTTTTCACATCAGTACAATAATGATCAATAGAAACAGTTATAAATCAGTAATGAAATCACTTACACTTAGTACATGCAATATCCCTGGAAATGTCCAAATACGATGCTTGATGCACAAAGGAATGATCCACGATGCACCGATGAATGATACCTTCGACGTAAATCCAGAGGTGCAGGTTACGATAGTCCAAGGTATAGATCCGGGGTAAAATCCACGATAGATGTCCACGGTAAAATGTTCACAGCGAAACGTGTAGAATCCAGACGTTATGACGACCACGTCCAGTTGATGCGTTGAATGATGATTCACTTTATAATGTCCAGCAAGGAATCCAGCCCGTCACAGCTTTGCCGTAATAATGTCCGTTGACACTAAAATATGGAGTCTCTCTCCAATGTAGGCAAATTAATTCTCTGCAGGCAAAATGTCTCCCAGGCCTTATCTCCACAAACACAATTTGTAAAGCAGGTCAGCAGGTAACACAGGACTGACTATAACAAGTCGCTTCAGAGCCAGAAGTGACGTAACTCTCAGAGCAGAGGTGTTGGGTACTCTGCCTACCTCAGAATTTCTCCTGCTTATATACTATCCATTCACCCCTTTCTAGTACATTCTGTAATTTTCTCCAACCTGGGGCTACATACCTGAACATACTAGCAAGTCCAAATTCCAGGAATCCTGGATGACTCACTTCCTAATATGTGCATAACATCATTGCCAAAATTAACTACCAATCACATTGGGCTACAAGGGCAGTGCCTCACTCAGCCAGCACTTCCTAGAATTTTCTGGAATGGGTTAAATCATTCTAGATTGAGTGAGCTATAATGTATTTCCTGTCACATGCATACATGTACTGTAGCTACATTGTATACCATGTAGAAAATTCTCCACTGATCTGGTGAGCCTGTATGTACTATATCTATATCATATAGAATGTTCTCCATTAATCTGGTCACCCTGTGTACATACACATTAAAACAACCATGCATACAGCCTTGATACATGCACATAACTACTTGTGTGTACATTTGTGACAATACTTGACAATCTATTTTTATCAACGCAATGCAAAACTCCAGAATATTAAATGACATGGTTTTCTCGTTTGCTCTGTACTTTCAGTTTCCTATTATTTTTTTAAACTCTTTTCTTCAGACTGTCGTCTCTTCAGGTTATTAGTCTATTCATAACGACAGACTTCTGCATTCCAATCCCGCCAAAATCATTCTACCATGAACCAGTTACTAGTAGATCACCGTTTATTTCTCTATCCTGAATTGTTAAAATCAACACAATTTTGCATTCTGTCATCAGACTACTGTATATTCAATTTTACTTATATGAATGTACTGATCGTGCGCCTTATTGTTCTGGAAAAAATAAAAAGAATACTCTTTTTCATATGAAATACGTTCAATGCAGACAAGAGAATAAAGTCCGATTGTGAATTGAACTAAACCGAACTGATATATTAACTTATAATGGCTTTCTCACTGGTTGTGCGAGATCGTAATAGCTACAGAAAAATATATAATGCACTACGTACGCATCGTCGAGTCATTACGTACGCATGGTTCCGTAATAACGTACGCATGGTTTTGTCATAACGTACGCGTGGCTCTGTCATTACGTACGCATCGTTCATTCATTACATACGCTTGGTTCTGTCTGAGAGTGTGCCGTTTTTTTCCGAATCCATGCGTATGTAATGGCAAGACCACGCGTACGTTATGACAGAAGCATGCGTACGTTAGGAATTTCATTGAAAAATGATAGCAAATGTCCCATGCGTATGTTATGACAGAACCATGTGTACGTTATGAAATAGGCATGCGTACGTTCTGACATGTATGCTTATGGTTTGGCACGCGTTTTGGCGGCGATGGCCTTCCATAAGCTAGAGGTTCCGCAGTGTGGGTGGCGCGCGCGGCGGCGTGCGCGATACGCGCGTTATGGCTGTCAAGCTGCAGCGTGCATGATTGTAAGTAATAGGCACGATCACGAACGAGGCGTAAACTTCAAGTTATGTCGGGCGATCCGATCTTTTGTGTGATGATCTTGCATGCTCTGCTGCTATATCGGATGCGTGTATAAAACGAGGCTGGGGCCGGGGGATGGTCAATTCCCCCAATGCCAAGCGAATAAGCCAATAAGGTCATCCGGTTTTCTGCGGTCTAGATCTACACTACAGTGCTTCGAATCGAATTGAAAGAAGACAGAGGGAAATCACGGCAATTGGTCAGCTCACTTCTGGAAAATCGCCCAAATTGTAAGTTTATGGACAAAAGGGACAAAGTCAGTCAGTGACTGATGGGAAAAGTAAACAATCTCCGGCATCCGCAAGGCGCAAGTGTCACATCAAGTTTGACTTTGTCTTAAATTTACTCTTAAACGTGAGATCTTTCGACTCCATGAACAGATGAAGGGTGTCAATGAGAAGTTATTCAGTTCTTACGTTGACCTATAGACTAGTGCTATACTATCACTTCAGTTCGATAATGCAACACTAACCCCAAAGGAGTAAATAACCCATATTAGGCCTAAACGTAGGGCCAAGGCCCCCTCGTACCCAAATCATGAAATGGTACGGCTTTGTGAAACACCCCCCAGGGGGGTGTTTCACAAAGCCGTTCTTATATCACTTATATAGACTAAGTGCGACTGGTGATCAGTTCTTATGCTGAGTTATTGAGATTCTGATAAGTATAGCACGCAAGAACTGATCACCAGTCGCACTTAAGTCCTTCTTAACTTTAAGAACGGCTTCGTGAAACGCCCCCCTGGGAGCCTAATTCATTGTTACACTGCTAACACTAACATAACAGTTGGATTGAGTGACTCGAGTGACGCTTGACCTCTAACGTTAACTGTTAACTCCGTCTAACGGCGTCTGTTATAGTTAGACTCTGGATAGATTATATAGAAGCTAGCAGGGCTAACACTGTTAGTCTTACAGTTAGAAATACAGAATCTAGTGATTGGTGATAGGTCCCTAATCCTATATTTACTATAGGGTAGAACACACCTATTGTATGATGTGTAAAATTTATAATAAGGGCTAGAATAGATCTTGGGTGACCTACACCTCATCGATTCACATAGATATCTAACCATAGTTACATTATTTACATTTTGTCACTGAATATGAAATCCCACTCACATACAGGAAAAATGCTGTCAGATTCCAATTGCATAGAATCACAACTGACACAAGTTCACTGCACTGATCGATACCGGAGATTTGCAGCTATCGTCCTCGGACGCGAATAATGCGGAATATCTAGTTGTGCGCTAAGTAAGGTGCCTTGCAACTCGTCACCCGCGCTCCCATAGACCAGGGAGGTGTTACAGAGATGGAGTGGCAACTCTTCGTAATTCATCCAATCACATGTTTGGGTTCAAGGCGTTACTATGGGATGTCTAGCATTCCACTACGCTTTGAAGTCGTGCTAGCTTGGCACCGCTCTAGTTGCAGGACAAAGTACGGAGACGAAGAGCGTAGAAGATTTCACCTTTCGTTGAATTAACTACAACTTGCAGCTTTATTTCCCCGTAAAATTTTAAATGAAATACTAGAATTGATTTAGAATAGTTTAGGAAAGAGTTCATATAAACATGTATTTCTAGTTTCTTCGTAATGCGCAAATCGAAATGAAATGAAAATTAGGCCCTCTTTAAACCTAATATTTTTCTATAATGCGCACATCTGCATGTTTTTTTATCTGGGATATTTTGATCTTTCAAATAAATTACTCCGCTAAAGCGTGTACCAGCGTGCTTTTAAACTATTTGCTGTTAAAATTGTCAGTTTTTACACTGCATTTTGATTCGCTGCTCCAATTCAAGGTACACAAATTCATTGTTGCCATCACATTGAAAGAGAGAACGAATTGCAGTCGGGGCAAGTATTTCTAGATGTGAGAGCGCTAGTCCCGATTATTGATGCTCTCTTTTGTCAAAGCACATGGGAAACACCTGTAGTTGAACACATAACTTCTCGGTGGTGCCGCTCATGACTTTAAAGGAGAGCAGTACTGTAGTTGTCTCTCCTTCTCTAGCACCTCCCTGCATAGACAAAGCACGTACATGTAGAAGACGTGTGCGGCTGACCATGATTCTCCCGTAGACAAGCATGTAAAAGATGTGTGCGGGTGACCGTGATGGTAGTTCATAACACATATTCCTACTGTAAATTTAAGTTTTTCGCAAAAAACTGTTTGGTTTTCACCACAGTTTGCTTGGTTGTGGTACCCCTGCCAAGTTTCAAGCGTTCTTTACTTTACTTTACTTTACTTTACTTTTCCGGAACGATGGTGTAGGACAGAGCCTGTTCATCGATCAGGTTGAGTTATCTCTTGATGCTCTCTTTCCAATCAAGCAATTGTCCAGCGCTTTTACCCATTCTAAATACAATTAACAGCTCAACTTCTATTGCGTATTTGCGTTATTACCAAAAATGGTCTATGGCAGGAGTTGACAGCTACTGGAGACCAAGAGCATGTATTACGTATCAATACACATGTAATGACTATAATCAGTCATAATCAAACACAACATCTTTCCAGTGCTTGTCTAGCCTATTCTTAAAGGCATTTATGGAACAAGCAGAGACCACTTCTTCTGGGAGAGAGTTCCACATACCAACAACTCTGTTAGCAAAGAAATACTTTCGGACATCTAACCTTGCAAACAGTTTTCCCAGTTTCATGGAATGACCACGTGTTCGTCCATTACTATTATGAGAGAACATGTCAAACTTTGTGTGATAGTGTCCATGTAGATACTTGTACACATGTATCAATCATGTCCCCTCTTTTTCGCCTGTAACTGAGAGATGGCAGTGAAAGGTGACGTAGACGTTTAGAGTAGGACAAATGCCTAATCCCCGGAATCATTTTAGTCGCCCTTCTCTGAACACTTTCAAGTCTTCTTTGTTCACCTAGCTTGAAAGGTGACCACACAGCTTGACCATATTCCAAGATGGGTCTCACAATGCCTTTAAACAAGAGCCTAACAGTATCCTCATCCAAATATACAAAGGATCTCCTAATAATTCCTTTAGAACAGCTTATTTGACTTTGCAACAGCTTGGGAAATATGGTCCTTGAATGTCAATTGTGAGTCCACTATTAAAGGTCCAGTTTACCTTTGGGAGCAGTGATTTCAAAAATGTTCAAGATATCACATTTGATGCATATGTGTAGGTCTGTTGTATCATAAAACATCCTACCATATGAAATATTTGCAATAAAACCTAAAATATAAGGAGATATCAGGGTTTTTCTCAGTAAACCGTAACTGTATACGGTTTAGTCTGGAAACATTTTTATTATAACTATTGTTCACATTTTGTGTATTTAACAACACTTAACATCGATTATACGGATTCAAATTTTGACAGTGGTTGTTTCTATCCCTAACTCACATTTTAGAACTATTTTAAAGCACTAATGCTTTCATCTGCAAATGGTAAATTATGCCTTTAAAAACACCCAAATCCTTCTCAGCTAGTTCTGAACACAGTCCCAGGCATAAATTTTTGTTCAGTGTGCTTATACATGTAATAATTTAAAGCAGGATGACGGTATTTGGGCCTCTGGCGAGGTGCGGGCACCTCACTATACACTGCAATTTATTGTAGTAAACCATTAACCAACATCCATCCAACCATCACCCAACATCAACCCAACCATCAACCAACATCAACCCAACCATCAACCAACATGCATCCAACCAGTCATCAACCAACACCCACCAACGTCCACCCATCCATTAACCAACATTAGTAACATAAATTACTTTATTTAACCATCAACCAATGCCCACCGACGTCTATCCAACAATCAACCAACATTCAACCATTAACCAACCATCAAACTTATACATAATTCAACCAACCATCATCCAACATTCACTCAATTGTTTACCATAGGCATTACTGACCTTCACACGTATCCATTGTTCCACATTTTAATACCAACATTCACCCAGCCTTTAATTAACATTTAGCTGACATGTGCCCAACCTTCACTAATCCAGTGGCTCAGTTGTAATTTGGTTCACATTTACAACTGCACAGTTTTATATAGAATATCACAGTAAATAAAATACAAGGGGAAATAAGAACAAACTATTTGTTTATCTACAGCTAGCTGTATAGGACTAGAACTTACTTATTAAATTTCTGTTGCAAAATGTGAAAACTAAGAAGATTTTTGTTTTTCATCAGAACGATCAGAAGGATTTTTGCATCAAATTTGTGAGAAATGGAGATGCCTCCCAATTCAGCCCCCCCCCCAAAAAAAAAAATCAGTCCAACATAATGGTTTAAGCTAAAACATTGTGTAAATAGACATCAACAAGAATTTCTTAAATTATAGCCAAATGATAGCTATTCTGAATAATAAAAAAAAAAAGCCACGATGTTCTTTCTTCTCTTTCTAGGCTCTTCTTCTGCCAAACAACGATCCAGTTAAGGACTACATACATATATGGAGACGGACATGCGAGGGCTTCAGCCCGAGCGCCTATCATCACTCGTTTTCGAATCATTAGTTTTCGTAGATATAAGTAATTATGAAATCACGTAGTAGTTCTTATAAACCTACCCAAACAAACATGGATTCGTCCAAAAAATATGCAGTTGGAGATGATATTTGATTGGTTTAATCGATGAGGTCGATGACCACATAAGGCCTGTCTTATGAATCACGCATAGAAATCCGCGTCGTGCATATGATAAGCATATCATGAATAATGATTCGAAAACGAGTGATGATAGGCGCTCGGGCTGAAGCCCTCACATCTCCGTCTCCATATAGCGATCAGTCTAGTATCGATACAGCTCGACGCCTATCTGATAGACTAAGCTCTACGGGGAGCAAACTCAACGATCTCCTCGCATACTTCAACGAAAACCCCCTTATCCCTTCCTTCTCCAAACATAGTCTCATCTCTCTTCGACTTAGCTTTCCTTCACGGGATTATTCATCCTTTCTCCGTTGATTCCGCATTCCATAGTCCACATTGTTCGGCGACTTTGTTCTTCTCTTGGTTTTATGAATCTTCCCTTCTCTTGCCTATATCCATGATTTTCCAATCTTTGACTTCCCCCTCTTCCTCTTCCCTTCCATTTCATCTTTCTCCTCCTAACGATGTCTGAACATATTACTTGATTCTCACTCTATTCTTCCTTACCACTCTCTCTCTGTTCCTTTTTCTACCGTCTCCACTAGTGCAACTTCAACTTCCAGCCCATTACTGTTCCCCACTCTTCACTTTTTGCCCTCCTTACAGCCCCCACATGTCGCTTCCCTCTTCAATTCTCCTCTTTCTAGGCTCTTCTTCTGCCAAACAACGATCCGGTTAAGGACTATATACACATGGTGTCACTGCAAATCTTTCTCCCTCGATGTTCTTTCTTTTTGTTATTGACACTACATATTTATGCATTACTGCCTTATCAGACTGTCACTCAGTCTGGTCTGTGCATAGAATGTTATAAAGGCCTATGCACGCTTATGAATTTAGGCAAGTACTACATTTACTGTCGTGCAGCGTTGGCAGACTGTATATTGTTGGTTGATGATTGAGCTATTGTGGCAGTTTCAACGAACAGATATCAGACGGAATGCATGGGACTGTGACTGAGTGTGAGATGTAGCTTGTGATTTGACTTTGACGCTGCAATTAACAAATTTCAATATCAGAATTCCATTTTAAGGTTTTAAATTCATGAATATGCTTGAAATACTAATTGTAGACCTCGTTTCTGTGGTTCAAGATCTTGGAACACAATATAGATCATTAAAACATTGCTTTTCATGAAATGGTTTCTTTATTTACCGGTAACAAGTTTTGCTTCAGTTACATACTTTCAGTGACATTGGGAATTTTGAGCAGCACATTGTTATGTACCATCTCGTGCTTCTGTACAGTTTTCAGCTTCTAATTGTGTTGAGGTCAATTCTGAAAATTTAAGCTACAACATGTATACTTGTGCTGTATCAATGTCTCTCGTAAATTGTTTGCTGATAAGTGATGTATTAATGCTGCAAGGCACGTCCTGATGTTACATAATATGCAAGTTATATTTTGTCTGTTAGCATACTACCAGTATTTGAGTCAGAGTAGATAAACAATGTGTGTTACAAGGTACTGCTACACCATGCTGAAGTAGTGTATGCCATGCATCTTCGTGCTACAATGTATAGAATATGTGTGGGATGCTATGTGTTCATTGCCAGCTGCCTTGATATAGTAACTTAAACTGATACCCCATTTTTTTCTTATGCCTCCGCCACGAAGTGGTGCCGGAGGCATATGTTTTTGGGTTGTCCGTCTGTCCATCCGTCCGTCCGTACTTCTGTCCGTCCTTCCGTCGTAGCGTCCGTCCGTCCTTAATTAATTTTTGTGGACAGCGTAACTAAAAAACCTTTTGAGGTATCCCAATGAAACTTGGCATTTATGTGTATTAGGGGGTGAAGTTGTGCCTATCAACTTTTGGGTGCACATGCTCATGGTCAAAGGTCAAAAGGTCAAGGTCAAATGCGTAAAATTCACTATTTCCACCATATCTATGCAATGCCTGAAGATATTTTCTTGAAACTTAGTGTATATGTGTATTACGCAATTAAGATTCTCTGGTGAAAGTTTCGGGTCATAAGGTCAAAGGTCAAAGGTCAAATGGTCAAGTAAAAATATTAAAATTTCTCTTTTTTATCTGTACCTTGGAAATTGTTCAAGGTATCCTCATGGAACATAGTGTATATCACTGACTGGCAGTAATTATTTCTAGAATTTAGGGTTCATGGGTCAAAGGTCAAGGGCAACGCGTCAAAATTTTATTTTTTCCCTCATATTTATTCAATGCCAGCAGGATTATTATTTTTTTACACTTGGTGTATGCATGTATAACCCAATAGAGATTCTCTGGGAAGTTTCTTTTTTTTTTTCTTTTTTTTTGCCTCAAAGGTCAAAAGGTCAAAGATCAAGTAAAAGTGCTGAACTAACTTTTTCCTCCATATCTCGGAAGTGGCTCAAGTCATCTTGAAACTTACTACATATTCAATGCATGTTCTGCCTGACAGTGATTATCTTATGAATTTTAAGGTCAAAGGCCAGATGAAAATGGTAACAATTTTTTACTATTCAATACAGAAATTGCAATTTTTCTCCATACCTTGAAAATTACTCAATTGATGCATAAACTTATGAATGGGTCAAAGTCAAGTTAAAGTCCTAAAATTCCCAAATACATGCTCTCCTATTCATCCAATTAGACCTAGGTCAAGGAAAGTGAACATTCAACACATTTGTGACAACCTTGTCATTTTAATTATTTTGCCAATTTTGTGAAAATGTAATCACACATTGTCCACGTGTACTGTAGACCTATTAGGAGAATCATGCATTATGGCGGAGGCATACCAGTCGCCATAGCGACATTTCTAGTTTGTTTTTTGTTTTTTTTTTTGGGGGGGGGGGAGGGGGAGGGAGGGATTTGAGTGAATGCCACAATATTAGTTAAACAAATCAGGAAATTTGAGGAGAATCAGACTATTTGTACAAAAGTTATGAATTTTAAAAGTTTTGGTGCCACCATTGCTGGATGAGAAAACTACAACAGTTCATGACGTCACATGCATGTACCTTGTATAATGATGCAAAGAAATTTCTAGAGAATTTAAAAGAATTTTTAAAATAAAAAGTACTCTTTCACGTAACTTTGCTACTGATATACAACTGAAGGAGGTACAGTATTATTCCCTTGCCTTCTGAAAGAGGTTAGTCCAAAGTGCTCTGTCACATCGGAGAAAAATAGAAATAATGCATATGTTGAATTCTCCTCATAGAATATTTTCTTGATATCGTTCTGCAGTGACATCACTTTTATAACTGTTCATAGTCTTCTCATACAGCGATGATGGTACCAAAACTATAGAAATTCATAACATTAATTTTGAAAGGATAGTCCGATTTTCCTCAAACTTGCGTTCCCTGATGTGTTCTACTAATATGTGTATATTGCTACATTCACTCAATGCACCTGATTAGTGATATATCGCTATTTGGGTGACAAAACCTTGTATCTCAAAAATGTCATATAATATCTGTATGTTCAGGAGAGTGAAATAACAGCAGACGAAGCATTACAAATAGGATTGTCTTTCGTTTGATATTATGCAATGGTGGCTTCATTTCTGGGAAAAGACAACTAGGGTTTGGGGAGGGCATCACTTTATTATACCCCCGCCAAACGAAGTTTGAAGGGGGTATATAGGAATCAGCGGACGGTCGGGCGGTCGGTCCGTTGCAAATCTTGCGTCGCGAACTACTTCCTCAGTTTTCAACCGATTCCCATAAAACTTGGCACAGATGTGTGCCTTGGGTTGTAGATGTGCAAGACGTATTTTTTGACAGTACCCAAAAGTACGTTGCCATGGTAACGGCATATTATTGGCAAAAATGGGTACAACTCTTGCGTCGCGAACTCCTCCCACAGTTTTTGATCAATTTTTATGAAATTAGGTACAGATGTTCATCTGAATATGTTAATGTGCAAGACACATATTTCCGCAGTGGCAAAAAGTGCGTTGCCATGGTAACGGCATGTTATTGTAAAATATAGGGCAAAATGCTTCATGGCAAAACTGCTTCATCAGTGTTCTTCCAATTCTCATGGAATTCATATTGAATGTTTGTCTTAGGATATAGGTCAGCATGACACATTTCTTGACAGTGACAAAAAGTATGTTGCCATGGTAACAGCTCACATATTATGAGCCAAAATGATGGAAAATTTTGTGTTGCAAACTACTTCCTCAGTTTTTGCCCAATTTCCATGAAACTTGGTACAGATGTGTGCCTTTGGTTGTAGATGTGCAAGACGCATTTTTCGACAGTACCCGAAAGTACGTTGCCATGGTAACGGCATATTAATGGCAGAAGATCGAGGAAAGATCTTGCGGATTTAACTACTTCCTCAGTTTTTTGACCAAAGCTTATGAAATGTTGTTTTGACCAAAGCTTATGAAATGTTGTTTGGCGGGGGTATAATGCGACATTTCTAGTTAAATTTGACAATTACAATGTAGTCCAAAAAAGTAATTTTGACCAAACTTTGACATACATGATCTTGTCACTTCACCGACAATGTATGTTTGGCTTTGGTTGTCATTCCCTTTCAAAAGATTGGATGTTGCATGTTTCTTGTTTTGTCTGTCAAGAGATTGAAAAATTGGGCACTATCAAAATTGCATATATTTTCATATTTTTTTCTCACTTTGCAAATTTCATGATGTGATTTCATCATGGCTTTAACAGCATCCCACTGCCCTGAGCACAATATATATTCCAGTTTTCTTTTTTGTGATAGTAACTAAATGACTACATTACACATCATGATTGTCAAATCAAAACCCTTGTAAGGATGTGTAGGGACGTATAGCAGCAATAACTTTCAGAAGAGGGCTAAATTATCGAGCAAAGACAGTTTGCATTGTATGTAAGGAACCAAGAAGAGTAGTATGTGGTGATGTCTGTTTTGTGAACAGATGTGAAATCTTGAAACTCTATATTTTTTTTTTTAATGTCTGGTGTTGATAAAACTTCTTCTATGCTGTTTTGTTTTGTTTGATTTGACTTGATGATACACATCAGTACAGTCTTCCTGAACGTGATCATAAGAAAAGAAATTTCATTTTAAATCAATACCCCATTTATAAACAAAGTTGGACTCAAGAGTATTCCTGAAGTGCTTGACACACGTATGTCCCAGTAAGCAGGGCTGCACACTAACCCATTTTTCCCTGTTGGACCAGTTGGTACCCATTTTTTTTTTTTCATTTTTTTTTTTACTGGTCCTTTCCTGAAAAGTTACTGGTGCAATAGTGATTTTTACGGGTCTGAACAGTTGGACCAGTGCCAGTGTGCAGCATTGCTGTAAGTTTGTTCACACAGTGGGTCATCACTTGCAGAGAACGTACGTGAAGCGGCTGAAAAAGTCATGTAATACAGCTGTCACGTGCACGGGAACTTTGAACATGATATGCACAGCGCTGTATGCTGCATGCAGCTTCTAGAGAGGTGTTAACAAAGACTTCTTATGCATGACTTCAAGCACTTCAGGAGTGCTCCTTAACGTACCATCGAAAAGGGCGTAACTTTTGAGTTTCAGAACCACGTTGTCTGTTCATGTACGTGTAGAGTTTAAAGCGCCCCAAATATTAAAATTATTTTCACATGTTGTGGAGATGTAAAACCCTGTGTGTGGGGTCTTCACACGCCTCCCAACATTCAGCAAATTAACTGAGACAGAAGACAACTGCAAACAGGAATTGGAGGTCAGCCGAGTGTGACGGCAAACATATTTCTGAGCAGACAAGAAGGGCATCATGAGAAATCATGAGCTGATCTTGTCTATTTCCTGAAATCTTTGTGTAGAGGGGGATCTAGGCTCATTTAGATTTTAGTTCAGATGTCCCAATTGTTGTGGGATTGAGATACTGATGGGTTATGTTGCCTCCCTTCCCCCCCCCCCCAAAAAAAAAAGGAAATCTAATGTTCAATGTTCATTGTCGTTCACCACTGAATCAAAAAAGGGATGAAGGAAAAGAAATTTCAAAGCATTAAGTTGACAATTTTGATAGTACCCTATGAGGCAGATTGTCCACCTGATGCAGCAGTGTCTGCTTTGGCATGAAGGAAATAACCACTTCTTTGCAATGATAAAATAAATTTATAAGAAATTCTCTTTTGTGAATTTGATGTTCCATTTATTCCCTCTGCAGGTTTGTCAACATCAATTAGCTCATCATTAAACTCGGGTTTACTTCATAGAAAAAGCAACAATTACATTTCTATTATTCTAATGAATCAAGATTATCTTCGTTTTTATGTGTCAAATTATATTTTGATTAGTTTTAATCTGCATCGTTCACATGATCAGAATGTGAGCATTTGTTTGCTTGTGATAGGAGTATTCAGTTTGCTCCTTGTCTGTTCTTGTCCCACAGACACTGAAGAGACTGAAGGCGTCATTTCGGGTGGATGCAGGTAATCTGAGAAAGGTGCCCGATTCGTCACGGAGACGTGCACCTGTAACATTTACAGGATGAACATCACACTTCGTTAAGCGACAGACACACAAACAGACAAGCATACAGCTGTACACGCATTCACACGCACTTGCATACACACACACAGGAACAACAGACCCACACAAACACGCACACTCATACATGATACATTATAGGTACACACACTCCAACACAGAGTGCCTGCTCTGCTTGAGTAAAGTTTGCACTGGACAGCTCCAGGGCTCCACAGGAGTACGTTTACCACAAATACCTTTGTCGGCCTGAAGTCCAGAAGAGGGAGAAGAGAGAGAGGGTCACCTATTGGGAATGGGAAACCGGTCTGCTCTAAAACGCGTAAGTTTGATGGCAGTTTGGTGGTAAATAGCCAGCAGAGGTATATGCTGCCATTTTTTGTTTGACCAAATGCAATTGCAATCACAGAAATTTTTTCTGTATCTGGAGAGAATTTGCAGTGTGGATAACTATTATACTACTGTATACGCCGAATATTTCGCGTGGTTTTTATTTTCGCGAATTTCGCGAGTTAGGTGCTATTCGCGAAATTAAAGACGCGCGAAAATATTGACTCTGATCCCGATGTGAATGCAACGTACGCGTGTTCACTTCTCCGTTCCAGTGCAGGACTCCACGATCGTGAATTTTACCACTCGCGAAATTGTCTGGAGTTCCCGATTCGCGAAATATGTGGCGTATGCAGTATTCCACGTGTTCACTTCTCCGTTCCAGTGCAGGACTCCACGATCGTGAATTTAACCACTCGCGAAATTGTCGGGAGTTGCGATTCGCAAAATATGTGGCGTATACAGTATTTCACAACAAAATCAATCTATTCTCAGTTTTGTTGCAAGTAATAGATGATGCTGTGCCAATACATAGGTAATTTGTGTAAAGGAGAATTCACACTGTATAATCAAACATGTTTCAACCATTTATCTTGTGCTAAAACAATGCAATAATTGCGCATAGTGTTTCACCATTAAGATTTGTGTCAAATCAGATTACATTTTGATATTATGACATGATGCATTTATAATTTATTACTGTATAGAAAAGGCATATTTGCTGGCTAGACATGTCAGAACCCTTCTGTTAAAGGTAGTGTTGATGTAATTTCAGGTAAAAAAGATTGATGTCCACCTTTCAGAAGTGGTTGCATTGTGTTTGTTCGGGTTTTTTTTTTTTTTGTCAGTATGTTAGTTTTTGTTGACCCAGTTACTTCTGTCTCATAGTTTTCTCCATTTTTCACCTATAGTATGGACTGCATGCAATCCCTAAAGAAGCAGTCAATTGCAGCTTTCATACTTTGGTGTAATATTGCATAATGAATAGAATTTATGTTAATGAGTGCCGCTAATCCTTACAGGTTGATTTGATAACCCCTTATCCAGGAACTATCAGTTTTAGTAGGCAGTATACAGTATGTGATTTTAAAGCTAAAAAATATGCATACCAATGTGCAGAATCTGACTGTGGCTGTAAAATGTTACCAGGCTCCCTTCTTTGTTGGTTTTGTGAGTAAGGGCCACAAATTGTTTGCATTGTATGGAGATGGCACCCAAGAGATTTTAACTCATGCAGCCAACTATCAGGTAGTTGATGCGGCCATAATGACTCCACATGTGTTAAACTAATCACTTTTGTATACATAGAGACCACCCATGTAACAATATCAACTCAAATTGAGGTGCATCAGTGCAAAAGGGAGGTGTGAGCACACAGTGTTCACTGTCGTAACAACATGCAGTTGTTGAAAATGATTAAAATTCTTGCTTCAAGATTTTTTTTTTTTTGCAACTGATAGACAAACTGCCCTGCATATCCTTGATGTACATGTAAATAAGCACTGAATTACTGTATAACGAGGAAAGTTCGCATGCATTTTCATTTCGCGAATTTCGCGAGTGCCAAGATTCGTGAAATTAAAATGCACACTAAAGTTCTTGTCTTCGCTATATGCATTGAATGCCAGTGGCAGTTTGCGAAAATTTCATGCCGCAAAAAAAGGTTGTCAGCTCCAATTCGCATAAAAATCATGCCGCGAATATATCATGTTTTACAGAAGTCAGTGTTTTAGTAGTAGCCGTGATGAAAAAATCACAGGCACACATACTCAGCTGGATTCAAACCAACAGCCTCCTGATCACCGGTCAGTGGTCGAGTCAGTGGATAGAGGTATTAAAGATGCTTGTCTGGTGATCAGGAGGTGGTTGGTTCAAATCCAGGCAGAGTATATACACATTGTATGCCCATGATTTTTTGTCATAGCTAAGTTAATACTGCTTAATTTGGTGCTTGTTAACGTAGATGGAGGGCAATTTGTCCAACAGTTGGAACATGCAGAACTTGTCTAGGGCCCCGTTTACAGTGCGATGCTTGGCCGCGGCCGAGCCGCGGCCAAGTCCAGCCCCGCTTCAGTGTAAACGCGCAAAAGGCCAAATGCGAGGCCAAAATTGGCCTCACATTTGGCCTCGCTCTGGAGGTGGTCTCGGTCTCGGCCGTGGCTCGGCCGCGGCCGAGCCCGGCCTCTTCTTGGTGTAAACGCAAACTGGGCCAAATGCGCGGCCAATTTTAGTCTTGCTTCCAGACCCTCTGCCCGTACTATTTCGCTATTCACGATATTAACCCCCTCAACGTGGAAAACTAGTATAGTTTAAGGTGGTTTTGTCCTGCAAAGGATTTTTCCTTCGGCAAAGGCCTTTGCCTGAACGGCGATTTCGTCGCCACGGAATCCAGTTGGCAAAGGGTCTGAAAACCAGGCTATACCAAATTGCGTTTGTTTACAAGCAGAGCGCCACTACGACAAAATATTGAAAGGTTTGAATTAAAAGCGCGGCCGAGCTCAGCAGTGTATACGGACAAAATTGCAAGGCTCGGCCGCGCAATTGAGGCCGGGCTCGGCCCCGCACCGTAAACGGGGTCGTAGTGTAGCAATGTACAATTGATACTTTAGCAAGGACTGTAAAGCATCCAACCTAAAAGCTGTTGAATAGCCATGTGTATTTGATCTATGCAATGCTCTTTAGGAATCCTCAAAAACTTGATGTCTTTGATATGCAATCTTAGAACTTCTGTATTAATCGGAAGTTGTCCATGATATTAGGTTTGCTAAAATATCTGCTCTATCAGCCATGCCATCTCAAAGGTAACTTTGAATGTCATTGCAGTTGTTTTCAAAATATACATTTACTGCTCTTTCTCGTATGTATCTGTCTGTTTCAGGGAAGAATGTCGGTGCAGTACAGTAGAACTCCCGATGCCAACAACCTGCACGTAAGCAACTTCTGTATATACACTTTACTAACTTTTTAGTATTCAGCTTATTGTTACATTTCTCTTTCCTCATTCCCTCCACTTCCCCATCCAGTGTGATAACATACACTTGCAAATGCAAATACAATGTAGTCAAACATGCATGATAGTATTGTTAAATTTTGCATTGAACTGATTTCCTGTAAAAGTGGAAATTGCGCAATGTGGAAATTTTCACACATTTCATGCGACATGAAGCTTGTGCCAAAATAGAAGCGTGTAGATTTTTCTGCTAGTGATGTAAAGTATTTCATCTCCTTGAATATGGGGGATAAAAAACATGTGAAATTGATTTTTCCCAAGTGAGTGCAAAAAAGTTGTGCAAATATTTCCACTTTTACAGTACCGGTATACATGTTTTCATCAGGCACTCATACAGTGTACTTTCATTTACTCTAGTATGTCAAATGCATGTCACGTCTGTGGGTCTTGTTTGTTGTACAAGTAACATATATTTTGCTCTGTTCTTGTTCAAATCTTCAATTTTCTCACTGTTGCATAAAACTGCAGAGAACTAAAAATGTGTAATTTTGATGTTTGAATGAAATGGAGATAACGTTTACACTCTGGAAACTAAATGCTTCAGTTACTCTCTGTTGTTTACTCATTAGCAAGGCTCTTTACAAACACAGTGGGTTCCTTATTGTTTGGCTGCAAGAATTTAGATTATTGAGTAGCAGCAATATTGCACCAAGGATATAATTCAGCCTCAGGTAGTATAGCACAGGTATTCCAACTGCAATGAGGGGCAGGAGTGTCTTGAGAGGGTCCAGAGAATAAAGTGGGGCTAAGAGATCTCAGTGAGTTTGTGTAAAATCAGCCGTACCAGGTACATTACAAAGCTTGTATGTCAGTGTAGTCTTAACATTTTGTCGCCTTGCCCAGAAGTAATTTTGTCAAACATGGATAGCAAATATGTTGGCCTTGTGTCGATATAGACTCTGGTTTCATTGTGCGTGATGTGTTATTTTGTTACATTTTCCTACCAGGAAATTGTGCTACAGTAATGTACAAGCAGTATCAACTGGCTTTATTTATGAGCGTCTTTTTTTGGGGGGGGGGGGGTGGGGATGGGGTGGGATGGGGTAGTGTAAGTCCGGGAAGGAAATAGAACATGTAGCTGGCAAACCAATTCACCAAACATGATGAATTTTTGCTTGGATGCCCCGATGGTTCAGGTACAACCATTTGGGCATAGACAATTTAGGGGTACAGAATAAAAGATAGCTATATCGATGAAAAAGATAAGAGTTTTATATGAGGTATTATACTTTGCAGTAGTGCAAGCAAGGTGAATGGTTATATGTGCAGCTATGTGAAACTGTGAATTGTGTGTCACAACAAATTATTTCCTCTTATTTTTTTTTTTTTCAATTCTGTCATAGTATGGAATGTACAATTGTAATCAATAGCCCATTCCTCCCCCTCCCCTTTTCCCTACAGGTGCGTGCATAGATTGCCTCCTACCATTTTCATTGGATGTTTTCATATCTGCATTTCTATGCTGGTCAAAGAGACACAAACAAATGTGTCTGTGTATATTCAAGTAGAAAATTCATTGTAACTGATCAATATCAAATGATACTAGAGCTTGAAACTGATAGTTAAACACAGTTTGTCTCTACAAATACTAGAAAATTATATCCTTCTTTCATTATGGCACTGGTATTCTGTTATTGACTCTAGAACTTCATAGATGTGTACATGCGAAGCAAATTTAGAGAACATGAATATGACGACACAGCAAAGCAAATCCCCCTTCCTTGTTTTCTTCCAGAGAAACAGGAAGTATTCAAGTTTATTAGTTGCACAAACAGTTTATATGATATGCATTATATAAGTAATTTTAAAGCATAATTGGTTTCACATACTTGCATGAGAAATCAGCCAAGTTAGATGTCACATTCTGTAGCAAGCTGCAACCTACAATGAATCTTAATTAGATCATTAATGTCTAGGAACACTGTATGGTGAAATTAATTGTAATTGTGTGCATGTGCACATGTAGACATTCAGTGTAATGCAAAAGGTTTAAGATTTGAAGCATAGTTCTCACACGCCTGCAGAAACTGTTGATTTTTTTTTTTCTCTGAAATTGATACGTGCATACATGTATGAAGCATGTGAAACAATGCTGTGATAACATGATTTCAGTTGGGCAACGACAAAAGTGTGAAACACTTCGACAGCAAAAAACAAAAGTAAGCTGACCGTATTGCAATCTGAGAACCCAGCTGAGAACATATTCTATCCAATCTTGGTTCCTACATTTACAATGTTTTTTTATGTTTTCAATCTAGTGTAGATTACAAATCAGGCAATGGCAGTATCCATCGATCTTCCATGCTACAGTTAATTGCATGCAGCATGCTGGGAAATATGGTACAATCAACCATCATGTCATATTCTACCTACCCACTACTTAATGGGAAGGGCACTTCAGGAATAAGAGTTGGATTTTGACCAATACGATCTAAATTATTCACACTTAATGATCTTAAAATACTCTAAAACAACTCATTATCCAGACAAATTGTGTCAGCCAGACAAGTTTCTTGTTGGTTCCTCTTGATATAGTGCAATCAAATTATGGCGGAAGATGAATATTAAGCCCCCGCTGATCTCTGTGATTATACCCCCGCATACACGAAGTGTATAAGGGGTAATATAGAAATCAGAGATTAGTCGGTCGGGAGGTCGGGCAGTCGGTCAGGCGGTCGGTTGGGCAGTCGGGCGGTCCATTGCAAATCTTGCGCCACAAACTCCTACAGTTTTGGAGCAATTTTGATGAAACTTGGGGTACACGATGGTATTGAAGTGTAGATACGAGTGCAAGACATGTTTTTGTGTTTGTCAGAGAAAATGTTGCCATGGTAACCAAGTTTCCCAAAACCTTGTGGAGTGAACTACTTCCACAGTATTGAAGCAGTATATTTCCAATTTGGTATGTGTAATGATCTATACAGGTGTAGTTATGCAAGACACACTTTGTGTTTGTACCCGACAAGGCGTTGCCATGGAAACTGCATATTTTCTGGAAAATTTTGTGGAGTAAACTACTTTTACATTTGTGAAGCAGTCAAACTCACAAGGTACTTACAAGGCACTACATAGACACACACACACAGACACACACACATAACCTTTTATCAAACCGTGGTTCAATTTTTTTCATAGAAATTTGGACTGCGGGAGCGGGGATATTAATCACCTTTACTTCTGTAGTTTACCTTTAATGAGGCACGTATGTCATTATTGATTTGAATGTTGCTGCAGCTGTGTATGTATTGATTTAATGCATGAATAAACAGGCCCTCATATTAAAGATATACAGTGAGTCATGTCACATGAGCCCCCTCCCCCTCCCCATCACTCTCCCTCTCCCTTCCCTTTCCCCTTTCCCTTTTCCAATTATCACAAAAAATCCAAAAAATGTTAGCAGTGACTATGAGAACAGTATGCATCACATTGTGTGTGTGTGTGTGTGGGTGTGTGTATTTACCCATGGTGGAAAACGAGGACACACACACAAACTTTACATTTAAACAGATACAAAGAGAACCGAGGACGTCCTCGCTTCGCAGACCATTCCAAACGGTCTGCTTTTGCATGTAGGGGTACATGTTTGTAGGTCCTCGATTAGCATTATTGTAATAAGTCCTCGATTGGATGGTAATATACGAATGAGTCCTCGGTTGACAAGATTCCTACTTACACACAGGTCCTCGGTTACATGTATGTGGTAAATTCTTGTGTGTATAACAGGTCCTTGGTTTCCACCATAAATGCGTAAAGTAGTGTGTGTGTGTGTTTGTGTGTGTGGTCAAAGCGCACATATGGTTATCATTATCACAATCTGTACTTAAATTCATTTCTTGTGTTCGTCTTAGGAGAATGCATTCTAGTCATTGTCTATTTCAATGAATTAAAAAAGACAGTTTAATGTCCTATGTTGTGGTGTGATACGAGAATCCTTTTACAGAATTGTTGTGTGATATGAGAATCCTTTTACAGAATTTTTGTAATTTCTTTCTTCGGTTTTCATTTTAAGTTATTAGATTCTCCATAATGCTCTGTACACAATCTGAAAATCTGAATCTGAATAGTTGTTCGTGCCACCATTCAGTGGGTCAGTCCTAAAAAGTCAATATTACATAACTTCAAAATGGATGTACTGCACTAATAGTCATTATTGATTGAAATGTGTATTATCCATACATGGTGTTTGATGGCTATCTCTACACATTGAGTCAAGTGTGTAGAGATACTGATGCAATCTTATAATATATCTATAACTGAGAGATAATTCTTTGTTTCGCTTCGATTGTTTTCTTTTTCGTCCAAGTTGAGACACCTCCAGATTAACTTTAATTACTGACATGATATGTTCTTCAGTTCAAACGATCTAATGTTATCTTTTCTCTCTCCATCCACCTCTTCCTGTCTTTTTCCTTTTTTTTTCTTTTTGTTTTGGTTTCCCTCTCTTTTGCTTATTTTTTCTTGGTCTAGTGCGGTTGTCACATCTTTGCAGCTGTGCTGGTCTATGGCACGATGGCTACTGTGGCAGCGGTGGTCTTTGTGTATTTCTATGCCTCTTCTGGACATCAGTTAGTAACACTCTTCCACTAACCTTTCACTAGTGCTCAACTCCAAGGCTTCTATTGTTAGTCTTACTTTCTGCCCCGATCCAGTGCCAGAGGAATTATGCTCCTTTGGTCTTGTTTTTATGTTAAAGGGACTGTACAGTACTGGTTGAGGTAGGGATTCATGTTTTGAACATTCCTAAGTGAGATAATGAAAAGCCTCTTATGAAATATGCAAGAGCATGTAATTTTAAGAAGGATTCAACGTTTATTTGATGAAAATTGGTTTTCAAATGGCTGAGATATCCAAACGAGTGCTAATAATAAAAGGCGACATGCCCCAACTTTATTAGTATCTCTTTGTTTCACTTTGTTTTTGGATATCTCAGCCATTTCAAAACCGATTTTCATAGAATAAACTTTTGATACCCCTTAGAACTGCATGCTCTTTGACATCTCATAGAGTGGTTTCTGAATATCTCACAAAACGTTAAAAGCTAAATCTTCACCTCGACCAGAACTGTACACACCCTTTAAGCCTAAAAGGCAAACAAACCCCCCAAAACAGAGGGTGAATGTTTCTAAACATCTGAATGAGGTCTGTATCAATTGTACTTAGGGCAAAAATCTCTCCAGGTCAAAGATCACTTTAGCTTTGATGGAAAGATTTCTTCTTTTTTTCAGTCATTATGTCAGCACTCAGTCTTGGTATATTTTGGCAGGCTGGATGAAAGTACTGTATACGCCAAATATGTTGCAAGATTTTTATTTTTGCAAATTTTGCGAGTGAGGTGCTATTCGCAAATTTAAAAACATGTGAAAATATTAACTCTCATCCTGACATGAATGTGAAGGATGCATACATTTCTACGGTCAGTACTGTACTCCACAATCTGGAATATAACCACTTGCAATATTGTTTGGAAGTCCTGACCCATGAAAGATTAGCCTTGCTAAATATATGCCATATTGTACAGTTGATCTACATATTGTAGTTAGTATAGTTTTGATACAATGACAAGAAAGAAAGGTCAAAGCTGAAGGTCACTGAACTGTTGTGCAAAGTTCCATGTCTGGCTAGAGCTTCCGTCAGGAATGTCCAGTGGAGGTACATACAGTAGCAAGAATAGATACTACAAAATTATCTGGATGAGATGATGTGGGTGAAAGGTCAAATGGCAAAGAAGGTGGTTACAGAACTTTGGCTTTATAACATCATTTTCCATGTTTGGAAGGAAAAGAATTGCTTGCAACAATCATTCAAATGGCATGATGGAGGTTAAGCTCTAAATTTATGGTTAAAAGGTGATTAATTCTGGGCTTTGAGCTTTGATTTCTGTTCAGATTTAAAACAAGTAGACAATGAAGAACACTTTCGTCTAGCATTGCCTGAAAGTGGAAAAAAGGGAAAGATTTATTGCACAGAAGTATTGGATTGTGTTGAGAGTAGAAAACAGGAAAGTAAGAGTATATTGTATCAAAGTGGTTTTGTAACAAAAAGAGAGCTACTTTAGAGTATACATGTAGGTTGAAGGACCAGCATATTTAATATCAAACCCTCGATAGAGCACATTCAACCTTTCATCAGATCTTGATTACATTCTAACCTCAATGCTAATTGACACTAATCCGCACGGTTCTACATTGGTTGATTTAATTCTTCTATTACACTGATTTTCATGCAACAAATCTCAAGAAAATTTTGCTTGCCTTGGCACACTAAATCAGTTTATGCACTTCTCAGTCTTTCTTATCTCAACTCTTAATCTTCAGATTCATCTTCTGATATATTGTGATTTTTTAGATATAAACAAGCCTGATTTTTCTGCATTTATCCAGACTCTCTCAATTATAACATCTACTTATGCAAATCTTGATGAAGTGGTTGGTGAATATGATATTCTGTGCTTCTGAGTCTTTTTGATAGCACCATGAAAAGCTTTGCAGGATCTATTCATATCCACCCAAGTCGATTGCCAATGCCTCTTTTTTTTTTTTTCTTTTTTGTTGTTGTGTCCATTCTGGTTCCCATGCTCTCATGGCGTGGTATAGCTTTCACGGCAAAGGATATCAACTGCAGCACAATCTTTTTTGTAATCCAGTCACATGGAGTGTCAATACATGACTGAAAAAACCCAATCAAAATAACACAAAAGAAAACAATACTTAACAGTAAGGACTAAGATGAATGAGATAAGATTTGGAAATGTCCAGATTCCCCCAATGTGCAAGTTAATTCAAAATGCATAAGAAGGAAAAAAACAAAACAAAACAATAACCAGATTATGATGAAACTAGTTAGAATGTTTTCAAGAAATAAGAAGGGAAGAATATTTGTTTTCACACACACAAAAAGAAGTTATTAATTTAGGATGATTTATCTTTCTCCTTTATTCTCCATATGTGAGAATAATGTGATGGATCCATTTCTCAGCTGTGTGACCACGTACCCACCTCACCTCAATCTCCTAAACTTGACACACTGCGTACTTGAAAAAGGAAAAGCTGATTTCTGCTGCTTTTGACTGTCTTCCCCCAATGTGGTAAAAAAGAAGAAAACTGATTAAAGAAGTGTCCACTGTCTTCTTTAGACACTTACCATGATTAATTGTGCTGCTGTTGTCATGTCTATTCTGCATCATGCAATGCAACATGTACACTTGTTGTATTTTCAGGAATCCACTCTTCTGATGCAAAGCAAATATATACACATACTGTGCACCCAGCTCTAGCATGTGATTTGTGTGTTAGCATTCTATGCCATAGGAAGGATTAGCTTCTCGCACACAGGCTTTGCAGCCAATCTCCTATGCCCATACATTCCAGTCATCCATGCCCATGCCTAGTGAAAATGCCATCATGATGATGTACAAATGCCACAGGTATGGCAGTGCGGCGGACGACCCCTTCAGCGCCAGCAACTACTACCGGAGGAAGGTGAAGGGGGACTCCGACTCTGGACTGGGGCTGGAGCAGGGGCAGGGGGTGGGACCGGCGTTGGGACCAAGACTCAATCTGTACCACCCAGAGCGGAGCGAGGACCACGCTGCGGAGCTGCAACGGAGGCTCACCGACCTGAGGAACGACTATCGAAATGTCAAGGACCTCAAGGTAGGGATAGGCGACAGGAACACTGGGAACATATAGGGTGCATGTGGGGAGGTTACATAATGGATCTAGAAAAGCACTTGGAGAGTGCAGACTGCTGCCAAGCAGCTCATTTCCGCCCATATAAACATATGCTGAAAACGGCCTGATGCGCATCCAATACATGCATCTTGAATTCCCTTGTTCTTTGGCCCTATTTGCCAATGAAAAGGAATTGATCCTTCAAAAGATTCACAAAAATCCCTGGATCCAGATGGGTGGTCCGGATCACTACCAAAACTTAATCATCTATTCCAAGTGTCATTAGCATCTTTTCCTGTAAATTTCATCCATATCTGTTCACAACTTTTTTGAGCTATTTTGCAAATAGACAGACAAACAAACTGCCAAACCAGTGCTGGCAAAAACATATCCTCTTGAAGAATAGTGGAGGTGATAATCCATCCAAATTTTTTGAAGTGCTACTGAAGGAGGTTATAACCTGCTGGAAAATGGTACAGTCCGAATCCTGAGGTTAGAACATCCTGTACATTTCCAGCAACACAAGTCATATCTGTTACATGGGTTTATCTGGAGAGTGCTGTGAGAGCAACAATGATATGCATAAACCTTCAACTTGAATTGCCACGGGACCATCAAGACCACAGCATGCTAGCTATGCATGCTCATCGACTACGTGCAGCTTTAATAGTTTATGCCCCGTACATGCATTGTATAAGCAAAGGAGGTAAATGCCCTGTTTTTATTACTGGTATGAAATACACGTGTACTTCCCATGTTTGCCATTTGGTGACATGAGACTGTTTTTCCATGATGGGACAACATTTCCAACATGAACTGCTCTCACATGATTGTGGCTGTCCAATCACTGACTAGTATTTGACTGTTGCCATATCCTCCTTTATCATTTTATGCTCGAATAATTGCTGGCAGGGGAAGAAATGCGCAGAATGATTTATTTGAAGGGTTTGGATGTACGTCAAACTTTGCAGTTCCTTTGTTGATATTAAAGGTAGCAGTGAGACTTGGTGAATCCAGTCAAGTTTGGCAACTTATCAGCACTCAATTTTGGGAATTAGTTCTGTATGTGATTAGAGGTTGAGGCTGAAGGTATACATGACACAGACTTCATTATCAGTGCCATTGGATTAGTGTTTATCATGGTAAATAATTTAGATTATACAACACCTAAAAAGATTCTCGCTGCCTGATTGGTCAAATACTCATCACATGACATGCAGGTAAAAGTTCAATTGCACGCTGTCGCTGTTGTGCCATGCAATATTGTTTGACCAAAAATGGAAATAATTGCACAGCAGATGTCACCAATTTACATTTTGACCCCCATATTATACTTGTGATCAATTAAGTTTTGCACCATCGCACACCTCTGACGTCACAATAAAAAACATATGTTTTTCGTGTGCACTTAATCAATTACTAGCGTGTATGCAGTCAGTCATTTTACTGTCAACAACTTCAACTCAATATCTAGAATCAATGTGGACCACACCTGTTGACGTCTAAAGGTGTTGCATAAGACAAATAGTGTATTGTTTTTACTCGAGCAGTGGAACAAGATTTCGCACTTGGTGAAAGATGAGGCACACTTTTCAGCACAGCAAATTCTTCTCATCGATTAATGTGCCTCTATTTTTCACCTCATGCAAAATCATGTACCATCGCAGTCATGACCATTTACAATTTGTGTATTGTTTATACATGTTGAATGATTCCATTGCCACAATTAAGAGGAGATTTCAGTCTTGCCTCCAAATTTCAAAGACCACCATTTCTCTTTCAGAGTGTGTATAAATCTCACTGCAAAACCTGCTCCATCGTGGCGAGTTCGGGACAGCTGCTGCGGAATCGGGCCGGGGAGGAAATAGACTCCGCGGAGTGCGTGATCCGGATGAACAAAGCCCCCGTCGTGGGTTTCGAGGACTACGTCGGACGGAGGACCACGACGAGAATCGTCTGCTTCAATTCCGTGGGCCTGTTGAAGAAGGGCGTGCTGGCTGGGGCTGGTCATACAGATGAGGTTTGCTTAAATTACCTCCCCCTTACCCCTGGCTCTCTAGTTCAATGCTTGTCTTGGCCCCCCCCCCCCCCCCCCCCCCCTCCTGTCACTGAACATTAAAGGGGCATTTGAGACCATTCATATTATTTCACTCGTGTAGTACATAAATTAATAGTGACTTGCGTAGATTCGTAGAATTTATCATGGTCCTTGAGCGGAGAAACCAATACTCTAAAAAACACAAATATATAATATGTTACCGTTGCATCACAAAGCCAACAAAAAGTCAACAGACATAGATTTTAAGTTAAGGGTAGACTCTGAAAGAGCAGACTCTAAGCTTCAAAGTAACAAATGACTGAACAAAAGTGAACTCTCCTAACCTAACCGGTATTCAAAGATAGAAAGAAAGTACACCTTCTGTAAACCTGTTTTACTGAGAGAGAAGGCTTTAAAGTTTAGGGTCTATTCAAAAGCTTAATATGATCGCTGGTGCTCAGTGCACAGAATGGAAGAAAAAACAGGATATAAAACTCTGTAGCAACCACAATGAAGGGATTATGAGATTAAGCTGAAATTAGGTATTCAAAAATTGAAAGTACACCTTCTGCAAACTTGTTTCACTGAGAAAGAAGGCTTTAAAGTTAAGGGTCTATTCAAATTTTTGAATACCTAATTTCAGCTTAATCTAATAATCCCTTCATTGTGGTTGCTACAGAGTTTTATCTCCTGTTTTTTCTCACCAGGTGGTGCTCAATCAAGTGAATGGAACAAAAAACAGGATATAAAAGTGTAGCAACCACAATGAAGGGATTATCAGATTGTGCTGAAATTAAGGTATTCAAAAATAGAAAGAAAGTACACCTGCAAACTTGTTTTCCTGAGAAAGAAAGCTTTGAAGTTCAGGGTCTGTTCAAAAGCTTAATCTCACCAGGTGATGGAGCTCAATGCAATGAATGGAACAAAAAGCAGGATATAAAATTCTGTAGCAACCACATTGAAGGGATTGTAAGATTAAGCTGAATTTTCTTCACTCATTAAGCACATTTTGTTCAGGACTACCACCAACTTTAAATGCCGTAGCATCATCCTTTCAAAGAGTTATTAGAGTTGAAAATTATGTTTGTACTGTATGTGTATAGTTCTTTTTTTTTTCTAGATTTATTCTTTAGTTTCCACATTTTCTTTTCTACTGTGGAAAAGATGGCTGTTAAGTAACACAAATCTTATGCAACTTGTGACAAGTGTAGCATGTTTTAGGGGAAATCTATGTTTAGGGAAAATTGGATGTAAGAGATTGTTCGGGTAGAAATTCATAAAAATCTCTCATATTTCTCATGCAGAAGCATTGCAAGCTTCAAGTTTATTTATATTCCACAAGTCAGGAGATATGAAATTTGATCAGAGAATGTTAGGAATGTTTGTGTATAGAAAACCACTTGATGTCATCCTATAGACCTTGTGCATGCAATTATGAATTCTTTACAACATGATGTGCAAATGTGTTGACTTTATTTTTGAATGTGCATCACAAAACCAACAAAAAGTTGAATGCCCTTATTTGTGATGAGGACTCAAACTAGGTGAAATGGGTCGACCTAGTCAATCTTGAGTTTTTCATATTTCTGAAAGAGCATTTCTACATTATTCTAACGTTTTGGATCTTAAAATGAATGGTAAATTTTGGTTCTAGCAGTTTTTCTGATTTCTGATTTTTGGTTTTTTTGTTTTTGTTTTTTGTTTTGGTAGAATAGTGTGGTTAGGAATGTTTTAGACCCCTTTTCATTTCTTAAAGATCCTTTACTCGCCCTTCATTTTCAACTCTTTATTAACTTTTGAAAGGATGATGTTACTCCTTTGAAAATTGGTATCAGTCATAAATAAAGGGGCATTCCAGACAAGTTTCATAATTTCACATCATGTAGTACATGAGTGAGGTGAGGCTGCATGTCATCATCCTTGTTCATTACAATTTGTTATAAATTTTGAAAACATTCTCATTCCTCATCCCAATCACTGTAAATTCTGAAACTCTGTACTCAGTTTAACTAATTTATAGTTGTTCAAATGTAAAAGTCTGAAAGTCATCCTGAGGTCCCCTTTAATGAAGCATGCTCAATTTCAGCTCAATCTGATAATCCCTTCATTGGTGTTGCTATGGTGGTTAACATCCTGTTTTTGTCCCATTCATCGCATGGCTAGGATGGCTTGGTATTAAAAGTGCTTGAATAGACCTTGTACTTTGGAGCCTCGTTTGTCAGTACATACTTTTCCACACTGTGTGCATCCTCTCCAAAATTTAGAAAGGTTAGGAGAGTCCATTTGAATTGAGATATACATCATTTTAAAGCTTAAGTCTGTTCTTTCATAATTTGTCCTTAACTGAAAATCCATGTCTGGCGACTTTTTGTTGGTTTTGTGATGCAGGATCACATTTATGTCCGTTTCTACAGACAGATTTGGAGCTGCATATTTAGAACAACTATGTATTTCAAGCTTTACAGAAATGCATCTTTTTGAAAGAAGAGGGGGGGGGGGGTATTGTAGGCAGCATTCTGAATGTTAGTACATGTAAATCAAACAAAATATTCAGCAGTCAAACCGTGTACTGTACATGTGATGGACTGAGCTTGTGTTGCTGCCAGACTGTATTAACTATGTATCGTGTCAGCATGTGGAGTCTGAATGTAGCTGGGATCTCAGCCCAATGTGTCACGTTTTGATCCGTGCATGCAGGTTGTCGTATGGGGCACTGAGAATCGAGCGCACGGTAGCTACAGCATGGTGAAACTTAAGATGCTCGCCAAGCAGTACCCTGGCACCCACTGGTACTCCCTCAAGGACACCGGCGAGCAGAAAGCGAGTGCCATCTTTGAGTCTGAGACGGGCATCTCCAGGTAAAGAGCTTTGAGTCTTCTCACTTCAACATACACGCGTAGGCTGTTACTGTGACACCTTTTTTTGTCATATGATCATCAGTTATTAGCATACCATGGCAGTTTGTACAGGGGGCTTCTCAAAACAGCCTTCATATTTGGAATGATCATGAAAGATTCAGGTTACTGGGTTATTAATAAACTTCATAAACAGAATCAAAAGCATTGTCATTGCCATTATTAATTCAGGGTCCACTTCATTTGTAAAGACATCTACTTTTTTGTTTTCATTGTGTTAAGACAGTTTCTGTGATGTGAGAGCCACTATATGGCTTTTGCACAGTCATGTTGACATTTGTGTTGATATTCCGTAGGTAATTAGGCTTCACTGATATATATTGCATACTCATACAATTAAAGTCTGACTTACAGATTCTATGCTATGATTTTTACGAGAAATGTACATATTTTTGAAGTTGATTTGCTAAGTATTTCTAAACGTTCATATTTTCGGGCGATTAATTTTTCGTGCTGAGCGGCTCAAAAACATATTCTTGGGTTCTTGAATTTGCGCTGCACGATTGTCAAGCCATTTATAATGTGCAGAGCAAATTGTGACGATATTTTTGCGGGTTTTAGAATTTGCGCTAGCCAAAAGTAACGCAAACGCGCAAAAATTAATGCACCACAAAATTTTGTGCATTTACTGTTTTCATGAGTGTAATTTTTGTTCAGAATGGTCATATCAGCTCAATTTTATCTGTGTTTCTCAGGAGCAAGTCCAACACATGGCTGTCGACTGGCCTGTTCACTATGCTGTACGCACTGGAGACTTGCGACAATATCACGGTGTATGGCATGATAGACGAGCATCACTGCGAGTATGTATCCTGTCTGGACTTTTAAATACGAGTGATAGAGTTAAAGCAGAGTTTGTAGTGAGAGGAGAGAGAGAAGAGAAATAGATATGAGCCAATGCCATCCTATACGACCTTTAACCCATTACTATACTTTCTTTTGTTATCTTTTGTTATTCCAAATCTGCACATCTGCTATCATCATGCTGGGTTTGTTTAATCAGCACAAATCTATTACACCAAAGGATATCATTATTGGACCAATATCTAGTAGAATTTATGGCCAGAAAAAGACATTTCAACAAAATATGGGTTACCCTTCATTTTGACTGTTAACTTATCACCCCTGTCATTTCAGGCAGTTCTTGCTATCTTTCTTTCCAGATATTACCAGTAGACATTCCTGTGCGAAGTTTGGGCTCAAATATGACATTTTAAATAAAAATACATGGACCACTCTTATGTTCATGCAAATTAATTCGTGTACACACCAGAAAATGTGTGTATGATGCCAACTCCTTGTGATTGGTCCTGTGTGACTAGGCAGTAGCCAGCAAACTGTCAGTCCAACACATGGTGCCATATGAATGATTGAGCCTAGAGCACTTGATATTCTGGCTGGACAAGGGTCTTTCTTGTGAACAGAATTCTTATGCAGTGTGTGAATTACAATTGTTCTTTCTTTGCGTGCAGACACAAGTGAATTCTTTTAACATCAGTCTGTTGCTGTGAAAAGAATAATTGATAAATATTGCCAGAATACCATGTGATAATGGATTTTTACATTCTCTTTGCTTTTTCTGCTGCCTAGTATCCATGGTGACCAGAATGTCCCCTACCACTACTATGAACAGCTGCCATGGAGCGAGTGCGAGTACATCAATATGCATGAGAAGGAGAAGAAAATAGGGCACCGCTACCTGACGGAAAAGGCCCTCTTCAGGCGGTTCAGCACCATGTTCAACCTCAAGTTCAGCCACCCTGCATGGAACCTGTCTGGCAACCTGTCCACAGACTTTAAGAGCCCCTTTCACGAAAAATACATACGGGAACATCCACCAAGATGACGATAAGCGTGGTAAGGGGAGAGTGTAGGCAGCTCCAATTAGATTAGGCACTCAAAAAAGTGAAACAGTACTCTGTACATACAGGCGTCTTTTTTTTTAAAGGATTTTTTAATTTACCTGGTATTTAGAGTACCTCATATTGGTAGAAGGTATTTTGATCTCAAATCATGATATTGCTGAAGTGTGAAATAGTGATTTGGTTGTTTAGGTCAATACACTGAAAATAATTCAGTTAGCATTATTGGCAGTTTTTATCACACATGACAGCAGATGTATTGCTCAGCATGAAACACAACATGGAAATCCTTCGGGACTTCATTTAGACTTGTGTTAATAATATTTTAATTTTTTTTCAAAACAACAGCATATTTGTTGGGATTTTAACAATTTCCTGTTTTCAGTAACAATGTTACATACCAAAGGTTTTAAAAATGCCATGGTTCATGGTGACAGTGGAAGAATGTGTCCACTATTGGAAGACCTGTCCATTTCACCTTCACTAGATTATTTGCGAAATTTGCTATTTAAACTCACTAACTGGTACATGTATGTGCTCTGGATGTGCAACACATACAGGAAATGTTTCTGTGCTAGTTAAGGGCTGGGATTCAATGTGTTGAAACAAAGATCTACATTGACTGAATACATGGAAAAAGAAAGGGGGAGGGGTCATCTTTGTCAAGTGCCTCCACTGTTCTTGAATCAACGAATGATGTGATGTGTGACCTTCATTGTTCAATGGCACAATACATGTCACACATTTTCTCTATTGTTTTTCAGGTGTTTTGTTTTTGTTTTTGTTTTCAAAATTGTAAATAAAGCAAATGTTTGCGAGTACTGTCTATTTTGTGTATAGTCTGAAACGGAGATACCTGTGCATCTGAAACACATCCTCATATATTTTTGATAGATATTGCATGAGTTACACTGTACATAATGTCATTTCTTTCTCCGAGCATGTCACATATAGAAGTATTTCAGTGTGATTTTTAACATTATTTAAAGCACAGTGTATTTGATATGCCAAAGTTTTTATCCTCGTGTTGATGTATTTGTTGTGCTCTGATAGACTCATCTGCTATGTTTTTCCACAACTGCCACTTCTCAAATATTTTAGCATCAGATGGTAATCCTTGGCGTCATTTCCTAATATTCAATTTCTTTTGAAATTTTTGATATTCTGCTGAGTGGAATGAAATATTAAGAATTTGATGATGCGGTAGTAAATCAGAACGATTCATATCCATGAAGTAATTGTTGTAGCCATTTTTCTCTTTGCAATTTCAACTCTTGTCTGAAATCATTTCTCAATCATGTGCACTGAGTGTCAAAGTCAAGATGTATTCTTATTCATAATTCATATGATATTATGTATGTAGGCATAGTAGTAGTAGTAGTTGAAAATCATGCATATCAAATCAAAATGAAGAAGTGTCTCGAAAGGAAACTACAGCTTAAATGTCCAAATAATTGCTTCATCAAACAAAATGAACAGTTTGCCCTTTGCCCTTGTTTCACCTACAAGCAAACAAACAAACAAACACCAAAACCCTAAATATCACAACTACAATTATTGTAGTTGTGACATTAGGGTTTTGGTGGTGGTTGTTTGTATGTTTCATTTTTTTAGCCATTATTTGAAATGGAATACTCCAGTGCATGGAGCACTTTATATATTTTTCACTTCATAACAGAAATATATTGTAATATATGGAACTAACATTAGCATTCTGGTTTTAAAAAAGATATAACATAGAGAGAGAATTTGCCTTGTAATCCTTTCATAATTTTTTCTAGATGTTCATGCTTGAATGGAACATGTCACAAACAAACAAATAAATGTTAACTTACATGTACTTGTCTTTCATTAAATTGTATTGTGCAAATTGTACGAGTATGGTGGATAGTCGGGTCACGAAACACACAGGAAATCAAGAGTCCACTAGACTGGTATCTCCACAATATGATTAAGTTCATACAAGATTTTTTTTTTTTTTTAGTAGTGCATGTATATATCGTTTTATAAATTGAATGATGTAGCAACTTCCACTCAGCTTGAGTAACGCATTCCATGCACTTTAATTCCATTGTACAATGTCCAAACTTCCAGTGGACATTATTAATGCCACGACTTGAGGTATCCTGTCCTCTTGTCTTTATCCCTAATCCAACTGCCCACTTTGATGGCAAGTTTGATGTGTAACAGGTAAATTGTGCTCTTCCCATAATCAATTGCCCTTTGAATTAACTGCACGTTACAATTAAGTCATGTATAGGTGCTTTTCCAGTTAATTATAAGTATCCTGATAATGATAATGAAAACATGTATGTGATAAAGTGCAATTTAGGTACCTGCGATGTACATGGGAAAGTTTATATGATGGCATCATTGTGAAAAATTTGTGAGCCTATCATTGTGTGTATTGTTGAAAGCTCAAAGTTGTGTATAAATTGGTTTGTTTTTCTTCAAATAATTTGATTAGTGATGATTTTGTTTCTTGCCTGAGGGTCATGTGAATGTGATTTCTTATCTAGTTCAAATCTTGAAAATATTGATAATTTGTGATCTTTTTTAATTGTCATTTAAGCTGTATATAAAGGAAACATTAATTGTTGTGATCCTGAGACCCACCATTTAGCTAAATTATTAACCAATGATGATACAATTGCTCAATGTTTTGTGATACTTGTGCACAAGTACAGTACATGTATTTGGACAAAATTACTTCTCATTGTGCCATGACAGCATTTAAAACAAGTCCAGTACAGTGCACTCATGTTATATTTCTTTGTTAAAACAAAAGAAATAAAAAGAAAAAAATGGGGGGGGGGGGGGGGCACGTGCACCCCCCTCTTTTATTTTATAAAAGCGCCTCCCCTTTACCAATTCCTGGATCTGCCCCTGTAATGAACACGGTTTTAATGAAGTATTGAATGCAATGAAGTAAAATTTAGGGCCAAAAATTATCATCTCGATAGCTTATACACTTTATTTGTTTGGATGTAACAAAATTTTAATATAACAAAAGCAAACTGCCAGTCCCAAGGACTTTGTTGTAATGGGAGTTCCCTGTACCATTACTGGGCTCTGATTCTTGTGTGCTTGGCATGGGACAATGTGACATTGTTCAAAAAAAACAAACAAAACAAAACAAAACAAAACAAACAAAGAGGCACCTCTTGAAATTTGTGCTGTAATTTGAGATCAAATGCCTACCGTAGTACACACAAGTGTGTACATGAAGTTTCAGAGATCTCTGCACACTTTGTTTATAATGTGGTGTGCAAAACCATGTGGGGGGGGGGGGGGAGTTTGGGAGAAACAACTCCAGGGAAAATAAGCTGTAATTTGTAATAACTGCAACGGTAGACAGTAGAGGTATGCTGGAGACAACATTATGTTGTTGCTTAGAACGTGCATTTCCATGGTTTAACTGATTCCTGCATGACATTTTATTGATCAATCTAATTTATGACTTAGCCACAGGTCATGAGTTGTCAGTTAATCAGATTTTGTATCCTGCTTTGTTATAGAGCTTGATATACAATGTATGTCCTACATACCTGGTACATCATCCATGTTTGTGGAAATTCCCCCTCCACAGTATTTTTAGTGCCCTTGCTTAGTTGCACCTATTCTCTTTTTTTTTTTTTGGGGGGGGGGATTGGAGAAAATACACAGATCTTTGGAGAATTGATGTGTGGTTCATTCTGTTCCATCATTTGGTCCATGTTCATTTTCAACAACAGTGAAAGGGAAGAACAATAGAGGTGTGTTTTACATTGCGGTGACTTCAAATCTTCTAATAAAAAGTGTATTATTGTTGCGTACATGCATTCAATTTACTCGTACATGTATATCTTCTGAAATGTTATATGTACAGTTGCTTTTTGCACATGCATGATATTCATATGGGTACATGTACTTAATGCTTGATTCTGAAATGAAATGTGCCGAGTTCAATCATTTACAGTTAACTCTATTCAGTCCTTAGGCCCATGGGTAATTAGTGCCATTTCATCCCTTATCATCGTTCTTAATTCTAGTTTTTGAATGCACATGAATAATGTTCACCAAAAGAGATGGCATTGCTCTCTGTTTTGTTGATTCTGTACACAAGTAGAAAATGAGTGGTGCTCATATTTTCTATTATGTAGTTCTTTATAGCCAATCATTATGTAGATATGGGATGAAGCCCAACCTGTTGCTCAAATGATTTCATATTGCATCCAGAATTGGCTGCTGTGGCTAAACAACACGAATGAGTATTCATGGTGCTCATGAGACTATCACCAGTCAGAAGTGACCAGTGCAGGGCAAATGATTTCTATACACATGCACCAGGGAGGTGATTTTTACAAACACATTACATGATGGCTGTTGAGTTACCAGGTATCAATGTCTTCCTGTTTTGAACAGATAAAGAGACAAAAGTGGTAAGCCAGTCATGCAGAGAGACATAGTAAGAAGAAAAAGAAGAGGAAAATAAGGAGGAGAAGAAAGTTGTAGTTAACAAAGCCATTCATGATGGGATAAAATATGTTTCATTTATGTGTATAAAATCTGCAAATATGTTTTTAATGGTGCCAGTGATGCACTGCAAACTGTATGCTATTATTTATGCATGGAGAAATCTGCACATAACTTTGCTATTTTAATCAAGATTTATGAGTACTGTGTTTCATTGCCATGTAGAACCTTTATGAAGCTGTTAAGTGATGCATGTAATAAACAGTGTACTCTCTGATTAATCTGCCTTAACTTCTCATCAGAGCTACATATCAATGTTTATGTGTACCATATACAGTGTATGTTTGTGTGTGTATGGATATATGCCCACATGTTTGCATTTACGTGTATCCTATGCATGCAGAGACTCCAACCCTAAGCACCTTCTGATCTGGAGATTCTCCCGCCCGAAACCCCTAGCAAGTTGATGTGTGCGAAGTTCCTAGGGTTCTAGATGTTCTCTGGTGCTATGTAAGGCTTATTTTTTCAACATACGATAGCAATAAGTAAGAAATCCTTTCCACCGGGAGACACAGAGCCAGGGCGGGAGAAATCAAATCTCAAGCGGGAGAACGGGAGATTTTGCAAAAATGGGCTTTCGGCGGGAGATCTCCCATCGAAAACGGGAGAGTTGGAGTCTCTGCGCATGCATTCAAGTATATACACTGTAGTGTATGACATGTGTGGCTAATCTGTAATGCTGTGAACACACATGCCTCTCCATTTGAAAATATGCTGTTATGAATGTGTTAGTGATCATGAATACTATTCCTGTCATTTTGCGAGTAATTACATTTGCATACCTGCCAACATTTCGAGATGAAATATCTTACTCGTGGATTGCAAAAATCTCATTCTATATGCAAACTGAAGTTAAAAATCTTACTTTCGGCCAAATCTTTAGAAAATACACATGAAAGGTATATCTAAATATTCTTTAAAAATCTGATTTCTCTGACAGAAAATCTGATTTTGCTATTTTTAATGTAAAAAATCTTACTGAATCTGATAAAATCTTACTAGTTGGCAAGTATGCATTTGTGTGATTTAGCCCACAAAACAAGCATGTTCGAACTCTCAGTTTTCAGAAGATCATGTTTCCATACAAGCAAGAGATTACCAAGCGGAGGGGTGAAGATATATGGTAGGTGAGTTTTCTTCAATATTTCAGCTGCTGATCTACCTTTTTAACAAACTGGTCAGAAAAAAAAAAAACCAGCGGGAAATCAAACCAGTCATCTACTGCTTTTTGGGCAGTGACACTACCATCAGGCTACCCCTGGGTGCTGGCAGTGATGTGATGAACTTGGTTCCTCCCCCCCCCCCCCCCGACATGTTTGTTAAAAATGTTGATCATTTGTAGAGAAGGAGACAAGTTGAAGAAAACCTGTCCCCCTAAAGCATGTTTCTATTCAGATTACTCACTTCAGTGGCACAATGCATTTCTCCTTATGAAGATGCAAAATGGGGCAGTAAAAAGTGTGAGAACAAGACGAGTGCCGTGATAACACCACTAACAGTGTTCATGAATATGGTTGCCCAGATCAGAGAGGCGCCTTATCTTTCCACCGACCTTGCTGACTGGTTCATGAGGACCCACACTCACACAGCAAACACCCTACCCTCGAACTCATTGATACTCATGCCAATGTATATTCATGACAGTCCAATCTCTTGGGAATTTATACCGCATTTAATTAAGTTTCTTTCTTTTCATGAGCTTCATATCAACTTCTGCAGCTTTCCTCGCAGTACAGCGAGCATTCAGTAGGACCATGTACACTGCCAGTGAAAATTGAAAGGAGAAACAAGAAGAAAAATAATATATTGATGAAAGTTGATAGGGCAACTGTGGCCACACCCATCCAAAATATTGCCAGAAAAAAATTGAAGGGAAAAAAAAAAGTGCAGACGATTGGGTACAATTTAACTTGTCATGAAAGCTTACAGTGACATTTTGCAATTGAGAATGGCTCACTGTCACAGAACAAAAGAACAAAAACAGAAAGAAAGTGACTTCCACTTGATACTTGTATTTGGATTTCTTGCAATGGTCACATCAAATGGTGGTACATTGTACCAGTTGTGCATGAGAAGTATGGTGGTAAAATACTGTAATATAATGTTATCATCAGGAGTGAATGCAAAACCTTTCCTAATATGCACAGGGAGGTTCAGTGATCACATGCTGCACTCCCAGTCCCAGTCCCTTCTCATACCATTTTGTTCTTCTGTTTCCCTGGCAACTAAATATTCAGTGGTACATGTACTGGGCTTCAGCTTGTGCCTTTGCTATTACAATTTAATTCATTTTTTCCTCTGCAAAAGAGCAGTAACAGTGTATTTTGTATAACTTTGTTGTTTTTGTTGTCATTGTTTTATAATGGAGGCAATGGTAATTTTCTGTTAGATGTATAATCAGATGGTCATGGAGTATTTGTTATTTTCAGGTGAAATAAGTCAAAAAGCAAATTAGACATACAGATACAGTGTATATACTTCAGCAATTGAAAGGTTCTAAGTTTTACTGTACTACCAAGTGTGTGTACAGTGCACTCCCGTCATCACGAACACCAGTGCACGCCCGTCATAACGAACACCAGTGCACTCCCGTTATAACGAACACAGTTATCACCAAATTCTGGTTACAAAGAAGTAAAAATTAAGGTGGCAACATTATGTGCTCAATTTTTTTATTTTTTTTTTTATTGTGTATTTGTTCGGTTATAACGAGAAAAAAATATGCTGGTCCCAAGGACTTCATTTTAACAGGAGTCCAGTGTGAAATACATTGTAGGAGTAAATACGATTCAAGCAGACATTAAATATCACTCATTCTGTTCATTTGATTTGAAATGTTAATGACAAAGCCCAAACAACACATGCAGAAGTGAAATGTCTGAAAAAGTCTAAGAGATCCTTCAGTTTCTTTATACATGTATATTGATAAAGGCACTGTTCAGCAACATCAGACTTTACGATATTGAATGAATGGAATGATAGAATGCTACAATGTCGTAAATAAAAAGAGGAAAGAGAGAATACAGTCCTGATGCAAATTCTTAGGTTCATACACTTTTGTTGTCATGCAAACCTCAATAAAATACCATATTTCAGAAACTATTTAATATCTTTCATATTTCTTTTATTCAGAAGACTGTTGTAGTATCAAATTCAAAGTATACAGTGTACATGTCCTAATCAGAGTAATAAATCCTGTACATTATGTACATGTCAAACCTTGTGCAATGACCATTTGTCGATAACTTGACATTTAGTGTTTCTTTCATGGTTTATCGTACATGTAGACAGGCTTGACTGATACTGTATACGCTGTTATTTTCACGTACAGATATTTTTGCGACCGAGGGGGTCATAGACATTTTTGCAAGATGTTTTTGCGAATAGACGCCCACGCAAACGTACAAGTGTAAATGCAGTATTACCCTAGTGCATGGATACATTTTAGCATCTCGTTAATTTGCAACCAACTGTGATTCGCGAAAATTAAACCCTCGCAAAAATAACAGCTTGTACAGTATATATACAATTAAATAGGTCCCCATTCATGCACATTCTTTTCTAAGAGTAACTGCTCTATGAAAGTATCTTTAAGGACAAGTTCACCTTCATAAACATAAGGATTGAGAGAATGTAGCAATATTAGTAGAACACATCATTGAAAGTTTGAGGAAAATCGGACAATCCATTCAAAAGTGATGAATTTTGAAGTTTTTGTGCAGTCACCGCTGGATGAGAAGACTACTGCAGTGTATGATGTCACATGCGTACAACAATTTAAGGAAAATATAAAGAGAATTTCACAAAATTTCATCTTTTGATATAAGTACACATTCCCTTGACTCGTTACTGACATGTTATGGGTAATATTATTCCCTTTACCTTTAGAAAGAGGTAAGTCACATGCTCTTTTATTATGCGAAAAAAGTGAAAATATGTTGAATTTTCTTTACATTTTCTTTATACTGTTGCACTCATATGACATCACGAGCCTTTGTAGTCTCCTCATCCAGCGGTTCCAACACAAAAATTTTAAAAATTCATAACTTTTGCATCGATTGTCCAATTTCCTCAAACTTTTACTGATGTGTTCTACCAATATTGCTGCATTCTCTCAATCCTTTTGTTTATGAAGGTGAACTTGTCCTTTAATTTTCAGCTTTCTTATCACTATTGCCTTGAGAGACTCTGCTCAGTCTTCCTCTCCAACAGATGGTTATTGATGTTCTTAAAATTGACTCTGCACACAGGCAATTGAAAACTACACTGTAATTTGCAGTTTTGTAATAAACTCTGCTATTTATTACAAACATTTGGCAGGACCTACATAGATATAATTATTATCACCTCTTAGGTATGGATCGCAGAGATGCCAAGTTTCTAAACTGGCTGGGAGTGAGAAACTGAAGGAGACGGGAGGGGGTGGGATTAAGGCGGAGCGGACCCCCCCCCCCCCACCCCCCCCCCCCCCGAGTTCTTTTTAATAAAAAAAATCACATTTTGGAGCACACTTTCTATAATACATGTACAATTTTAGCGTATAATTCTCATCTATTTGTCATGGAAGATAGTTCTGCAAGACATCATTTTGAGCATTTTTTGCCTGAATTTGGGTCAAGGGTGAATGAGTCTAGAATGTATGACTAACATAACTTAAGTATATGGCAGAAATTTTAGAGACCTCTATGGAGTATTTATTTAGAAGGAAAATATCCATAACATGTATCCTGTAGCTAACAGAAATAATTAAGAGAAAGACACCATTTTATGCCTTACTCGCTTCAGCATTAGCAGGCTTCTCATCCACCATTTATTACTGATCTACCTGCTACCTTTTTTCTTTCTGGGAGGCATGAGAAAATATTGTTGGGTGGGTGAGCATGAGATGGGTTGCTGGGGAGTGAGATTCGGGCCATAGGCTTAAGTCTTGGTAGGTCTCCGATTGGATAGGGGTTGGGTAGCTAGGCAATGTCACTTTCTTAAATATAGAGTTTGGTCTTTAGTTTTCACGCCACGTTTTAAATATATCGATTTAACCCAGGTGTATATTTCCTGACGGTCATTGAGCAGACCATAGCCAAGGCTATTTTTATCATACAGTATAACACCATCATGTAGTGTTGGTTTTGTTATTTCCATTATTTTTATTCTTTTATTTTTCATTTATTCATTCATTCATTTATTGTTTTTAGACTCGGGCAACTTCTGTACAGTAGTCAGTAGACTCTATCAGTAAACAGTCAGACCACAGCTTGCTCACTGGTTGCGCTGGACTGGCTCCTCCATCCAAAACCACATCCTACGTTCTATCTCTGCCTGCATGCACTGCATGCTGTGGTATGTAGGGCCTACTGTGCTGCGGTTTCTTTATAAAGCCCTGTTACACCTTTCTAGGCAAGACTTGCGTGTGACTTCAGGGAATAATTTTGCTACCAAGATGGTCCCCGCAGATGGCCCGCACCTCACGCAAGTCTGATTTCCCTGTGCAACCAAGTTTTGAGCAGCTTGAGCATGCTCAAAACTTGTTTCAGGTGAGTCAGGTGAGTCATGGGAGATGGCCTTGAGAGGTCCATGAAGAACAACAGAAGGAGGCCTGTAGCGGCCATAAGTCACAGGCTGTTACCCAGCTTGAAGTATGTAGGTTGCCTGTGGATCTGTGGTTTTGCGCCAGAAAGGCATGTCATCTGTGGGCATTCTATGAGCATAACATCCATGAAGCTGGTCAGTTCTGCGGGCCTGGAGCGAGCTATACGCGCAAAGCAAATTGCGCGTATATTGAGGATCAATTACGGTACTGCCTATCTGCTGGTGAATTAAGGGTTGGCTGCGACCAGGATAGAGTTCATGACATTCTGTGATGTCCTCTGCCTCGCGTTTCTCCGCCACTCAAACTCTAGTTCAACAGAAATCTTGTGAAACTCCTCCCACTCCTCTTCGGAGATATCTTTGACAACCGACTTGAAATACTCCAAGTAGGACGTCCTCTTATCCACTGGCTCCATGAGCTGTTGCTGCAACTGGAGAACCTGTGTCTGGGCGGTGGACAGCTGGCGGGTCACCTCCACCAGACTGGGGGATTCAGCCCTCTTCCTCTTCTTGGCCACGGCTTTGCGTGATGGACTGGGCATGTGGTCATCTACTGAGTTGATACTGTCGCGGTTCATTGTGGTGATATGTTTGGCTTGTTCCAAATTGCCAGATTCCATTGCCTTGGTCATGGCAACCTGGGAACACACAGACAGAAGGAACATCAAGTGATAAGAAATAATTTGGCAAGAACAGTACTCTGCAATATTTGAAGTGGCAATCATTAAACAGAAAATGACTGAAGCATTTTCAGAAATAAAAAATAACAAAGAGTCTTACCCACTGTATATTCATCTTGACCTCAACACATACAAAAGTGGATTCCAATATGTTGGAATTGGGAGGGGGGTAACACAGGGAGTTCACAAAATAGTTTGACAAAAAAGTATTCTCTCTTTATTAGTTTTTGGTGGCCAAAGGAGGGGGCTGAAGCAGTAGTGTGGCCAGGAATACTTCAATAACGGGGGGGGGGGGGGGGGGGGGGGGGGGGGGCAAAGACGTACTAAGCAGTTTTCAAAACTCAAAAAGCCAGTAAGGACCATCATCCCAAGATTCCTGCCTAGCTTACATTTTAATGAGCCAATGTATTAATCAAAGCAAAATGATTTACTCACTCTACGAGTGCCGTAGGGACTCTTCTTGCGCAATATAACCGTATGAGCCAAGAACTCAAAACGCTCCAGCACCCACTGCTCCCGGTAGGTAAATCGGCGGGCTCCATCCCCCAACTTGTCCTTCTTAAGCTTCACGAATTGGTCACGGAGGTTCTTATACCAGCCCTTGAGGAAGTTGCCTGCAGGGACATGACATTGAAAAATATCTTACGCAACAGTTTGTGAAAGATGTCACAATATGAGAGTGTACTGTATTACCAGATGCTTATCTTTTTGTTGTTGTTGCTCTGAATTCAGTACTCAGATAATGAAATTTCAAGCAAAATTAACACTCTGGTTTCAATTCACTAAGTCCTGAAAATTATGCAGTTTGCAAAATTATCTAAATTAATTATCCACTCTTATTTTTGGAAAACATGCATGGATTGTAATCCAAGTTAACCTTTCTATAAAAAGTTATCTTTTAGCATGGAAACATAACAAATTTAATCCAGTTTGCATTCTTTGACTTACTGGGTGTCATTCAAAGGAAATTCAGGTAATAAAAATCTAATTATATAATTCCGAACACAATTTTTCATATTGGAATATATAATCGACAGCTTTCACATCTTTTTCATGCACCAGAATCACTTTTCTCACCCATGACTATATCACCATACACATTTGTACCGAGTGGATGACAAAGAGAAAAAAGACAAATGAGGCACAAATTTTGTATTGCATGGTAAAGGTGTAGGCCCATAAAACATGAACATTTTGAACAATTTATGCTATATAGTCTTGTGATAAATCAACTTTTTTTTTCTAAATCTGAGGTGGAGTGTGAATATCTCAGCATAATTTCTACATTTTTGTTTTGTTTTGTTATGATTATGTAATGTTTACGGCTTGCCCAGTTTGCATGTTTACATGTCTTGTTGTAAAACCTTGTTTTTAATGTCTGTATTTTACTTGTTTCTTTTGTATGTGCACTTGTTTAGTACTCCTTGTTGTCTCTTTGACATTATGTGCAATCAGGGAGGTGGAAAGAGATCTCTTTCCACCTCCCTGGTGCAATTCAGTCTTATGACTCATGGATACCTCAATAAAGTACGATAGATTATAATCTATGACACCTGCATTGAAAATAATAACGTAATGTAGACATCTAGATCTATACATATATATATATATATATACAGTTAAACTCGCCTAAGTCGACGTCGCATATGTCGAATAATCGCGCAAGTCGAAGATTTTAAAAAGTCCCGATTTTTCCCCATTGACTTACGTGTATTAATTCACTCACATGTCGAATTTTTTAAGTCGAATACTCGCCTAAGTCGATGAAATTCCAAGAACACTTTCACGGAAAAACCATTGAATTTACTGTGCCTAAGTCGAATAAGATTTTATTGTGTAATAAATCACTGTCAAAATCATGAGACGCCAGTTTTTGTTTACATACAGTATATACCAAAAGAAACTTTGCGTTATAAACATTAACGTACGCAAGCGGTTTCACCTGAATCATTATTAACGCAAACTAGCGATCGGGAAAATTAACGTTTGTAAGTAACGATGAGTAACGATCCCAAGCGCAAATTAACAATGTTTCGTTGACATTAACGATAGTAACGCAAGAACTCACGCGAGATTTTGGTTTCCGTTACCCAGACCTGGTGAAAAGGACGACGTATCGCCTCTGCCGAGTGTAGCGATCTATGCCTTATATACTTAGCGGGGTCTTTCGCGAATCGTATCACGATTTCTCGAACGGTTATATGCGGACCGGGGTCACCAAAAACGCACGCCGTGCCAACAACAACAACAAAAAAGCTGGATGTTTGCCTTCAGTTTTGGAAATGAACAGCGGTAACAATCGGCTCCATAAGATGCTAGAATAAATGTCAGATGTTTGCTCTTAATTTTGGAAATGAATAACGGTAATATCAAAGTGGATAAAGCGTCTTGCTGAAGGGCAAATATCGGGCACACCGCTCCAGCTCTCAGCTCCAAAGTAGACAACTATTACATGTACATTATACACGTGTATGCGTGGTGTAACTGTAAGTCGATTTTATTTCGACTTACGCACAAGTCGAAACTCGCCTAAGTCGATGTGTTTTGCTCAGTCCCGAGAAGATCGACTTATGCGAGTTTAACTGTATATATATATATATATTTTCTTTTTTTTAACCAGTGTCTTTGTTTTTGTGTATTTGTAAGTAAGACTTGACTAACATTCACTTAATTAACAACTCCTGAAAATATTGCCCTTCGTAACATACTGTAAATGGCTGGGAATGGCCGAGATATTCAAAACAAAGCGATCCTAATAAAAGGTGCATGGGATTCACGACTCCGGAGCACCGTAACCTACTCCAACCAGTAACTTAAGAAAATTCTATGTGTCGGGGTCACTGAAACCCCGGGCACTCTGTTGTAAACGGATTGTATATCGTGGGATTTTGGGAGCCCGAACGCTTCATTTAAGGTTGCTGGTGGGATAGGGACTCACATAAGGATTGCTTTGTGTGCTACAATGTACTTTGTTTTTGATGAGAAATCTCAGCCACTTTAACACTACTTTCATCAAATAAACTTTGAATTCCTCTAAGATATAATCAAGAATGGAAAGCTCTATCGTTACTATAAGTATAACAAAGTGGTTTCTCAGTTGTCCATCTCGCTGTAGCAGCACAATGAGTCATGCTTTCATAATTCTCACTTTACTAAGAACTGTTTTCGTCCACTCTTTGACTTACAAAGTGGTATATCCGCTTGTGACCACACTACAACGTAATATAAGCACAATTTTACGACCGCTCAGGCCCACTGTATCGCTTGCACTCATTATATCATCCACCTGAAATTCCTCTCGAACAATGTCACTCCTCCGGTCACCATGGCAATGCGAGATGGACTATCCTTTCCGACCAATCTCCTCCTTCCTTCACTCCACGTCTCGAAGAAGTTTCATACTGTACACCTGTTACATAATTACAACTACTAGTATTCATTCACAAAATTCAACTTTTCATGCACACACACACTCCTTGAGCAGCTTTTGATGCGAAAGCACAGAAACATCAAATTGTACACTCACCCAACTTCATCATTGGACATCGTACTTGCGAACTTCTCTCTCTATCTCTCCTTCCATCTCTAATTTCGCCATCTCGCAGAGCATTCACCATTGGCATTGTGCCACTTCATCTTATTTACCATATGTTTACTGGAATAATTTTTTGTCTCGTTAAATGTACTTGTGTACACTCCACCGTATTAGCCAAACGGGAGAAGTGCAATACTAGTAACTGAACTTTTAATCAGAGGACCAATTTCCTGCGACATCATGACATTGACTCCAGGGCAGCTCCGAGGCGCAGCCGGAGTAAATTTATTCTGTTGTGTACAGTTAGTTTAGATACCTCACATCAAATTTAGAATTAACAGTTAGATCTAGAAAATTAACGTTAGATCTCATAGAAACAATGAATGGTGAGTAACGTTACTTTTAACGTTTTAACAAAACCCCTTCAACGCAAAAAGTTGAATAACTAAATTCACTCTCAATCAATCATCATCTCCATGGGGCATCAACAGACCTAACAAAATTACATTATAAGGGCCTCTCTAGAATCTATGTAGAGTTCTACATACACAACCCTGAACCTGTCGCTGTAACCAGGTTACACAAGTGCTTGCTGGCAAACGGGGACACCCAAAACCGCGACCAGCCCGAACGCGAAGCGTCCCTCCGAAGCTCCCACAGTGTCCTCTCTGTGAAGGAGCTCCGCGGGGTTAGGGGACGCCTAGCCCGACCAGACGCCGTGCGCGCGAAGCACGGCGTCTCCGTTCTTAACTCCACTCACCACTTCTGTGCAACTCCTTTGCTTTATCGGTCCACATACTCTCTTTCTTCTTAGCCTGACGGAAGTCACGTTGGGTGGAGTCCCAGAGGATGGGGTTTTCCCGCAGCCATTCAACAAGGTCGTCTTCGACAGCTTCGTTGTTGATCTTCGTTGTTGATCGCCTCGATCTGCGGGACACGGACTCATCTTCATCTGGGACGTCCACATCATCGTCAATGATAACATTGGCCTCTGCGACCTCTGAGTTTGTGGCGTCGAGGTCCTCCTTTTCGGTCTGAACTTCATATAGTTCTAGATGCAGGTCTAATTCATCGTTCCGCTGAATTTTAGAAGCGATGCCCTTCCTTCGATGGGACATTTTTATTCCACGAAACTCAAGCTCTGACACCCTCGGTGATTCCTCGCCTGCGGCTGCAACTCTCACGTAGGTAACACGCAGTTTTGACCACAGAGTCGAAAATACGTTGTGACGCGGCAAGTACAGTACAGTACTACAGTATATTCAAAGCGCTACAACTACAAAGTAGTATGGCGTCCGATCCGTATGTCGCCCGTATAACCCGGATGCGGATCAGTTTCAAAGCTCTCACGCGCGAGCCACGCGTCTGACACGCAGGTCCCACGGAATTCATGTTTATTGTAACGTTAGAACTTCAGTATCACGCGTCCAGCATGCAAGACGCGCGCGAAACTCGCTCCATGCGACGTCCGCCCGCAGAAATTATCCTGCGTGCTGCAATGGGGATACACACGCAACACCCCGTACCGTACGTGTGTAACCAGTTTGGTACCCACAGAACTCTCTGTCGCTGTTGCGTACGTTTTATAAACCGTTCTGTAGCACGTAGCATGCAGTACAGTAGTAGTGAGTACCCGGTACCCGGTACCCTAGTGTGGTGATGCCATAGCTAGAGTTCTATAGAGCAGCTCTCTATGAGTGATGCCAACAAGATCGTACACTGAACCTTGTCGAGTTGGAGATGGCTTCCCGCATGACAAACATTTCCCTGAAGTACAATATTATTGCTGAGAATCTCAAACGGGCTCGCATACCAAATAATGTTGTTTGGAGAGGAAAGAAGGAAAAAGATCCCATGGTGAGTTCTAGGAAATACGTTTTCGCAGTTTTATAAAGAGCTATCTTTTTGGCTTCACTGTAAAACCCATGCCGAACCGTTAGTCCTATACGTTCAATATTGTGTGGGATGGACGTACAGTAGCCTGACTAGTTACCGCTCACCTCTTAGCGCACGAGTGTAGTTGATGATGACCGCGAATATCTGCCCTACATTCTCGAATACGCACTGCACGCACTGCAGTACGCGTGTGCGCAATGCTAAGAATTCGATGCTCAAACAAATTGCAATATTCAAAGTATTCACGACTATTTTATGATGTTTAAATGCAATTAGCCACATCTGGAGATTCCCGATGGCCGGAAAGGTCTCGTCTACTGAAGTTAGTGGAATTAGTGAGTAGGCCGTGATTTTTAAGTTAAAATCCCGCAAAGTTGAGATAAGTCGTACGAATATGCGCTAGTCGTCGACCTGACAACTGTCGGCAAATAACTGAACGATAGTAGTGTACGTATTTACGTGGAATTGCGTAAGCGAACAAAAAAAGTTCGAAACTCGTACAGAGATGGCTCTTGACTAGTAACCGCTCACCCCCCCCCCCCCCCCCACTAATTACGTGTGTACAGTATGTGGCGCGCGCGCTTTCAGACCGCTGATTTATTAGCTCCCCCCTCCTCCCCGCTAACTATCCTCTTGGATTTCCGACGAAGTGGGAGGCCCCCGAAAATTCAGATTTGAATTATAATCAAAGCAATTGACATCTAATGCATTCCTCTATTTTTACATTGCTATAAGTAAATATATAATTATATACATACGTATAATTATATATATATAATACATGTTTATATACGGTTACAACTCGATCGTTATTCATAAGGTTCGTTAGTCCCAAAATGAAATAGGCTTCAAATAAAAATGTCACCGTCTCTCGAACATTATATCGAGTTTCCCGAAGTACACGTTCCAGGAAGTCAAAAAAGGAAATTGCAGCTACTGAAGCAATATCAGGAGATGATTTCATAACTCACATGAAATCCAAACAGAAAAGAGAGTTGAAGAAAAGAAAGGAAGAGAAAGAGAGAGAAACAAAGGAAAAAAAGAAGAAGGCACAAAGACATTGAGAAAGAAGAGGGAAGATCTAAAGAAGAAGATAGAAGAGATGAAGTTGGGTACAGGAAATAGAAAGAAAGATCACACAGATGGGATTGTGATGAGGATAGAAGAAATGAACCATATATTAGAAGAAATAAAACAGAAGGAAGAAATGAAGTTGGAAGAATCTGAGTGCAAAAAAAAAAAGAGAGAAAAGTGAGCTTGGCCGGAAGAAGAAATGTAAAACAAGAGAGAAGACAACAAAGAAGATGACTCTACGAAGAAGAATAGCGTCGAAGAAAAAAAAAAAAAAAAGAAGAGGAACAAAAAGGAAGGAATTGAATCAGATGATGTTGGATAATGTATGTCCAGCATGCAGGAAAGAAGAAGCTGTAGAAGATCAATGGGTTTCTTGTGATTTTTGCGACACATGGTTGCACTTGGAATGCAGTGAACTAAAAAATAAGGTTGAAGAAGACATATCAAAATACATGTATCGGTGTACTTTCTGCTGAACTGATAGGGGAGCATGATCGCAGTCTCTCTCTTTTCCCTTCTTCCTTTTGGATAACCTACCAGTGAAAAAAAAATGATCTTGTTCATATTGTATTTAAATGGAATTTTCAAAATGATATTTTGGATAACTGTATATTCAAAATAGTGTTGAGGTGTGTGTAGATTATATTGACTTTTTCTTTTCTCAGAAGTAATATGTGCGTCGACATTATAAAACAAATAATACGTATGAGCGAGCGGCTGAGAAATACAGGTATTTACAGGACTCAAAAGTGATATTGCTGTAATGACTATATCCCATATAATATTTTTGCTGTATCCCCCCAAAAACCCACATATATATAGAGAGTTATACCACTGAATTTTGTTTTTATGCATCTTTATTTCAGACATATTTAACGAAAATTACTAATAAATATGACCGAAATTTTAAGCACAAACATACTCTTGCATTCGTAAGATTTATTATCGTAAGTATTACAATTTGTCATGTTTGAAGGTATACAATGTTTGAAAAGATCGCCAGCCTTGCTGTAGATTTGCCTGTTTATGAAATGTTTGCAGATACTTTTTTTTTTATAATAACATTTTTCGAAGTGCTCATAACTGGTATGTTTTTATTCTTTTTCAGCATTCCCTAAAATCAACATAATGTCTGGGGGACTTTCCATTCAATATATATATAGAATTAAAAGCTTGTGTGGTGAACTGTATAAATATGTATACTTTTAGTCCTTTTTCATATACTTATAATTAATTCCATGGAAATTGGGATGCAATGTTCAACAAGAAATTATATCAATGTGTGATCATAAAGGTACGAGGCAACCCCCCCCCCCCACCTCCTCCTCCCGCTGAGCGAGATTGTCGGCGCTAACGAAACAATAATTTCTGCATGCATGAAAAGTCCGTTTTCTTTTCTTAAATACGCACCTCCACCCTCCCCGCCTCCATAGGAAAAAAAAAAAAAAAAAAAAAAAAAACTGGTTACGGGCGTGGTTTGCCTCCATGACATCCAGGCAATCACACTTTGGTATTTAGAGGTTAATTTAAACATTACGTTTTATCTGTGGTGGCCGATTTGAGTGAATCCTGGCGTTATCAACGGTGTTAAGATAATTATGTTTACACCATGTTGGTGTAAGCATTTTAACACCCTGATTTTGCCAGTTTATAAGTTATGTGACCTTCAAACGGGTGGTATCAAAGTCCACACTTTGGTATAAAGGTTAAATTTATTGTTTTCAAGCTATATGTTTCTGTATTTCGTACAATGATGTATAACGATAAGCCTTTTGTTTTATGGAAAGTTTTGAGCCTAAAACCAATTTATGCCAGTTCTGAAATCTATACTCTAGGCCTATATAGACATTGACAGAGCACGCCGTCTTACGCTTTTAATGGATGGGTGATATAATGATGTTTATAACAAAAGCTTTGTTGGAAAAGTTGTGAGACATTGACATTATATATAATTGTATGGATTTCCTTGTAAAGTTCCTTGTTTGCCACGTTTGTACAACTTGAAATGATCTTAGAAAAAAATGGAAGAAACAGAAAGCAAGAAAAGAAAAAGAAAAAAGAAAAGGAATATTAGAATAAAACAGCGGAGGGCACTGGTATAATGCACGTGAATTTATTTGCATTGGATCTATTCTGCGTTTTAGATGTTTTTGATCGCTATGATCAAAGACCTCACGAATCATTCAGTTCGGTACATTATGAATAATGGCTATTTCATAACTTGTATACAGGGGAATCCTGTTCTAACGAGATCGGATACAACGAGAATCAGCTTATAACGAGATAAATCGTCCGGTCCCAAATAAATTTGCATGTTAGCCTAAATGGAGATTTGGAGTTCCGGCTATTGCGAGATAATTTTCGGGCCTAAAAACAGAGAAAAGCAAAAATGAATTTGTACGGATTTTTATATAACGACAACTTATTCTCTTTTAAGCCGAACTTAACAATGGGCAAAATCACGCTTTATTTCAAAACCAGAAAAGTTTAATTCTCCGTAAATTATTTGAACTATCGTTTCGTGCAAACAGACTAACATAATTATGCCAGTGCCAAACAGAAGCAATCAAGGTGATAACGGCGCCACAAGTTCATAAAGTCTCTTTCCAAAGGCCGTGATGGAACAGCATCGGAATATTTAGAAGCTATAATAGCCTTCGCTATTTATGCCGAAATGTTATCACAAACGCTACAATTCGAATTAACGTTATCTAATGGCTTAAACAAGAAAAAAAAAAAATGGTGTACAGTATATGTTTACGTATCCGAAATGTTTCCAAAGATACGTAACGGGAATATCTGTGAGCGGCGAACACAGCGAATTGTAATGTTTTGGGAGCTTTGAACACTGATGTTCCAAAATCCTTTGCGATAGAAAGAACTGCTTGTTAAAATTAAAACTGTTCTTGAGTTTGATCTCAACTGTTACCGAGCCCTGACGAAAGTTATAATCTGCCATTGTTCGCTGCTTTCGCAAACATTGGCCGCTCAGTTAGATACCCATTTACGTAACTTTGATAAGATGAATAGAATTAAATGTCAAAATTAAAATACGATGGGATCGTATGCTAAAATTTTAATTAAGTCAACTGTAGCCTACCAAAATACAAGTACTATTTCACTCGATTTTGCAATCCACAGTTAGCCGGTATCTATACGTGGTTTTCGTTTTCTTATAAAACGGCATTGACGGCACTTTAGTGTAGGGATTTGTTCAGGGTTTTTGTTTCGAATAAGTTAGGTTATAGGTCTTTTTGTCTTAGTTTCTTTGTTTCATCCATTTTCAATGTTTATCAGTCTATCTATCATTTTTTCTTGTATTACGTGCGGGGGGAATGCAGCCTACAAGCTCAGCTTTTTAGCATTCCTCCCCATTTCCAACATTTTCCTATACCTACAAGTTTTCTGTAAATTTATCCTATACTTTGTATGATGACATTATGCACTGTATTCAATTTTTGTAATATATTTATATGTTTTTGTTGGAAATGAAAAATAAATAAATGAATGAATAAATGAATGAATGAATGACCCATCAAAGTCGTCTGGTAAAACATTCACGCAAAGCACGCATTCCTACAACCTCATGCATCACAACCGGGAAGCTGTTTCCCTGTAGAAGAAATAAAAGAAGAGTGTATATTGTGGTGTAAACTTTCACCATAGTACACGTGGTTTATATCAGTAATTTGTCATAAAATGAAGGATACATTCGGATTTTACTCACAGCTTTCATCCACGCGAGTTACGCTAAACGCAGCGTTGATAGCGCGATACTTTACCGGTAGTTGCATAAATTTTGCTTCATCTCTCTCTCTCTCTTCTTAGATGTGCAGATTGATCAGCATGGGGCTAACAAAAGGAAGGCCCCGTATACGATATGATTTGTCAAATCTGAAATATTTGATAACATGCATGTGTCTAGAACAAAAATAATTGTAATTATCGCGAGAATGCTCTCTCATTTTCCTGTCGCATTTCTTGTTTTTCTGTTCATCAATATGACGTCGTCATAATAAAATGCAGGTAGCCCAATTTTAATAGAGCATTTATATATAAAGTGTAAATTCCACAAGCGTTCGGATACAACGAGAATCCGGATATGACGAGCAAAATCACCCGGAACCGACGATCTCGTTATAACGGGATTCCCATGTATCTATAAAATTCTACTTTCGCAACTATTAAGCAGACCCGTCTTCCACATAATAATAAATACGACACAATGTCCAATGCAGCATACTTACACATCGTATAAAGAAAGTGAAAAACAACAAACCGAACATTAATGTGATATTAGATTGTTCGAATTCGGACATGGAAATTGAATACAATTATAAAGAATATCCACCACACAGTATGCTGCCAAAAATTTATGTTTATCTCAGCCTCGGCACACGTGTTGACAGACTTGCCTTTTGCTAGAGCATCATTCAGAGCCTTGTAATGTGCGGCGCGCGCGCCATGTATTATAGTGAGCGGCTACTAGTCAGGGGTGAGCGGCTACTAGTACAGGATGTAACGACGAAGGTATCGCGCGTTTATTCCGTTATAGGACTTCGTGAGCAGATGATTGTAATATACATAAGAAAGAGCAATATCGCCAACCACATTTCACAGGATTGGATCGGGAAGAAGATAATTTGGTAAAGTTATTCACAATAAAGTATCAAAGTGAGCGGTTACTAGTCAGGCTACTGTACTGGTATGTAGAAGCAGGGAGGTGAACCTCCCTGGTAGAAGGCAATGCCTAGCTGGTTGGGCTGGGTCTGGGAGCTAACATTAGGCCTAACCATGCTAACTGTTACGTGTTAGGGAGTCTGTTTGAATGATTTTACTAACGTTATTACTAATGCAGCATATGCAGTGCAGATCATGATCATGAAATAATGTCACACTTGATGCTTGAGCGGCAGTGAGCGCTAGTTAGCTGCACCAGGCAGCGCAGCAGACCAGGGCCAGGCCAGCTAGCGACCTCGCCCCGCCGCCGCCCAACATAGACCATTGTCTACACTGCACTGATAGTAATAATACATGTAGTTACAGTAAACACCAACACGTAAATTTTTCTGTGGTTAGTCTAGTATTACTAAAAAACGTATTGGGGTCTAGAACCTAATGAATGATGAATGACTACGTATATAGAATGATATACTGAGTATGGTTGGGGCACCACCTATCAGCAGGGCACCTTCCCATCGGCACCCTGCGTATCATGGCTGTTTGCGTACAGAACGAAAAAGTATGCGCGGGATAAAGTGTCATTAGCTATAAAAACAAAAACGAAGAAACGAAAATCAAACTCAAACAAACCAAGCTAAAAATTACACATCCACTCAGTAACGACGCATGGCTGTGAAATTCACGTGTATTACCTATGGCCTGTGAAATTCACGTGTATTACCTATGCTGTGAAATTCACGTGTATAAATACCTATGCTGTGAAATTCACGTGTATACCTATGGAGAGGAGGGGGTGCTGATCGCAAGGTTCCCTTTTTAGCTGCGTGAAGAAAACGGAACGCATGCACTAAAATTGCGCTATTTTAAAACGGAGATTCATAATCAACGAGACTGTCACGACATTCAAAACTGCAGTATTTATGTCATATTTGAGGTAAGAATTAGGCGGATTTGTATTATATTTTTAGAATAAACAAGCTACAGATCCTTTGTATAGGGTGACGATACGTGGTACCCCCAACCCTATAGTATAGATGGTCTAGATCCAGTTTGTTTTTCTACTCAGTAGATAGTAAATTTACTAGACCTAGTGTAAGTTGTAACGCTTAGTCGCCACTTGCATATATAGTAATTATGGTTGGGTGTTCATAATACCGGCCACCTAACGTTTTTCTATCAATAGAAACGTGAAAAATCTCACAATTTGCCTGAAATTTTACTCACGTGTGGAGAAAATACTCCGGGTTTACAAGCGCGCACTGAAAATGCGATCTGAGGTACGCGCTCTAGATGGCGGCTTCGAACGCGTGGGGTGTCATTTTTTCCGCACTCAGTTGCCCTGTTCATTTCAACCGACCACCCTGACAATACGTTACGTATAAAGGGCACTTAAATGCGTTTTTTCGACAGGCCGCTGTTTTTTTCTAGCCGTCATTTTTTCCCCAATAATATTTGAATATATTTTGAATTCTTCGATATTACTTTTGAAGGACTGTTTGATGAATTTGAATTGATTTTCATTAGGAAACGTTTCATCGTAATTGAAATAAATAAGATGAGTCGGTTTGTTTTTTCACATTCATTTCTCGTTTCTGCTTCAACTCGTACGGTTGTAGCGGGCGACAAAAAATTATGTCGTGTATGTGTAACGTGTGTGCGCGAACGTACAAGCGGCGGTGACAATTTTGCGGTCAAAATCATCAAATTTATTACGGAAGGATACTCTACATTTAACAACGAGTCAGCAAAGGTAGGCCTAGTTATATGTAGTTACACAATAAATCTTAATTGATTTTGCTAAATTTCGTTAATTTAGAGGGAATACTAATATTTGTATTCGCCTCATTTTACTAGGTAGCGTAGCCCAGTGAAGAATCCAACACCGTTGCGCGTAGTCCCGTGCGTACATTTTCTTTCTGTACGCGCAATGCCATTATAGTGTGCGGTCGGTTGATATGGACCCGGTCGGTGTGTTGAACACCTACCATACAGTCATCTTGGCTCACCCACTTATGATTCATCTCTCATTCTATTATTCTACTAGTGTTTTTTTTGTATTCAATTTTTATTTTTTCCTTTGCTTTCCTCTCTTCAAACATAGGTAGATCCATATGTTCCTGGCTTTCTTTACAACATGTTTATAATGCAAGTTTGTCTTCTTTCCTTCCTTCCATTATCTTTTGTGTACCTTCTATTGTGCAAACCATTTGTTTCATTTTTCCCTAGTTTACCTTCTTAGTGTCTTTTCATTAATTTCTTTTCCCGCCTTTTCCTGTCCTTTCTGTTTATATTCTTTCACCCTTGTCTTAAAGAACCACATTTTTCACAATCTTCTTTCATTCGCACACACACACACACACAACACGAAGAACCCCAAGCCTCAATCAGTCGCTACCGCCAGACTCAGACAAGCTGAGGGAAAGGCGGAAAACAGGTTTATCATTTTAAAGATACCATAGAAGAATTTGCTATGATCACTATGAGATCGCTCCATTTAGATCAATCGCAGCGTTGGCTGCTTGTCGTGAATGTGTTCTTACTGTGCTGCGCTTTCTACCTGCTCCTGTGCAATTAATTTATCGCAGAGTGAAAGTTCTTGCTGCAATCAACATATTCCAGTGACTGTAAAAGTGTCAAAATGCTGAAAATTTGATTTCTACTGGACTTGGGTCTCACTCAGATGCAAATATTTGTAGCTGTTGGATATGTAGAGTGAGTTTGTGCATGTTTGGAGTTTAACTGACAAGGCGATGTGGAAGTACACCAGCGCCAAAGTCACGCTGTGACTCATGTCCTGATCATATTGGGTCTGATTGTAAACTCAAAACATAGAATAGAACCAGGAGTTTCATTTATTTATCCCTCCCCCCCCCCCCTCGATCCGATAAAGTAATCCCGAGTCTAGGTAGATAAACCTTCTACAAGATTGTATTTAATGATACATGTAGTACTGTATGTATACGCCGTTATTTTCGCGAGGCTTTAATTTTCGCGAATTTCGCAAATTGCAGTTGGATTGCGAATCTAACAACATGCGAAATTGTCTCCATGTGCTTTGTTTATAGAGTATTATCGTAAGCATCGGCATCGATTCGTGAAAACAACATCTCGCGAAAATGTCTATGACCTCGTCATTCAAGAAAATATCTGTACGCGAAAATAACAGCGTATACAGTATGTGTTGAAAATGACAGTGTGTGCAAATTTTAGGTTGGGGTTTTGGAGTCACAGTTTTAATTTTGTTTTTATGAATATAAATTTACAATCTACTTCTCATTTCACTTGTGTCCTTCACTTCTGAAGATTGTAAGGCAAGTGAACAGTTTGGGTTGGGGCTAGGCCCTCTATGCGTGGGGTAAATTACATATTTTCTATGTATATCATATGATATAGACTCCTACACTTTGTACTTCATGCTGTAGTGTAGAATTTGGTGGTACAGCTTAGGTCCTAGATTGAGTTAGAGTTTCAGAATCATTGTCAAATTATACAGTGGACTCCTGTTATAATGAAGTCCTTGGGACCGGCAGTTTTCTTTTGTTATATCAAAATTTTGTCATATGGAACAAATAAACAATGAAAAAACATAGAGCCAATAATTTTGCGACCTGGGTTTTTATTTCATTATTACCGGAATATTGTTATAACCATGTTTGTTTTAAACGGAGTGCACTGTACTGTCTGCACAAACTAGATTGTGCTTATCTACTGCCTTTTCAAAAACAAATAACAAAAGCACCTCCTGAGAGTACACCAGCGGAGTACACTGTACTGTATTACTCGTGTCAGTAGAATTAATTTCTTAATGTGATAGCCCCTTGTTGATAGGAGTTTCTCTTTGAATTTAGGCAATCTATCAAGAAGGGGTTGGTTCTCGCTTGCCTGAAGCCTACTTCAAGTGGAACAGAATAGGCATGCAAGGTCCTGCAATACACTGGAAAGACAATGGAGGTAGGTAACAATACTAACATCTTGACGGAAATTTGTTTTGTTTTGTGTGTTTGTTTGTTTATTTGTTGTTGTTGGGTGGTTTTGGTGGTGTTTTTTTTGTTTTGTTTTGTTTTGTTTTGTTTTGTTTTGTTTTTTTTTTTTTTTTTTTGGGGGGGGGGGTTGTTTGTTTGTTTTTGACGGCCTTGTCCTAGCCAAGATCCTGGCAAGCAGTTTTAGCCTTTTGCACTGACAATCTATACAATCATAGTGCATTTACAGTGTGGTGCTCTCAGCCAGGAAAGAGCCATATTATTATGCAGTACATTTGGACAAAAACTTTGCTTTGCTGTATTTTATAACCAATGTATCAGTAGATCACTTGCTTCACATTGTTTAAGGCCACAAATATTACAGTATTAATTGACAATACCTTGAGACCTCAAAGTACATGTTGCTTAGAAGTCAGAACTTCACAAAGTACCATTTTAACAATTCTGTGGACAGCAACCATGAATATTTAGTAAATGCTATGTCACACAGCCCCCCCCCCCCCCCCTCATCCTGATTTCGGAGGAAAGAATTTGAATTTTACCACTCCCAGCTCTTGTTTTAATAGGAGTTTCCTATTTTTCTTGATAATTTTACTACACATGATGAACTGCTCTTTCTTTCTTACTCTAATATGAGCCAAATCCCTCTATTTTTCTGTCAGAAAGGTTGGGAGGTGTGTGTTACATAATGAACCTCATAAACAAACTAGTCCCCACACACACATACACCAAATGATAGATACCTCTGATATTGACAACACTTAAAAACTAAATTCATTCATGACACTAGATAGAGTTGCTGTGAGAGTGTCTCCCAGAGCTTCACCTTGCTGTTGTAATTTTCCCAAAGTGCATAAAAAGGGAATGCTGTCTTTCATGGAATGTAAAGGTAGTAACTACATGTAGTATGTGGAAGGGTAACTAAGCTCAAACTGAGACTGATCTCTGCAGCAGTATAGCTGTTATTACTGTACATGAGGGATGTGTTAAAAAGTGTTTTATCGAACATTGTTTAGACACCACCTTTACTTTATCCTCCTGTTTTTGTTTCATATTTCTTTCTCTTATTCTTCTACCTGTTTTCATTCTCCATCTTCTATGTCATCATTCACATTTGAGTCATTATTGCTTTCCAGTAGTATTGCTTGTGTGGTAATTTGCAATTGTTTATCACATATGTGGTCCAGTGGACTGGGAGAAGGATCCTTTGACAGGTGACAGAAAGAGAGTTAATCGAGTTCCCATCCAAGTCCAACATCCTCCAGAGTCTCAGTTTGGTCTTTGGGGTGGAGAAGGAGAGATCATTGGCTACAGGAAGTCAAAAGAAACTAAGGGTGTAAGGTATGTTATTTACTGTTTGTAAAGACAAAGGCCAATAGTCATGCAATATATATCAGGAGCAACAGGCTACATCTGGGCACAAAGCACTCCATTTTTAACCATATACCTGTCCCCTATGCTGTACATAAATGATATTCCTATAGCCAGTGTAACTGTCTAGATAGCAGTCACCTGCCCTATGCGACAGCTAAACACAATTCTCCCAAGAGAAAAGCCATGTTAATGACCCTGTAGTGTCTATAGTGGCCACCTGTCAGTCTACAGTGGCCTTTTTTTTTTTTTTTCATCTCCCTTGGGTAGCCGCTACAGACAAGTTTGATGGTATGATGTCCTTTACTTCAGAGACCCTTGAAAGTAATATGTTGGGTGGTTTTTGCATCTGAGATTTAAAAAAAAAAATGCCTCGTAAGAAGGCTAAAAGGGTCTTTGATCAAAAGCTCGGGACCAATTTTTGATTCTATATTGTAGACATGACATAGTGATGGTGGTTGTTAATGTTACATTTAACTTTTTTTTTTTTTCTCAAGTCACAGCCACCCAAATACATTGCAAAGTAGAAAGAATTCACTCTCCAATGTGAATATCAAGTTTACAAGAGGCTGTTTACATATCATTCTTAGTGTAGTTTAGTTTTCATCACTTACCTACTAGATTTCTAAAAAGATCTCACGTAAAGTGTAGCCCTATAAAACTTGAGAAAACTCGAGAAAACCACAAAGAATAAGAAATAGAACAAAACTGACCTTAAGGGATCTTGCCCAGACTCTGATCAGCACGCATACACTACGTGTTGCATAACTGGGCCTGGCACTGAGAATGTCCATTGAGTGCATGTGGTTTTGTATGCTATATATATATAAATCATGATAAAGAGATTTTAGATACAAATGTAGCAGACACACTATTTATTTTATGTCTGTAATTATATTTATTGCATTTACAGTATGTTTATAAAGTTCATATTTGACGGTGCATCACAAAACGAACAAAAAGTCGCACCCATTGATTTTACATGAGGACTCAAAAAGGTGAAATAGGTCAACTGAGTCAATCTTGAGTTTTTCATATTTTCTGAAAGATCTATCCTTCTACGTTATTCTTTCTTTAGTTTTGGGGTCATAACATGAATGGGAAAGTGCGTTTTCAGCAGTTTTTTCTACAACCCTTTTTTGGGGGAGAGTAGAATGATCAGGTATGTCTAAGAGACCCCTTTCCATATCTTGAAATCCTTTGCACACTCTTCACTTTCAAGTCTAATAACTTTTGAAAGGATAACGCTACTGCTTTGAAAGTTGGCATTAATCATGGACAGAATGTGGTAATAGAGCATGCTCAATTTCACTTTAATCTGATAATCCCTTCATTGTTGCTCCTCTAGTGGTTTACATCCTGTGTTTTGTCCCTTTTTTGGCACAGCTAGCACGGCTTGGCAAAGATTTAGCGCTTGAATAGACACTGTATTTCAGAGCCTCTTTTCTCAGTTCACACTTTTCCAGAGTGTGTGCTTTCTTTCCAGTATTCAGATAGGTTAGGGGAGTCCATTTACATTGAGTTATACAATGTGTATCATTTTAAAGCTTAGAGTCTGCTCTTTCAGAATCTGCCCTTAACTAAAAATCTATGTCTGGTGAATTTTTGAGGGTTTTGTGATGCAGGGTCACACATGGAGTTTGAACAAATAATTCAATGGATTCCTTCATGAATAATAGCATTTTTCATTCATTACTCAAGCTCATGTTTTGAGTGTCTCTTCTTTAATTTTCATGAACATCTCAAGGGTGAAGAAGGTATGGAAGCCTTTCATCACCAAGAGGAAATTCTACAGTGAGATCCTGGACAAGGAATTTGAACTGGAGACCACTAACAGGGTGCTAGACTTGATTGATGATGCTTTTGGCTTTGATTTCTATATCCTGAAGGTGAGATTTTTAAAGCCTCAAATAAAGTGGCTAGATTAAGTGTGATTATAGTATTCTTTATATGTGATGATATTGTATAATATCAGTCCAAATTAACAGTAGCCTTTCCAGTTAAAAAGAAAAAAAAAAGATAGTAACTAAATTGTAGATCAGGCTAGAGAGATTTCATAAGTCCAGCTGACAAATGAATGACAAGAATCATTGACTTTTTAACACTGGACTACAAGAGTCATAGTTTGTCTATCTTTGTATGCACTTGTATCTCTTATCATACAGTTTCAAGATGTTTTTACAGCTTTCAACTTTTGAAAGGAAAGGAAAAACTGCCTGGCCTTCTGCTATCATTTTTGGCAACAAATTTCATCTGACAAAATGATATTGAATAAACTCCAGTGTTTTCATGCAGTGAAGTAGTGGATTGAAATTGATTTGTTCAAAATCAAGAATGGTGATAAGTACTCTTGTACCGGAGGACAGGTTGACCTTTGCATGAAGTAATCTTTAACAATATTGTCAACTGCATGATATGCAGTTGCCACAGAAAAATAAGCAACAAGAGCTTGTCTGCCCCAAGTGTTTCAGTTGTTGCCATGGCGATTACACAATCACTGGGACTTCTAATGATGGCAAATCCGTGTATGGCATTAGGCCCAAGACGTGTGCAAAATGTTGATACATGAATTCTCCTTGGATTCCCCCCCCCCCCCTTCATCCTCTTCCAGACTCCAGCAGAGGAGCTTCACTCTCTAGTTGGGATGATTATCAAGAGACATCTATTGCTGAGGCTGACCAGCCCTGAGAAAATGTACCCAGATGACCTAGCAAAGAAGGAGAAGATCTTGAAGAAGTACCAGAAATTTGTCATACCAGTGAGTATTCAGAGTTACATACATGCACTAAAGTGTGTCCTCTGCTCGCTCGCTCGGGCAAAGCGCGGTGCAGTGGCATAACAAAATGCTTCTATTTTGGGAAATTGCATGCGTGCAAGGGTGGAAATGACTTGCTGGCTTGGCAGAGGTCTGTGCTCTCCGAGTGCTTTTCTAGTATTGTCATGTTATCTAATATAATTTATGAGTTCTGTGACTCTCTGTGCAGTAATCCTCAAGAAGACTGCTGAGGCCATCATCTGATTGATAAGACTTATGCATCAATGTAAAATATTGAGATGTGAATATGACATATATGTATGAATACAAAGTACTCATGTGAAATGTAATTTAAGGGGAATGAAAGGACGAGGACGAAAATGTCATTCTTCAGCCATAGTTCCAGCCCGAAAAGTCATATGGAAATATCAAGGTCAAAGGTTATGTTCAGTGAATGCCTGAGTGGTGTGGAATGTGTTGACCACATGAAAATGTAAGGTTAGGCAAGGAAATCCTAATCAGCTGTATATGGATGGCACTTGAATCACTATGTTAGCTGTATATTTTATGCAGTGGTATTTCAGCTTTAGCTGATATTCTGTGGAATAAACCAGTCCGATACAATGTTTCCTAATTATCAATTTTCTGACCTTCAGAAGGAAGAAGCCGAGTGGGTTGGACTCACTCCTGCAGAAGCCTTCGCTAAGCAGAGAGAGATCGAGAGATTAGCTAATCCCATCAGGCCGCTGAAGGATGTTTATACCGAGGAACTGGTCGTAAAACTCAGAGGTACGTTTAAGTCTTCACCTGACCTCGATTGAGGCATTTGAACTGTGAATACTGGCATATTATTTCATTGCTGTTTGCTGTTCCATGAATTTGAATCATGGATGAGTGGTAAAGTCTACCTTTATTCCCAGAGCATGTATTTATATGTATTTTATTAACCAGGTTTTTTAACCGTTCCCGTCTCTCTTTCTCTTTCTCTCTCTTTACTTGTATAGAGCAACAAGGAGATGGTCTCTACACTTTCAGTAAAGAAGATGAAGAGAAGTGAGTATAAGTTGTGGGTGCATACCATCATATTGTTCTCAGTCTTTAAAGGTAGGGGATACCTTTTACAGACCTCCCAAAATGCAGCAAAACATTAAATATGAACCTCAGGGGACTTGTTTAGGCCACTGCTGAGAAATTTGGAAGTCAACAGTTATCTACAATTTGAATAATGCACAAAACTCAACTACTCAGTAGTTCTGTGTGTCAGCCACACTTAAGCCTTTTTGTTGCAGTCTTCTGTATTTTTTTTAATCTATAAACACAAATCTTAAAGTATAAGAGCTAATGTAATAACATATAGAGTGTGTGGCAAGAATGTATATAGAAATGTTTGTAAGTTTTGATGAACTTTCTTCACAAAATATACATGATGGACACACATGCAGTGCATGGGTCTGCAAAGGTAGCCTAGTAATGTACTGGAATTTATGGTGAGCCCCGAAAAAAATTCAATTCAAAATCTAACGGTCAATAAAATGTACTAAATGTTACCTTCCACTTTCAATACTTTATGGGAGTTTCTAAAATGATACTCTCCTCAACATACCACTGTATTTATACAACTCTTCATTTAAAGCATGCAAATGGGATTCCCTACCTTTAACTTCAAATCATTGCCAAGGGTAGGTGTGTATACGAATATGTGATAAATTATGTCTGTTCAAGTTGATTAAATCAGAAAATGTTTGCTGCTGTATCGACTCTGCTCTCTTTTAAAAACAAACATTGAAATCCTTCAAAATATTAAGATAGAATGTCAAATCAATAAAACTTTCGCAAAAAGAGAAAAAGGATGTTCTTCAAGTCAGCAGTCTTCAATGAAGCAAATATTTGCATAAATAATGCACGAGTAGTAATTACCGTGTGCATAACATCTCTTAATTTTGTGGATGTAGGGATTTTAATTATTGTGCTAGTAGTCAAAGTCATGTCTCACATACAATGTACATTATCCAACCCTATCATTTTATTTTATATATTTTTTTCAATTGGGTTCCTTTGAGTCTTTATCCCACAAAGATATAACTACGCTATTATGTGGCAGAAATTCACTACATTGCACTCCCATTATAACGAACATGGCTATAAGGAAATTCTGGTTACAACGAAGTAAAAATTCAGACCATAATATTACCTGCTCTATGTTTTTTAGTGTTTATTTGTTTGGTTATAAAAAAATTTTGATGAAAGAAATGAAAGAAAGAATGAAAGAATGAAAGAAAACTGCCGGTCCTGAGGACGTTGTTATAACGGGAGTCCACTGTATTTCAGACTCCAGTCATTATGTGTTTGTCCATCATTTTCATTCACAGAGCAAAGCCGTTTCTACAGAGGCTGTTAGGTGGGTCAGGGAAGGATGAAGGTACGAGAATATGACCTCGGCAGGATCCGTGACATTAGTGACATTGTTTTAAGAAATCAAGAGAATAAGAACTGGGACTACTCTGCGGAGTGTGCTGGAAATCGCAAGCATCAGTCTCACTAATGACTTTATGATGTGAGATGTGTGAGCCAGGCTGTATGTACCTGGAAAATTCTGTGTGACAGCCGATTGACTTGTGACGAGTGATGCTATGGTCTCTGACAGCCGAGCCAAGCTGGACAACATTTCCATGCCTGGGGAAGATGATGCGGCAGTTGTCTGGATGGCCTGCTTACATCTGGTCTGTTTATCAAGGGATAGAGAGAGGGCCCTGCCATGCTTTATATTATAAACCATCACCATGCCATACAATAGACAAGAGCATTCGTTGTGCAGCTCATACTTGGGAAGCAATTCTGTTGTAGCATGTTACTGAACGGAGACTAGTCCCAGGTTTTATACTCCGGCAGGTGTCTATGGAAAATGTGTGTCACAGCAAAATCAGTGCTTCCCCGACTGTTTAAACCATAACTTTGTGCATAATGGTTATAGTAAGGGCTGGAGTCCCAACTGCAATCGCACAGATGGGCCTTTATACATTTCTACAGTAATCCTTTTTAGAAATTAACTGTATCTATCGTGTACCTTTGACATTCAATTATGATAACATTGAAATTGCTTGAAAGTATCGAGTAGTAAAGCCCAACCAAAAACAAATTTAATTTCTCAGTTCCTCTGTGGATTCTTCTCACAGATGCAAAAAAGGATCATGTAAAATGGTATTACAGTACAAAGCACACCTGCGTCTAGTCTTCTGGGCTGTAGCTCTTAATGCAGTAGGTCTGGCAATGTTGACAATGTGCAGATGCGAAATGAAAGTCATTCAAAGAGAGGAAACTCTGTGTGCCCAGTTCTGTGCCAGAATGTCAATTTTTCGGCTGTTAAAGGGATAGTTTAGCATTGGTGGAAATGAGAATTTGGCTTTTAACTTTTTTTTAGATACCCGGAAACCACTTATGAAATACATTGTAGTACAGGATACCATTCTAGGAGGAATTCAAAGTTTATTTGATGAAAATCGGTTTTGGTATGGTTGAGGCACCCCAAAACAAGGTAAAACAAAGCAATCGTAATAAATGCTGGGTCCCACCTTTTATAAGGATTGCTCTTTTTTGAATATCTCAGCCATTTCAAAACCAATTTTCATCAAATTAATGCTGATTTCCTCTTAAAATTACATATACATACTCTTTCATATTTCATAACAAGTTTTTCATTATCTCGCCAAAAAATGTTAGAAATCTGAAGTTAGGTCTCAACAGAAACTGTGCAATCCCTTTAAATGCATGTGGGTTGGTCAAGATTAGTTGTTTCTGTCAAGGGAGATACTTTGGATTGGTCACTTAATTAAATTGTATGGTGTATGATCAATTGCACTCCATACTGTCTGTGGCTCTGTAGTTGTGAAGTGTGGGATTTCCACTCCCACCCGACAACGAGACAGTAGGTACAGTGCAACTTGCCATGACATAAAAAGAAGCACTGCACCTTTTCTGCTGTTCCATGTTCATAAAAATGGTTCACATTGCAAAGTGGGTCTTTACAACTTCATCAAGTTACACACGTATTGCTGGCTTGCAAGACTAGGCAGGCTTTTTCTTTTCTTTACGAGATGATGTCTGTGAGGTAGGAAGAACTGTAAACAGTGTGTACAGTATGAGCATTCTGTCACAGCTTCCAAATTCTGTATGAATTTGAAAGGGGGAACAAAATACATTAGGGAATAAACTATTGTTTATCTGAGCATCAAACAAGCAGATGTTATGGACTACTCTAGGGCCTACTTTTAAGTTCACTGTACTACAAGTTGATGAATTATGAGGTTAATGTCATAAATTTGTGTACATGGTGTTAAAATGGGCAATACTGATGTGTCCCTATAGAGACAGAAATAAAAGGAGACTGGATAAAAGCAAAAATACATGAAGTACAATGCTGTATCTGTCAGTGTAGTTACATGTACTTTATTTCATAAGACCATTACAATATCACTGAACATTACACGCACAGGTTGTACACTTATACCCTTTTAAAAACAAATTGCCATCGTGAATTGATCTGTCACTATCAATTGTTAAGGAGTCCTCAATTTTGTCAGACTTCCAACAGTTCACCATGGGTGATTTCAAGTTCGGTGCTAGTGCTAGTGCTAGTGCTAGTGCTAGTGCTAGCCGCCAAATAACAGCGTTAAATCGAGCTCCAACACTGACAGTCAGATTAACGAGGCGATACCGTTCAAAATTATCGATCACCAGCACTATAGGTGTTGGAATCACAGCACCGCGAGCTCCGCGGGAATTGCGCGACGAAAAAAGTGATGGCGCGTGATTACAGTCAAATATTAAAAGATGTAGCCAAAACTGCTTCAAGTTTAAGACATATAGTAAGGAAGACGGATTAAAATGCCACAAATTTCATCCATTCCCCAAAATACAACTACTGTATCTTAATTTTGCTCCCAGGCTCAGATTTATATGGCCATGTCTGGAGTGTTGGTGTACATTTACGTGGGCAACCACTGCATTAGCATAGACTTTGCACGTAAAACGTGCATTATGGAAGTGAATACGGGTCTCGCACGGTAACGCTAACACCAGCACCAAACTTGAAATGAAGAAAATGATAATCCCTAGGGGCTAGTGTTAGTCAATGGGGAAAAAACCACGTAAATCGCTAACACAAACGGCGGGGCTCGGTTCAGCAGACGACATTCAACACCGAACCCAGCACCAACTACCGGAAATACGTCATAATTTTGAGGTCAACTCCCAACACTGACGTGATTTCAAGTTCGGTTTTATCGCCGGTGCTAGTGCTGAGATAGCACTAGCACTAGCACCGAACTTGAAATCACTCAATGGCTCTTGGATGCAGACTGACATGAACAATTTAAACTATGCACACAGGCAAAACGTGTGTACTCTTTGGCATTCTAAAGACAAATGTCTGAGATGAGTTACTGGGAGTAGATTTGCTATTCACTTGAGAACAGGATGGAAACAAATACATTGTAGCAAGGGAAATTGCAACAATCTTCATTACGGGTGCCTGCATCGATCCAATTAGTCCATTTACTCCATTCACGTTTCTAACAATGAAGAAACAAATTACACGCACATTTAATCACCCTATTGATTGTGCAATGTGTACAACTACCAGAACTGCAGAATTCCCAAGCAATGCTTTGCATTTGCATATGAGGTTTAAAGTTTATGAACGATGGAATGAATTTGGTCTTAACAATTGTTCATTGGCATTCTCAATCAACAGACTACGTGTATAATTTGTCCTTGGAGGGGGAGTAAAACCATTGGTCCACTGGTTGCTTGATTAAAGACATTCTTGACTTTCTTAGTGGCCACATCTAAGATTATTCATAATTCAATTCAAATTCATTTCAATTTCTTGTTCTGTGACACATGTCGTATTGCAAACATACAATTTTAGAACATAATATCATTGCTATGGTATACAGCTGTAGAAGCACATGAACCCTGATAGAAGTACTGTATGAATAGCGGCTGTAAAAGCACTTGATCAGACTAGACTCCTGACTATGAGCTGTAAAAGATAAACTGCAAAGTAATTCAGGACTCCAGAGCAAACAAGTGATAAAAAAACCACTAAATCACACTAACTGAACAGGTATCGGCCTTAACATTCTTGGGGTAAATACCCACCCTTGCAGGTGTGTAACCATGTGAATTGCGTACCTGGGACCCAAAGAAAGATATTCAAAAGGACATGCATACAGTGTACCGATACATTAATACAACACATACATAATATAGTTTGCATGGTGGTATTTGTTTTGGTTTAACATTACCTTTACTTTCATGTGTATCTGCACAGAGGGTCTTCATGCAAATTTGTGTGCTACAGTCAAACCCTCCAATATAGCTGCCAATCGACGGAAGTACAGTAGTAATAGTGGCTGTTATAAACAGGTGGCCACTATAGCCAGGTGGGCAGCCAAGCAGACTTTATCACATAATGTGTGATAAATTGTACATATCACACATTTGTATTCTGTATGCATGGCATGCAAAAAAGTTATGAGAAATTACTACATTTGTATGGGTAATTGCAAATCTGAAATAGAGTTAAAGTGCAAAAGAAGAGCGAGCTGTTTTTAGTTCCGTATACTGTACTCTAATTTGATATCTGATAGCTGATCCGAAAAAGGCCATGAAAGTATACCCAACAAACAGAAGGAACAGTAACTGTATGAGTAAAAGCCGTCTGATTGAGAGTTTGAGATGACTGCTCATGAAGGCAGGTGGCAAATTTAGACCAGTTTAACTGTACATTGTATTATATTCCTATGTGCCATTTTAATATGCCATGTTTTGCGTGAATGTGTTGGTAGCTACAAAACGCATCATGCACACGTATTGATCCTTATCCTTTTCTTACTCGAGGCCACAAGCACTTCATGAACAACGTAAACAGATACAGAAATACATAGACAACGTAACTTGTCCCCCTCTGCGTGGGGAAATTTCTGCCCACAAAACTTCAAATTGACTTGGTACATGTATCTTTTTTTCTTTAACCCTGATACAATGTCATAACAAAGTTTGAATATATTTACAGTCAATGCACAGACCTCATGATTCTTGTGTTCAACAGAGTACGTACAAAGAGTGTATAAGCAAATACAAGTACATGTACATAATAATGTACCAGGGAGGTGGTGGAGCAACTCCCACCTCCATGCATGTATCTAGTAGAGCAAAGCCTCATAACGCTGCTAAACTGTTCAGTGATTCTAGTGTTAAGTTGTCAGTCAATTGCAATAAATACAACTTGATGCAAGACTCATTAATTTGACTAAATATATGCACTACCTGCTGCTCTATGGGATACGAACAATTACAGGCTTTCTGGCGGAAGCTTCGTAGTCTAGTGGATAGGATGCCTGTCTAGTAAGCGGGAGGTTGTGGGTTCGAGTCCAACCAGAGTATGTGTGTCCATTATTTTCATTGTGACTGGGTATAACACTGAATAGTCAGTGCTTATTTACAGCGATGAAGTTTAATTGTCTGTGGAACTGTGATGTGCATACATGTGATAATGTACCAGGGTAGGCCTATGTCTGTGTATGAATGGGTGCATGTATGTGCATGTATGTATGTACCCAAGGGGTATGTAAATATGTGTTGATGTATATATGTATAGAAGGGTTCACAGATTACCGTAACTATTGATTATTGGACATGTTTCTATAAAAGTTGCATAGAGTTCACTCAAAAAAGGGATGCAAGATAAAAAACCCAAAACAAAAATAAAAAACTTTAAGGTTCAGTTTGCTGAATCTCAAAATCTGATTCACTCTTAGCACTAAAAACATAAAGGTCAACATTCAACACAATATGATACCCGTGTCTAGTTATCTTTGCCATCAGTTGGTCTCAAGTAAATTTGGTTCTTGTGTGTTAATAGTATGCCCTTATAAAAGGTGTATTCTGTGCATCACTGTGAGCAAAATGATGAAACACCATTTCTCCCTAGCCAGCAGAATTGTCACAAGAGATTGGACTGTATAACCCTCTTAAAACGTCAATGGCATGCAGCCTTCGTCCAATGTAAGACACACGATAATTGCATGATGCACTACTGTTGCAAGAAAGAGTTCTGCAATAAAGCTACAATGTACACTGTATTGTTTCCACCCTGATTTGTAAAGAGTACAAAGATAGCTTGCATAAAGAAAAGAAAGAGAGCAGGACTGGTCGTTAATACAGGTCTTGGGATAATTGTATTCCAAATATAAAGACAAGTATGTAATATTGCAATGTAAATGATATCACACCATCATTACTCAGAAAATCCATATTTTACCAGTACAGGGAGGCACACTCTGTGTGCAGTCTTGCACAAGGCACCATTTAAAGAATGAGGTTATTACTGTCCAGTCCTGTTACATGGACAATGGTCAAATGTCCTGATCCAAACCAAAGTGGACAATCTCAGGACGTGAAGTGAAAATCATCCAACTACAGACATCACAAGGACAGAGGGCAGCACTGCAGCTGCTGTACAGCATATATGTGATAAATACTGCTTACAAATGTACATGTGTTAAATATTGTGTTATAACTGGAGTACAGTTTGGAATGATATGGTGGTATAAAAAACAACACCACAATAATATCATTATACATAGCCAGTAGGAATAAGTTGGTTGTCATGGACACCTTTTCTGTAGTGATACATCTAAAGTACACATACCTGATGCTATAAACATCACGTACATTGTTTAACATATACAGCACATGACTTTAATGTTACGGCATTACACAATGATTTGGCTACATGCAATTGTCTACTTTTTAAAAGGTATTTTCTGCATCTATCCCTTCCACAGCACTCACAATGTTACACAGTGTACACATTTGGGCTGTCCCAAGTATCACAAACTCGGAAGTCCTGCATATGTTTTATTCCCATGCATGCAAATAACCTCACATCAAATACCAATCACATCAATGCAGTCCACTCCTCATTGCTTAGAAGGCTGTATATGGGGGAAAATAGAGAAAAGAGCTGATCAAGTACATAACAAATGAGTTGCATCACGAGGCTACAACAAAATGCATTGCATAATACATGAATTGCATTGTGCATATCTTACAAGCCTCAGCCCGAGCACACATATATATATTTTCTTTCCTTCCAAGTTCATTCTTACATGTCAAATAATGGCCAGCCTCTTTATCTTCAAGCCACAGTCTGGCTGTGATAGTGATTGTTGGTCTTGGAGAGAATAAATACACCAAATAACTGCTCTACAAATGCAGATTAAAAGATACCCTTATTCATACAATCTTGCTTATGACCTGATAATTGCAGTGTAAACCATGCAACTCTGGAATATATGGTAAATGTCATTTATGCATAAATACAACTGGGCTATTAAAGCGAACTTTATAAAAATATATAAACTACAGCAACCTGATACCCAGTGTTTTGCACAAATCTACACAGTGGTTCAGTATACCAGTATTTTGACTCTACTTTCAGAACACTAGAATATTCAAATCTGAAACCTTTCGAAGTCCATCTCAATTTGCTTTCATATCAAGATGTACTCTTGTTGGTGCAGTGCTTGTACACATGTATGAGTCAATTGTCCAAATCAAGGTTGGTGGATCACAAATCTTTTTGGACAGTCATTTCTAATACACTATGTGCACACAACTTGATCTATCGATATTTCTCTCTTCTTCTTCTTCTTCTTCTTCTTCTTCTTTTTTTTTGACCACCAGTTATGGCACATTCAAGAATAGAATAAAAGTTCATCTCAACTGATTAAAAGAAAAAAAAGAAAGAATACAAACAAAGAATATCACATGTAGTCTGCTAGGTCATTTATAATTCCTAGCATAAGGATATCAGATGTGATAGTCAGTGAAAACCAGATAACTTCACACACACACCATCATTCTCTTTCAGTTACCACATACCTATCTATTCAAGTGCAGTGGAGAAGTTGTAGCTTATCTCATTTATCTTTCTGTCACAAACTACCCTGTATTACTAAGCAACATTAAATGCATAGCATTCAGAACCTGTCAATTCCATGAATGCATAGTTACCACATATCCTTTACTTGAACATCCATTCAACATTGATTTCATCTGTTTCAATTTAATACATATTATACCTGTACTAACTTGCCACGGTGGTTTATCACAATACACATCCCAACTATAAAACATTGATGAAACAGCCTAGCAGCTCCAGAACAACTTCACACCATATCTCCATGTGCTACGACATGATACAATATGCACAGAACAAAACGGATTACGTGATAATTCTATACACACTTGCAAGCCCACTGTACATTGTACAACTTGTCATTCTAGTATAGATAAGGTGATCATGAGATGCCTTACAAGCACATTTTTTGCAAAAAGAAAGTCAGCATCAGAGTGAGAGCGGCAATGAAGGCTGTGAGGTCTGGTCCTACAACATGTACCACAGCCGTTGCTCTGATCCAATGGGGTACAGACCTACGCTCGGTCTTCCCATCACTGGGCGGGGGTCAGAGTAGTCCTAGATAGCTCTGCCCCAACCTTGGTCTTGGAAAGTTTTCATCTTGGCCTAGAAAGAAGCATTGTGACATTCAGTCTCAAACAGTCATGAAAAAATGAAACACAGGGGATCTAGACCTCATGCAATAAGGTCTGCATCCAAAACAAATACATGGAAGCAATCTTTAAAATATCAGCACAATGCCTCTGCACGTTAGTTCTATCTGCATGTATGTGCAGAGATATAACAGGCATTAAAGGATATCTCCTCCATTTTGTCAAGCAAAACTTACCCGTCAAAAGCAGCCTGTTTCTTCACACATTTCCCCATCTTCACATTTTGGCACATTTATTATGATATCTTAATACAATTCATTGAAGTTAACTACAGAAATTACAGAGAAAAGTTTTACAAATTATTCAGTCAGTTTCCATTGTTACAAAGACACTGCATACTCCATCCTCCCAAGCTATGTCTTGTGGCAATCCTTGTTTAATGCAAAATGAATAAACAAATAAATAATCATTTATCCAGTATGTAATCATCTTAATTCTCCCCTCCCTAACTTTGTTTTCTAGAATTGGATACTATTAATTCTTTGTGCATCATGAACATAACCCTGTTGTGACACATTAATGCACTGCATGGATGGAGGTACAAAGTCACAGACATGCTTATGACTGCCCTATGCACTGGCTACTTTGCATATTTAGTTGTTTGCTTTACCAAAGTGTGTGCATCGGGAGCGCTCTGGAGAATGCTGAGCCCTAAATAAACTGCGGATGGATCCCACTCTCGTGAAGTTCATCAGAGCAATGTGTCTGCCTTACTTTGTTTGAGTGCAAAGTAAAACAAAAGGTGATGAACAGGCAACCCTACACAGTGATCAACTGAATCACCCATCCGAATGAGGCTTACAAAGAGGAACAAGGGGTGGTAATTGGAAGTTCCTCACCAATGTTTACTACAAAACCACCGTGAGAACCTTTGGATAACAATATGATACATGAGGAAGTGACGTGGATTTCTACCATTGCAGCAGCTTAGGGTGACGAGAGTCTAGCTTCACCTCACATTCAATGTCTGCATAATCATGTACTAGTAATCATTTTTGTAGGTGGCTATCAAGATAATTTATAAAACTTAAAGGCAGACAACTATTTTTAAGTTGCACCTTTACCTTACTTGAAAATAAAATTCAGACAGACATGAATACAAAAATGGAAAACTTGCCATTTTTTTTCATATCAAATTCCCTCTATTCAATTTGCCTTTTTGCCCTTAATGACTTTGTGCATCAAATGCCTGATCAGACTTCCTTTGCAAACATGTCATGCATAGTACTTGTTGGAAATTAAATTTACTTTGATGACCAAGAGGTGTACAAAAGTGTCATAAAGAAATACCGTAACTATGGAAAGCACATGATTCTTTGACCTCTCCCACTGGCAAGCATCTATCACTCTCACACAAGTGCCTACCTAAAGAAACATTGATGATGAAAATGCACTCGAACTCAAGAACAGCACATGGACACCAGTGTCAATCAATGTCTGATACAGGTTAGCAAAACAATGCTTGCTACAGGGCTTCTGCATGTACACATTTAGAGCAACAAACATGCATAACAAAACTTTAGAAACTGAGCTTCAAGGTGTACAACATGACAACAAATACCATCAAAGTCAGGGGCGGGGAAAGCCCCTTCATTTCTCTTCGGGCGGGTGAGATGTACACTCGTGTTATCATAAGTATTACGTAATCATGATAAAACAATGCATACAGAGTGTCTGTGAAAAATAACTAGTTACTACCAGGATATCGACACATGGAATTCTTAAACGTGATTTTAGCTGCACTGAGACACCAAGGAGCTAAAATATTTTTCAACACTGTGACATCCCACAAAATTTCAGAAATAGTCCATTGCAATACAGCATTTACGGTTCAAATCTCTATCTCTCTCTCTTTTTCCAGCAGCACACATCAAGATGAAGAGAATGAGTTGATCTCTATCTACACAAGTCAACAGTATGACAATATTTTCTGCTCTCACCAACACGAGTCACTATACGAGAAAGACAGCTGGCTTTAAATAGCCAGACAGAGACACACTACTTAGATGGTTTATCTCTCTATTTCCATGCCTTCACACTGGACTTCCTCTCTCCTTATCCCAAAGAGTTGATTGTATATTTCAAGTGAAACCAAGTAATCCATTCCATTTGACACCACTGCAAATATGTCTGAACCTTGTGCTCAAATGGTACTTGGTGTTAAGAAATCTAAATTTGTTTGTTTGATTTTCTTTTCCTGTGTGAACCACAAAGAGACAGTCACATGACCAGATAGCCTCCAGCACCATATATAGATGATTTTGCACAACCTTGTGTGGAAATAAAATTCCACATTTAATAGCACAACTGATAGAGGAGAGTTTACATACACGTCGTATAAAATTACAAAAGGACTCCCATTAATGCAGCAGTGGGTCCCCACTGTGCATGTCCACAAGGTTTGTCTGTACTAACCGACGCCACACAACATCAAACAATTCCTCACACATTGACAATGCTTTGAGTTTTCAAAGACAAGACCAGCCTCATTATAAATACATTAGATTTCTGCCACTTTCGTCAGTTGGATACCAGTGGGTGCACAGTCTGCCTTCCCTATGTAGCCGGCACCTGGACGACACAGGCTCCAGCTCTGCCCGGGTTTAGAGGAGCAGCCTTTGGAAGAAATCAGACAGAATTTGACATTAGACAGAATTACTCAACAAATCAAAATAATGAATACAAACTGAAAGGAGCGGGTGGGGCGGGGTGAGAGTGGCAACCTTTGTTTGCCTGAAGCATGTATGTTGGTTGCTCATATTTATATTATATTGGATGGCTATGAATGGGATACCAGGGAATATTGCACGAGTTAGGGCCAATATTGCATGAATCGAAGATGAGTGCAATATTGACTCTAACGAGTGCAATATTCCCTGGTATTCCATGAATCAAGGCCATCCAATACTCGTCTTTGAAGTTGACTCGGCAGTCCCATCCCAGCGCTGAAAAGGGGGAGCCTCTAAAACTGCGTATTGAAACAAACAACTAGCAAGATGTTTGCGCGCTTGTGAAAAATGTAACAAAATGACACGCACTAGTAGCAAGTATTTGCGCATTCAGCAAGCGCTCACGCAATAAACGAGACAGAATTGAATATCGTGTGATCTTGAACGGCAAGTAGCAACGGTAGCCTATGGGGAATTAATACGTTGGTCTATGCGATTCGTTCAATATGCTCCGATATTGAACGGTAAAAATTGAGTTGACTACAATACGCATTTTTAATGCGCTGCTAAAACGTCCTATATAGATGATAATTTCAGATATATGCACTATATCATATCGTTGTAGTTTCATCATTGATCAATTCAGTGGTTTCTGGTGATGACATCACAAAGATTTGACAAGATTGCATCTAAATACTTAATATATTTCAGCACATTGAAAATGATGCTGTGTCAACACAATAGATCAATACAAAGTTACTTCTCCACTGCAGTTAATTTTGACCACATATCTTTCATCCATTAAGAAGTCATGGATGCTTCTGGCAAGTTTTGTAATATTTAATGTGTCCTTGATGTGAAAACTGTTTAAAATGTGCAGTAAAGATCTAGAGTGATTGAACATACACACACATAAAATCAATAGTCTTCAGTACAACACTTTTCATAAAACTTTTAAAGTCGTCAGACTCGATGCCATCGTTTATCTGACGTAGGTATATACATAACATGCAATGACTACAGACTGAATATGGAATCTTGCTGTTATTTCTGCTTCGTACTCACTGGACTCCATTCACCCGTTTGTGGATCAAAGCACTCAACGGCACTGAGATATGTCTGTCCATCGTAGCCCCCAACTGCAAAGACTCGATCTCCCAGCACTGCTACGCCCACAGCATCCCGGCAGAGGCTCATCGGGGAAACTAAGCACCATGTGTCCGACCTCGGGTCATACCTAGATGAAATGAAATCCTTCTTCTATAAGGAGATGGACTGAACAAACTTTTACACTGCCACTTGAGACTATTATTAGTGATGCTGTAAGGAACGCAAATCAGCAAATTATAATTTTACCCAATGTACATGTACAAACAAATAAATCTTTATTGGTATGTTGTTCATTTGGTTGTTAAAACATTTGTTTGAAAAATGAATGACAGGAACCTTTCAAAATTTTCAATGAGGAGAGTCTGAAACTGAAAGCAGTGATTAAAAATGTGATATTTGCATGGTCTGAAATGTTGATATCATGTTCTTACTTTTAAAACATGCCTGCTTCCACTGCTTTGCACGAGGTGACTAGCTGTACTTCCTTTTACACACAGGTAGCAGCTAACGCAATCAAGCCCATTTTGCATTTGTGCAAAATGTACGTACGCACATTATACAGTACCTCCCTGTTTGGCATTAACTGGAACCAGACGGCAAAATCAGAGCTGAAAGTTATTCTATTTTGAACAGTCAAAAAATTCCTATAGACCACATTTCATACAGAGTTGGAATCAATGCCTAACAATGTATTTAACAAATTTTACTCATATAATCAATTCAAAGAAGTACTTTGTGACTTAGCACGGTTCTGAAACTGAAAATTTGCACTATCAACCAATGAAACAGAACTTGATACCCCCCCCCCCCCAAAAAAAAAAAAAAAAAAAAAAAAAAAAAAATATCCAGCACCCATACCTCTCCACACAGTCAAACTGCTTTGATGACGGCTGGTTGGCTGGGGAGTCATGTCCCCCGATGGCGTATAGACAGCCATTGCAGACGGCCACCCCCAGACCACCGCGACGCTTGGACATGGGGGCACACAGGGACCATCGGTTGGTGTGGGGGTCATAGACCTCCATGGACCTCAAGCATGCACTTCCGTCACGTCCACCTACAGCATACAGTCTGTTGGCCATTCATCACATGGGGAAGGAGAACAAAATATGACTCCCAGCTGATTCATTAAACTTGACAGCCACTACACACATACCTAATGATCAACTGTCGAAACATACAGTATTGTGAGCTTTTGATGGATGATAGATGTTCAAGAACTCTAATCACACTCCTTTTGAGGACTATATACACATGATGTTTAATGGAATACCACAAACCTCTCTTCCTCATTTACATCACCGGGCAAACTTCCAAACAACACATAACCCTCGTCACAGTGTTAGTGTTATTATGAAATACAAAGGAAGAAAGCTTTGCAAAAGGCTGACATATGTGGATCAGAAAAGATTCACCAAACTGCACTTACAAATAACACCATCTAATAAAATTTGTTGGTACTGCTTTATTGCCTGGTTGTCTTAACCAGTGAACAAGTTTTATTTAACCCTATTCTAACTGGGGGGGGGGGGGGGGGTCAAATTGACCTCCCCCCTCGACGTTTCGCGCCACGATTTCGCAACGCGCAAAGATTTTGCCGCGACGTTTCAAGACTTTTTTCATTGAAGTCTCCTGCATATTTAGAGACCAAATTTGCGACGTCCGGGTACACCGTTTTGAAGTTACATAATGTTTTGCATATGCATGTCAACCAAAAAACAGCTCAAATTCATGATAATGTGTGCAAATCCAATGCAAATTGTGTTTTTTGGTTAAATTGATATAAATTAGATTATTTCAACTTTTAACCATTGGAATTCATCAATTCTAGTGTAGATAAGCCTGAAAAAGTGCCTGCAACAAATTTTGGCAAAAAAAAAACAAAACAAAAGGTCGAAAAAACAATAAAATACATAAGAAATTGATTTCGATTGTGCTATTTTTTTACACGAAAATTGTTTAATGTGTCTTGAGGAATTCTGACACAAAAATTTAGCAATCCTGCAGTCTTTTTAATGGAGTTATAGGTGAAAATATGATTTCATGCACAAATCTGCATAATTAATTTATCAAAAATAGAAAGGCAATATTTTTCTATTGTATGACCATGTAATCTTGTAGTTGACATCCAGCTCTATCTTCAGGCAAAATTTCGCAGCGATCGCGCGATCGGCGGCCGGGGGGGGGGGGGATCAAATTGACCCCCCCTCAGTAAAAACTTGGTCTCAAATAGCCCAGTTAGAATAGGGTTGGCATCATTGATACACTCATTTGTTAACCTATAAATCCTCAAAAAGAAACAGGAGACAAAAACTCTGTACCTAAAGTAGATTAAAACTTACTTTTAAAACCCACATCATTCTTTTGGGGCACTGTGATGCTGGTCTATAACACTACTTTAAAAAGGGGGGGGGGGGGAAAGAAAGAGCTGAGAAATCCTCACATTGAAAACTATCAATGCACTAATTTATCATAAATTACCTTATTTCATTACTGGAAATATAATGAATTCAGCAAATTTTACAAGTGTCAAACTGCCAGCGAGCAGTAATTTATAAAAGCACTCTCATATGATACCTGAAACAATTTTTATACACTGACACAAGATATCAAGTATGGTATTCATTTTCTAAATCAAGCTAACATATTGTTTGGTAATGGTAGACAAAAACTCTGATATTTTTTTCCATTCTTTTGGTTATCTGGTTATCACAACTGCCACTTGCCTTCAGACTAGAAATGAAAAGGAATAACTGTGAAATACGCATCTCTTGTAAAAATCACCTTCAGACAATTTAAGCAGGACAGTGAGATATATAATCCAATGCTCATATGAAGATAACTATTTTTTTTTCCAACAAAGATTGTCCTGCTTTCAGTGAAAAAGAAAAGAAAAGTGTTAGAAAAGAAAAGAAAGAGGATGGCTGATGCCCATGAAACTCACTTTCTATCAAGGACTGCCACACCAACGGTGCTTCTGGGCGTCGACATTGGAGCTACGTAACTCCACTGCTTGCTGTGGGGGTCATACCTCTCTACTGATGCCAGGTAACTCCATCCGTCATGTCCCCCAACCGCATACATGGGACCTTCCAGTACGCCGACACCTGTAGCAATCAAAGAGTAGATGGGAGTTACGATAATTTATAATATGACAAAGGACTTCTGAATATACATGTATATGCATATATTACACAATGAATAGTTTTAATACAGCTGTTTCTGAATTAAAGTAAACGTACTGTGATTGTGATGCTACATGTTTTTCCAGCAAGAAAAAAAACAAACAAATATAAAAACAAAAAACGATTGTGATCTCTGAAGTCACCTAGCAGTGCTTTGTTCTTGTATTTTTTTCAATCTGAGATGCATGACTAATTTTAGAATTTCTATTCAGACATTATATTTCAGGCTTTTATTATGATAACATAACAGGCTGTCTATAGTACTTTTTTAGTTCATTCTCTTCACTATTAATCTTTGATCTCCACACAGAAGGCTCTAGAATGCATTTGCCACTGTTTCTAATTAAATGTGACAAACTGTAATACCAACAAGCAATAACTTTTGGTGGGCCCTTCCCCTGTGAACTAAATATTGTGTGCAAGTCAATAAACATCAGAACTTGCTCACTGCATCATAGATCTAACTGTCTCTCTGTTTCAAAGACACTGCTCCAAGTCTATTCATTTCGGCATAATCATGACAGATACTTTGGGTCTGTACCTGCCAATCACTACAGGAGGTCAAGCATGTGAATCACATCATGACACCTGTGTATACAGAAAGCAACATATAATGAGAATTCATGAAGTCTATATTACAGGCCTGATAAACTTTGATTATCTGTAAGATACCCTCTGACTATAGAACATTACCAGTCCATTTTAGAGTTGGTCAATCAAAAGATGATGTACCAGTAATAGCAATTTGTATTTATTTTTTCCCCCTCACAATGATGGCAGACTTCTGACACTACTCACCAAGTCCATGTCTATGGGTGCCCATAGGGGGCAGCATATTCCACGTCTTTGATGCCGGGTAATAGCACTCCACGGTATTAAGCGTCTTCAAGCCATCGCGGCCACCCACCACATAAAGCTTGTCGTTGATGACGGCAACACCAAACTGGAGTCTCCGCCCGCTCATGTGACCAACGTGAGTCCAGACATTGGTACGCAGCTCATACTTTTCTATGCTTGTTGCACCTGTATGGAACATCCGTGACATAGAAATGATGGTAATTCGAGATCATTATTGAAACACATTATCTGCTTTAAAAAAAATGAAAACCAAAATCATACACACGCACATGCACACAAACACAAACACACAAAACATCATTAAAACAAATCAAGTAAAAAAAAACAAATATATATATATATATATGCATATACTACCTATGGTAGAATGACACAGGAAAAAAAAAAGCCTATACTGCTCTGTTACCTTTGGTACTGTCCATCCCTCCCACAGCATAGAGGGCGCCAACAGTGGACTTCCTCGGCTTTGTCCGTGCGCTCTGCATCAGGGGTCTCCTCTCCGGGAGGAGGTGGTACTTCATGGCATCCATGATGAGTCGCTGGCACTTTTCATCTCCCTTGAAGAGAGAGTTTGTGTCTACAGCATCACTAAGAAACTGAAAAGAGACGGTTTCCTCAGTAATGCATTGATAGGCCTATATGTATTTGTATTTGCTGTACAAACAACACAACAGAGATGTCAAAGTCGCATCAAGACAGCGGACTGAACCACTTCATAATTGAATGCAGACACCACATAATTTCTGTTTCTGAAGAATGTACAATGAAAAAACTAGATATATCGCTACGGCGACTGATATGCCTCCGCCATAATGCATGGTTCTGATAATAGGTCTATAGTACAATGTCTTGACAATGTGTGATGACAGTTTCACACAATTGGCAAAATATTAAAATGACAGGTTTGCCACAAATGTGCTGAATGTTCACTTTCCTAGAACTAGGTTCAATTGGATGAATTATTCAAATGTCAGAGTGCAGGTATTTGGGGAACTGATGATTTTTACTTGACTTTTGACCCTTTTATATGTTTATGCATTGAGTAATTTTCAAGGTATTGAGAAAAAGTATAATTTCAGTATCAAATGGGAAAATAGCAGGGCAATTCCACGGTAACTGACGTTACACGTAAGGATTTTCATGAAATTGTTTACCTTGTAGTTTTGTGAATGAAAGCACCTTGGGCTTGCAATTAGCATTGATGAATAAGTTCATGAGAATGAAGAAATGGGTGGAAAGTTTTTCTCTCAAACTGCATTTCTTATCACATAGCAAGTGAAAATGTGTCGGTAACTGACGTTACTGAAAAAGGACATGGGAAATTGTGGTGTAGATGAAAATGGAAATATCTCATGTCCCTGACTTTTAGCCTTTATGTGTTTAATATGGCAATACACCTAGGTTCTTAGGAACAGGTGTGCAAAATAATGTGCACTTTAGATATTTCCTTTTAGCACCACGCCAATTTCAGTGAAGGCATGACGGTAACTGACGTTACGTAACTGACGTTACGCTTACATTTGCCATAGGGTTTACACAAGCAAAATCATGACAGAGAATAGCTATGTGATATTTCATAATTCTGACCATTCAGAGTGATTTGGTTGATATGGAGTCATACCTTGGTTTATCAGTCATAAATACACAATGAAATGAAACAGTAGTCCATTTTCTTTGTGTTCTATAAAAACTTAAAGGTAAACATGTCAGTAACTGACGTTACGTAACTGACGTTACACATACTTTGCTGTGGGGTTTACAGAGAACAAATTTATTTAACAGGTTATTATACTGCTGCAATGTACCAGTGACAATCCCAGGCAACTACAGCAACAAATTAAAACAAAATCTAAAGACACAAATAATATTGGGTGGGCCCTTATAGGGGGCACCCCCCCCCCCCCCCCCCCCCCCCCATGCCATAGCACAGTTTGGCAAAAATAATGTAAATGCACAAGAGGATATTTCTTGACATTTGTCTGAAGATTTAACTTTTATTCAACATTTATGATTACAAAGAGCCATTAATAGATTAAGCAGTTCCAAGTATAAATATATTGACGTGGCTAAGGGCTTTTTTGTTTGTTTATTTGTTTGTTTTTTAATGAACAGGAAAGTTTTTATCTACAAATTGTACATAGAGTGCTCCACCCATAATACCTTGTAGTACTACACAAAACATGGATATTTTTGTGCTTGAAAAAAATATCAAAATATCTTCCAGGTCATGGGGAAAAACAAACATGTATCAACTCATAAATATGCATAAATATGTATGAAATCTATTGTGATATATTTCTCCTTCTTTTCTTTATTTTACTCCTGATGATCTCCATCATCAATTGATTTAAATGAAAAGTGTCGCACTTTTAATATTTCTCTCTGAAGAAGAAAAATAAATGCTTTTTTGGTCAAAAGAGCATTATTGTTTTATTCCTAGCTTTAAGTAATTTAACTGTTTTGCTTTTCCTTTTCACTGATATATCACGGCTTGCAAATACATTTGAGATACCAAGAAATCGGACTTTGCAACGAAAGAATACTAAAATCAATATAAAAGACTCTTCCTGTTCATAATTATCATGTGTTGTATTACAAAATGTCCCTGCATGAATAGAATAAAGTAATCAACAAATACACACTGTATGAACAATATTTTTTAAACCCTATAGAATCCTCTCTCATTTTGAGCAACATCAGTGAGTTTCAAACAATAATGAGTACATGCCTTATGTACCATAATGCAAGATGAGCCATGTTAACTACACCACACATTTAAGTGCAAGAGAAGAAATATCTGTTTGTGCATTTGCCTTGAGGTAAAAACTTGACTAAGCTTCCTGAAAAAAAAAAGAAAAATGCCAGCAAAAGCAAACATTGGTGAAGATTGTTAAACTGTTGGTATACAGCTGTGCAGAAGTTTGTTTGTTTGTTTTTTTTTTTTGTAGAAAATGTGGTTAACATGCAATCATGTCACTGATTAGGCCTACAAACTTTGGTAGCTTTATCATCCCGTAGGACTGGGAATGTACTAATTTGAGTGCGTACACTGCATGTGGCAAACTAAACTTCCAGATGATTTAACCTTAAACTTGTGCTGAATCAAAAATCGAAAGCTCAACCCCCGCCCCCCCCCCCCCCAAAAAAAAAGATAATCATGGTAAATGAATGAATAAATGAATTTAGAAATAAAATAAAATAAAAAAAAATATCCATGGACATACCATGGTAATGACATCATTTCCTATGAAAGGGATTGCTGCTCTTTGTTGTAAGTTGACTTCCCAGATGTATTGAAATGGCCAAAAGTAAAAAAATTTGCCTCAGTTATAATTACTGTCATGGTAACTGACGTTACATACTCGTGTATGACGTTTCGGTAACTGACGTTACACATTTTGTAGTGTTCATTTTGACTCTCCAGTATGCCAAGTATCCTTATTTCTGGTATTAAAATAAAGGCTTATGGGCATACATTAGAAATCCCAAGTTACATGATACAGCTCACTTCCTTTGATGAATTAACTTAAAAATTCCTTGTTTTTGGTAACTGACGTTACATCCATCATTATCAAAGTAATTAACAGTTTTTATCAAATTCTTTAAAGCTACCAGCTTTTTTTTTCTATCGTGTGGTAAAAGACTTATCTGGTAACTGCATGCATATGAAAGATTGTTGCTTAGGGTACTGATAAAGTGGATACACAGAGAGTAAGTTATGCGACAATACACTCTTTTCACCATTGAGTTATAGGCATATTTTGGCAGCCATTTTGAAAATCAAAATGGCCGCTTTTATTGAAAAACATAATGATTCTTAAAACTTCAACTCAAGTACTGTCTGAAAATGTATGGTGTTTGAAACAAATATCATTTTGAATTTTTGGCACCTGTGTCCTAGTTACCGTGGAATTGCCCAGCATTATCTAAACCTGGTCTTTGACCTTTGACCTCACAGTTCCACAGAGAATCACTGTTAGGTAGAACATGCATAAATATGTAAGTTTCATGATGATACCTTGAGTTACTTTCGAGATATAGAGGAAAAAGTGCAATTTAGCACTTTCACTTGACCTTTGACCTTTTGACCTTTGACCTTTTGGCAAGAAACTTCCCCAAAAATATATATTGGGTAATACATGCCATACATCAAGTTTAAGAAAAAAAAAAAACCTTCAGGCATATTGCATTTTAAGGAAAGTAGTGATATTTTGAGGAGTTGACCTTGACCTTTGACCCCCCTGACCTTTGACCCATGACCCCCAACTTCCCTAGATAATCACTGCCCATCGGTACAAGTATATATACTAAGTTCCATGAAGATACCTTGAACCATTTGCGAGATATGGAGAAAAACATGAAATTTCAATTTTTTTTTTCACAAAATAACCTGTGACCTTTGACCTTTGACCCTGTGACCCTAAAATCCACACAAAGTATTATCCCCCAAAGATATACCCTCATACCAAGTTTGATGTAAAACCACCACACGGTTCTTGAGATATCGACAAAAACAAAACGGGACGGACGGACGTACGGATGGACGCACGGACGGACGTACGGACGTACAGACGGACGGACGGACGACCCGAAAACATAATGCCTCCGGCCACTTCGTTGCGGAGGCATAAAAAAAGAAAGAAAAGAAGTTCTCTGTTGACAATTTGGCTGACACTTAATAGAATGTAAAAACTGGCTCATCAGATTTATTAGTATGAAAGAAAGAAACATCATCTCCAGAATGGAGTTAAGCATCTCTCATATCCTTTGGAAATTGCCTAGCACTATAAGTACACAGGAGAATGATAATTTAATGAATTCAATAAAAGTTATTTATAACCGTGAAGTATGATGGACCTCTATTAAAACATTTCCTGCAAAATAATTGATCTATCAGTAACCAAACACATCTATACCACGCATACTACATATCTTGCATTCCCAGCAATATTAAAGTTTGCACAGAAAGTGGAGTACGTCATCAAATTCTCAAACATTACCGTACCTGTGGAGATAGGAGTGGAAGCCTGATGTGTTCAAGCAGCTTGGAGATGTCGCTTTTGCGACACGCAGTTTCATTGGCAGCCCAGGCCAGCAGGGCATAGTACACTGTCTCCTCATTGGGAACGTTGAGGTCATCGCTGGAGAAGAGATTGCACACTTCCTCCCAACCCAGCATCATGAACTCTTGGTTCTGGGTGACCTCCACAAAGTGCTCCTGTCAGGAAACAAAAAAGTAATGTATTATCAATATTATTGTTATTAAGAAATTGCCTCTGTTGGTGTGAAGGGAACGAGGTTCGACACAAGTTGTGATCAACAGCATGGTCTCAATTTCCTAACACTTGTCAATTGATATTTACACAAAAGAGAGTGCATTCATAATTTGTGTAGTATGGTTGTGTAGTAACTTGAGGAGCAGAAAGAGTGTAAGATTTTGTTTGTGTAAGCAAGTCACACATGGTTTGAACTCTTAACCCTGAATGTACTAATGGGTAGATACAGTACATGACATTGCTGTTTACATGTGTTCACCATAAATCATGAAATAGAAATTTAGTGTACCTGGCAGAGGACTCATACATGTATATTCTGAGTCAATATGACAGTTATTTTACTCACATTGCAACGATAAGCACTGCTCATTGACTATGATAAGCCTGTATCAAATACTACTCATTAGTATCACAAAATGAAAGGTATAATTACTTTTATCATATTTTGTATATGTATTTTCTTTGAAAAAATGTTGTTCATGAAATAGTTGTAGACACCAATAAATGAAAGGAAATGAAATAGTTACTTTGCTGCACTGTACTACCAACAGAGAAATCGATCAAATAACAAGAGTATGGATCTGTGATAAACTAACATTAAACTCAAAGTATTTCTCACCATGGTATAATTGTGTGCTGCCCGGAGGAGATCCGAACAGCTCTGCCTGTCTGCAAACGAGCGGATTCCGAGGCAGTTGGAGGGGTGGAGCTGCTTGACTAGAAAGCCGCAGCAGGCCTCCACAACCTCAGACAGCTGCAATATACTGGCTGTTGCTAGCAGCTTCTCCACATTAGTCTCTTTCAAAACAACTTCACCTGTAAGCAAAATACAAGTTACACAACTACTGATTATTCCAGAGCTTGGCAAGTTTCTCTTTTATATCACACAACTACAATTTGTACACCTAACATGTGTATGGCACGAAAGTCACTCATTCAGTAATAAGTAGCTTACATATTGTTGAGGGTACCATAAATGTCTTATTATTTTTCATTTCATTTTATGCATTTATTGTACCCCTATGTGCTGTAGTTAACCAAACAGTCCTGCTTTAACAAGAAACTTAGGTTAACTGGACATACAACTGTAACCCAGCGCATATACCAGGTAATTCTAATTTACAACATAACACTTTCCTTTAGACCCCAGCCTTATTTCCTGGGACTTATCCTGAAAAGTTCTGCCTAAAACTGCCATTTGATCAAATTCAACTTATTTCCTCTTTTGTCAAATCTCTGATTCTAAGAATTAGATGTTCAGGATTATGATAATGATGAAAGTTACTGTCTGGTACATAGACTGGATATTGTGTTAGAGAATAGGAATTCCAGTTGAACATGGATTAGGCAAAGGACTAGAAAATTGATGTTTCAGACGTATTTTAGATAAAAAGGAGAATAAACTTAATTAAACTTGAATTGTGATATAAATCCAATCCTCTATCAAAATGCCCAGTCCCAGAATAACAATGCCGCTTTATATGTTAATATGTTAAAATAAAACAAAACAAAATAAACATAATAAATGTACCTGTGTAGATATACTGAATGCAGGCCTTTAGAGCCGCTGGGTCCATCCCCCACAGCTGGATCTCTGTCTCGTGGGACTCGCGTAGATTGTTGGTGAACATTGCAGCAAAGTAATCTGACACCGAGCTCAGGACGAGCCGATGTGCGGGGATCCGAACATCACCCACAATAAGGACAACGTCGGTGAGTTGTCGCCTGTGTCAAAAAGGAATTGAGACAGAGGGTTTATACTTTATTGCATGTGATGATTTGTATCTCCTCTTTGATTTAAAAGAGTCTTTAACCTTTAATTTTTCTTCATGCAACTCTAATCTGAGCTTAATCAAGCATTATTGATTAAATCATTCTCATGGCCTCATGTCTTCAACCATCTTAAGATAGACCACACTAATGAAGGCCTTCATTTCTTGTTCCTCAACCAAGATATACTGATACCGACTGGTTGGCCAGAAGCTCGATTATATTGCACTCCCCCTACCCCCACCCCACCCCCCCCCCAAAAAAAATAATAAACTAGAAAAGCACTCCGAGAGCACAGACCTCCGCCAAGCAATTACTTTCCGATGATCTTGCTCTTCCATAGAGGTCAGTGATTTCCACCCACTGAAAAATTGCCCGATTTCCCAATATAGAAGCCTTTGTTACGTCATAAACTCTCAGCTGCAAGGCGTGCCTCGACCCAGCAGAAACTAGAACACGCACTTTAGTGCGCGCAGGCAAACCTCAAATACGCGCAGCCTGAACTCCCAAGTTCATTGACCCTACCTGACAAAATGTCAAAAACCTTCATAAATTCCCCCCAAATTATCGGATCATTACCAAAAGTTAATCGTTTGTTACTTGTGTCATTCTCAACCTTTCCTGCAAGTTTCATTCCAATCCGGTTACTACTTTTTGAGTTATTTTGCACACGGACAAACTAACTAACTAACTAGCGAACAAACAAACCAACGGTAATGAAAACATAACCTCCTCCCTTGGCGGAGGTAATAAATGGAGTTAGATCATTTTTACTTGTCAATCACCTTTTATCTATAATAAGTCATACATTATATACATATCTGAATACAGGCTGTTATCAGTGCAAAAAGCAATCTGAAGCAGAGGGAGTGGGTCTCAATACAGTGACAGCCTTGCCATATGGAGGGGGTTCCAAATTGACAGGCCTGCTCGGCTGTGAAACCAATACCAGAACTCACTGTTGAGCATCCAGTATACAAAAGTACAAGTAAACATTAAAGTCAAACTAATGCCAAACTAACTATTCAAAGTGAATGACATCTTGACTGCCAAAATCCTCAAATTAGGCTATCAATTACAGTGTATACTTTGGACATACAACAAGGGATGCAGCATACATGAAATCTAAATAATGTTTAGATTTGTTTATGCCTTCATACCTCATCATCTGTCCATGAAACCTTTTGCTTTGCCTCACTTCCTTGCTCTTTAGGGACAGTAAGAAATTATCAAGAAATATAATCTAAGCTGTCTTGGTTTAATTCAAGCTCCTGTATAAAAGCATGGTACCGGGTATAGGGAAACCCTATGAATATTAAGACGGGGGGCTGTTGGCATGGTGATGTGCTCTTTCCTCGAACAGTGTTCTAAAGGTTGGTAGAGCATCCCTTTGAGACGGCCCACCTGTGAAGATAGCCTTGCATCTTCTTGAATGTCCTCTCAGCATGGTTGATAGAGAAGAAGTGTTCGCCCTCCGTGGGGCTCTCCTCCACACTCTCCCCCCACGGGCCCGCCGAGGAGAGGGAGTGGGATGAGCCGTTGAGGCTGATACTCCGTCTCGTCGCCAGCTTGGGATCGGAGTTTGTGTCCTACATGTATGCTGTGACAATCACAATGAATTAAAAAAATGAACGTGAAACAAACATCAAAATTAAACAGATGAAAGACAGAGAGAATGAAAGTGAAGGGGGTAGGTAGAGAACAAAGGGTTGAATTTATTGCGCATGAACTGTATGGAAGGTTTGTTTTTATAGAATAGTGCTTGACCTTGGCCACAGAGAAATGTTATCAATATCAATCATGTCTTTCCCATCTGCACCTGCGCCAAGACAGTTAATGGGGTATCTGCCAAGGCTATAGCCCATAGCATATGAAGCAAGATATCAAGCATCCTCACAGAATTTGTTTTGCACAACAGTTGTCAACACAAGATAAAGTACATGCATGACAAGCATACAGACCATTTAAAGGAGAATCAAACCCAAATACAGTTGAACCTCTCTTATCCAGCCTCCCTTTATCCGGATCTCTCTATTATACGGACGGAATCTCGCAGTGATTTTTTTTTTTTTTTTTTTTTTTTTTTTAATAATTATGGGAGGAAAGGGGGATTCCCAACTCCTTGAGAACTCCTACACAAACACACATGACTTAGACATATTACTTCTGGGGTTACTTTTTTATTACTTTTGGGGTCTGTTACCGAGTGTAACAATGAAAAGGTTGCAGTATACACATTACTACATGTGGTACTACAATGGGCTGCATCAGTACATGTGTATGTATATGTACATGTATAAAGCATTGAGTCTCCCGTATCCGGCCAAATCCCTTATCCGGATGAGCCCCGGTACCGACTTGTCCGGATAGGAGAGGTTCAACTATATAACATGACATGTGGATTAAGGGAATGCAGCAATTTAGTAGGAGAACATACTTCGGTTGACAGTGAAGTTTACAGAAAATCTGTTAAAAGTTACGAATTTTTAAAGAGTAAACTTTGCTGCCACCATTGCTGGATGACATTCAGAACACTAACGTAAACAACAATTTGTGATGTCATACATGGACAATAATAAAGAGAAAATATAAAGACAATTCAACATTTTCCTAACATTTATGAAAGATCAAGGATTCACTTGATTTACATCTTCAAGAAAACAGGGGAAATAATATTACCGGTACCATTTAGGGTCTACCCTTAAAGGGTGTGTACAGTTCTGGTCGACGTGAGGATTTAGCTTTTAACGTTTTGCAAGATATTCAGAAACCACTCTATGAGATGTCAAAGAGCATGCAATTCTAAAGGGTATCAAAAGTTTATTTGATGAAAATCGGTTTTGAAATGGCTGAGATATCCAAAAACAAGGTGAAACAAAGAGATCCAAATAAAGTTGTGGCCTGTTGCCTTTTATTATTATCACTTTTTTGGATATCTCAGCCATTTCAAAACCAATTTTCATCAAATAAACGTTGAATCCTTCTTAAAATGACATGCTCTTTCAAATTTCATAAGAGGTTTCTCATTATCTCACTTAGAAATGTTCAAAACATGAATCCCTTACCTCAACCAGTACTGTACAGTCCCTTCAACATATCAATTTATAATATGAGCATGATGAGAGTTAACAAGTCGATGGAATGTGCACTTTTAATAAAAAAATACTTTTTGTGGAATTCTCTTAATCAATATTTTCTTTACACACATGTTTACTGCACCATTGTGCACTGGTGGCTAGACATGACATCACAAGATATGTCTAAACTCTAACAGTTAACGTTTGATTTTAGGGTTGTGGAACTTTTAGGAACTGCCAGTGCCATCTCGGTTGACACTGTGGTAACTACACGCAGCCGCTGTCGCTACAGCGGCTGCGTGTAGCTAACACTGTGGTAGCTGTGATGTGACAGTGCAGTGCAGTGGTGTGACTGTGAGAGAAAACAAAATCGAGCACTTGTGCTGTGTGTGTATGTACACAGCCTGTAAAAGTAAGTGTTCTGTTCAGAAAGTTGTCAGTTGTTGCGCGTCTTTGAAACACATTATTGCCCGTCTATTTTATATCTTACACTATATATAACTTATGCATGCTGCAGAATGTCCGCTCGCTACTAACATAGCTTATTATAGCCACACTTACACGAACAAATACACATCGACAGAATATTTAGTAAGAATAGTTACCCACCTTGTTGGCTTTGCCTTTGATTCTTCCTGTGTTCAGCTGGTCTGGATGTGTACAGTGTAGGTCAACATAACCTTTGACCCATATGAGTCATATGGCTTGATCGATCATTGAATGACGATCGATCCTGCATTTCCTGTTTGACTCGAGGAGGTGCCACCGAACTAAGTTCGGTGGGAGGTGCCACCACCCTGGTATACTGTATCAGCGCATGGCTTGGGGAGGGTCAATCATATTTGGTGCAAAGATCTCCCTGGTTTAGCACACTAGCATACAAATAAAATCTCTTTGAGCTAGTGGTACTAGTAGTCTGTACACCAAACACTGTGTATATACAGCTAATTCAAATTGTGATTTTCCTTGATTTCTATATAAATCATTGTTTTAACATAATCATAGATATATATAGGCATATATATGCTAGATGATATATCATGTAAATATTTCATTTACTCTTCTGTTTTCTCTCAGATAATTTTGAATGATATTTATTGATTTATCCTTTGTACAGTGATTTTTTTTAAAGTAAAATTATAACGGCTGCTTGTATTTTCTCCATAGCTTAATAGCCTATATAGACTGATTGTAGAGAGTGCACATTGAAAGTTATTTTGAACTTCATTTCCTCCACACCTATAAAGTATGTCATTAGATAATCAACTTTCAAACGGAAACATTTAAAAAAATTGTGTACATGATCTATTGAATTTCTAACTCTCCCTTGAACAAGAGAACACGGGATTACTTTTAGATGTAACATACAAACACACACAGATGTACAGGCTTAATTTTGCAATAAGAAAGAAAGAAAAAAAAGATTAAAAAGCTAGACTGGGTAGTGGGTTGTCATGCCAACAGTATAGTCATAGACTTGGAACAGTTATGACAGAAGTAGAGAAAACAAAATAAAAACTCAAAAAATATTCACCTATCAAGGTGCAGAAATGTGTTATGCCAAGGTACAAGTAGATGCAATCATTGGGGAAAAAGACACCCTACATTCTGTAATTTATGTGTCAACTACTGTTTGTATTCACAACTTTCTTCAGTTATTTTGATGTGAGGATAAAAGAAACAGAATCACATTTATAGATCTACTTTGTTGATTGCTGTCTGATTGCTCATATACGTGGCTGATATAATCTACCTGCTTGTTGATGAGCTGATCATGACGAAACAAAAAAGAAGAAAAAAAAAGCCATGGAAAATTTGGTAGCTACTGGTCCACATACACACACGCACTAGCCCTGACGAGTTATCACTCATTTCACAAACTTATATGCATCATTACATAGAGACATACTCACACGCACACAAAAACATGGAAACACATACACATGCACACACACACACACACACACACACACGAATAAATCTGTAATAACAACCCCACCTTCCATGATGTGTGTGCAGACTTTGCTGATGTTCAAATATAAATTCTGTGGTACAGTCCTGTCTAAAAAACAGCAGTCTCAATGTATCCACCTACCCACAAATAGATTGTACATTGTAGGTATAAACATTTGATGTGTGACACTGTCATTCCGCATTTATAGCAAATACTTGCAATACAACTTGAACAAGAAGACAAAGAATTCTAACAACAAAATATATGTCACCTTCTCTTTATTTATGCTCCATTATGGCATGGATCACAAAGTCACCATATACATGTAATACATAATATCAGTTATATACATTTTTTTTTCCTGAAAGATACTGTGATATAACTCATATAAGAGATGTATTCTTACAGTGAACATTAATGGGTACATTTAATAATATTCACACATGAAACAACAATGTTCCTACTTCCAACTTTAAGTACCTGTTTCTTCATTTTTTTTTAATAATTGTTATGTGCTATAAATGTAAATTCTGCATACGCTTAAGAAGGATGATTTCATAAATGTTATTTTGCTAAATCCTGATGAGTATATTCCTGATCTTCCTGCTGAGCTGTATATGATTGTTTAGAAAAAGAAATACATTTTACAAGTATTGCTAGATTAAATCCAAGGTGACATATTTCAGAAGGCAAATGAGTTTTGAGAAAAAGTTCATGCATACATACATTTATCATCATCATGATTTTTAGACTCATTGGCCCAAATAAACAAAGGTAGCTTTACTCTGACTAAAATAAGCACAAAATAAGATATTTTGCACATGCACATGTTGGCATAATCAGTATCTCACATGCATTTATGCAGCCATAATTTTCACAATCCAAGTCCAGATTTCAGCTTCCTTTGTGAATTTGAACCAATGAGTGAGACAATCATGAAACCAAAAACACTCATTTAGTCTTTAGAAACGATGACAGCACTTTGGTGTTACACATTCAGAAAGACAGGAATTGTAAACAAACACCATAATATTGTTGACAAGCGATGGGCAGTAACTTCATAGACATAGTGATAGCTCTCTTCTTGTTCTTAGTGTTCCTGTAAAAAAAAATTGTAATACAGCTATTGTCATTACCCCTTGTAGGGTTACAAAATACCAAGAAACTGGCCAGTAGCAGTACAAAGCTAATCGTCCTATTTACACCATATTGCACTAAACAAATTGAACTACAGTAAGAGATAGAACTAAAAAAAAAAACCCCAACAAAACAAAAAACAGCTGGCAAATTTACAGGTACAGCTGCACATTCTGTAGGTGCCTTCCCTACACAGCCTACAAATTAAGCAACATGCATGGACTAAAAAAAAAATGATAATACAAAAATAAAACAATATGCAGGCTGATATTGTTAAAAGGATATTGGTGATTACAATGGTGACAATGACCATTGATAACTGAGAAGATGATTATTACTATATCAGCAATAATGGAAGGGTCAATGACCTTGAATACAAAAGAAACTTGCACATGCCAGGGTTGCCAGCACTCACAGACCATATTCAGGGACATCCCCCTGCACCCCTTCAGCCATGCCCCCTCCCCTCCCTCACATCCCCCCCCCCCCCAATTTGGCAGACAACCATACACGAATGCTTGTTCCAGATTCAGGTTCTTACAAATACCCCCTTTACGGATGGAAAGGGGTTAGGACCTCCTATCAGAGGCTTTTGGAAGGGAAGCCAGCAATATTACCATAACTGTACTAGCCAGCTTCTAGCACCTGGTGCTAGTGCACTTACAAGCAACGTGACATACATGAACGTGCAGCACATGTGGCGAAATGTCCTACAAAAAGAAGGCAAGCCTGGCATGCTTTGCAGCAAAACATGCACAATAAGCACATTCAGGAGCATCGGGCAAACACCAAGAAGCCACATTTCCCCAACTTTGAAATTTTTCAGGGGTCTGAAACTAACCCTATCATAGGGACCCTATTTCAGGACTGTTTGAGAAAGATTTGAAAAATATCCCTAATTGAAAAAAAAAAATTAACAAATACATATATATATATATGTAACGAGCTGAAAAATGGGGGGCTCCCAAATAGGATGGGCATTATAAAGGGAATAATAAGAAATTAGAGGGTCAGGAAGTAGATAGGGCAAAGCACAGGGTGAAAGAATAAAGGGAATAAAAGGGAAGGAATAAGGTTCAGACATCGGGCTTAGGGCACGGTAGGACAGTGTAGGGAATCAGACAAAGGGAATAAAGAAGAAGGACATTTGATAGACATCAGGTGACTTTTAAAGGACAAAGGAATAGATAGGATTGGCAGGATGTTAGGAGTAGATGTTTGACAAGGAGTTGAGGTGTTTAGCGAGAATATTGTGGTAGTGTGAGTTAAATCGGGAATCCTGCTGGAGGAGTAAGTTAAAGGGCTCGTAGCGAAGCTGGGTTTTGTTTTATAAATATTAGGAGGAAGGGAGAGTGTCAGGTTGGGTTCGAGACGCAGGTAGGTTATGCAGGTGAGAGGAAAGGGTCAAGTCGAGGACAGGTAAGCGGATTGGTCGAAAGAGGGTTGTCAATAATTCAGGTGTGGAAAATTAATTAAAATGATTGGATAATGGAATTGTAGGAGGGATTTAAGGGTTAGTTTAAAAGGGCATGTATTGTAGGGAGAAGACAGAGATTTCAGGAGAATTTTGTACACACTTCGAGAGAGGTTTCAGGAGAATTTCTTGCACACTTCGAGAGATTTCTGGACACAATGTGGAGAGAACTTCTGCGAGCATTCTTCGCAAGAACTTTTGCCAGGTTCGGGAGAGAACTTTGTCAGATAGATTGAATTTTAGTGAAGATGTAGCCCGTTGGCATCAATTTCTTTTTTTTTGAACGTTGGTGAACGTTGAACGTTGTTAATGAATATAGAGCCGTGGGCCGAACTTTACTTCTGACGTGGGGAACGTCGTCCGTGCCACTGTCCGATGAGTTGCCGTGTAACAAGAGAAAAAAAAGATTGTGAATTGTGCACAACCCCCACCCCTGATGCCCACTAATATTCCGAGGAGACCGAGGAGGAAGTGAAGCGACGCCCAGACCGCCGGATCAACGCAGCCGTAGACCAGCCGGCAGGGAGATGCTGCAGCGAGCCGCCGGTGCGACGGAAGCGGTTAGGGCCTGAAGCGACGAAGGCAGCCACCGACAGAGTTACGTGTAACGTCAGCGACAAGGACTGAGAGAAGGAAGGACTTCCATAAACGATTGCAGTATTCCGCGGACAATTTCCCTCTCCCTATTAACCCCCCCCCCCTTTTTGCACTTGCACCCGAAGCCATGTAAGTAAAATAACCGAGACTGAATTATGCGCATGCTTGTTTAAATTGTATCATAACGTTGAATTGCCAAGTAACTGTGGTGGAAAGTGATTTAACAAGAGGAGATTTTCCCCTTGAATAAATGCCAAGTAATTTTATGAAATTGATGTAACATTTGTTTAATTTTTATGCCTCCGCAACGAAGTGGCCGGAGGCATTATGTTTTCGGGTCGTCCGTCCGTCCGTCCGTCCGTCCGTCCCGTTTTGTTTTTGTCGATATCTCAAGAACCGTGTGGTGGTTTTACATCAAACTTGGTATGAGGGTATATCCTTGGGGGATAATACTTTGTGTGGATTTTAGGGTCACAGGGTCAAAGGTCAAAGGTCACAGGTTATTTTGGGAAAAAAAATTGAAATTCCACATATTTCTCCATATCTCGCAGATGGTTCAAGGTATCTTCATAGAACTTAGTATATATGCTTGTACCGATGGGCAGTGATTATCTAGGGAAGTTGGGGGTCATGGGTCAAAGGTCAGGGGGTTCAAAGGTCAAGGTCAACTCCTCAAAATATCACTACTTTCCTTAAAATGCAATATGTCTGAAGGTTTTTTTTTTTTTTTTAACTGGATGTATGGCATGTATTACCCAATATATATTTTTGGGGAAGTTTCTTGCCAAAAGGTCAAAGGTCAAAGGTCAAGTGAAAGTACTAAATTGCACTTTTTCCTCCATATCTCGAAAATAACTCAAGGTATCATCATGAAACTTACATATTTATGCATGTTCTACCTAACAGTGATTCTCTGTGGAACTGTGAGGTCAACGGTCAAAGACCAGGTTTAGATAATGCTATTTTCCCATTTGATACTGAAATTATACTTTTTCTCAATACCTTGAAAATTACTCAAAGCATAAACTTATAAAAGGGTCAAAAGTCAAGTAGAAATCATTAGTTCCCCAAATACCTGCACTCTGACATTTGAATAATTCATCCAATTGAACCTAGTTCTAGGAAAGTGAACATTCAGCACATTTGTGGCAAACCTGTCATTTTAATATTTTGCCAATCGTGTGAAACTGTCATCACACATTGTCAAGACATTGTACTATAGACCTATTAGGAGAACCATGCATGATGGCGGAGGCATATCAGTCGCCGTAGCGATATATCTAGTTGTCCTTAAATTAATTTAATTAATATTGCTGATGATGTGGCAGGTGTGTCTATAAATCTGAGTGCACTAACCAAATCCCCTCGCGTCTTACAGACCGGGCGCGAGCCCAGCCATCCCCTGCCGCTGGTAGCCCCAGCCCAGGGCGGTGAGCTGGGGCGGGAGAGTAGAGGGTTAGAGATAGATAGATATATAGATATATATATATATATATATATATATATATATATATATATATAGATAGATATATATATGTGTATATATATATATATTTTTTTTTTTTTTTGAAAAAAAAACACATACCTAAAAAGACCCCCTTTTTCAACAGTTTGAGGGAAACAATGATTTGGGGGGATTTTCCTCAAAAATTCAGCCCCTGAAATATACCCTTTTTCCTAAAAAATAAAAATCAGGAACGTGCATGCATTACTGATGACCACCTGATGGGGGATGATCAGGGAGATGCTTGTGTGTGTTACTTGCATTTCTCAATAGGCAAAAATAATTCCTAAATAAGGGAGACTTTGAATAATCTCTAGTTAGAGCACAGATATACATTTGCATACTATTTCAGGAGCTTCCTGCAAAATCAGTCAGACTTGGCAGCTGAGACATACACATCAAATCAGATTGCAGGGGCAAACAATGACATTCATGTGAACAGAAAGCAGTACACATGTACTATAAAAGCTGTTATTTTCATGTACATATTTGCGAGAGTTTTTGTGATTTCAAAACAAGGCTATCGTACGTGCACTAATGCTTGTCTGTTCAAGCCGCCACTTTACTGTACATGCACTTATTAGTACAGACTGTGATCGCGACTAGACCAGGGCACCATTTCATAACAGTTGTCAGCCCTGACAAGTCATCAGGTCCTGACAAGTTCAGTAAAATCCTTGATTTTCATTGGCTGAGAAGCTCTGGTCTCTGACTGTTACTAATGGTAACTGTCAGAGACTGACAACTTGTCAGGGCTGACAACTTTCATGAAACGGTGCCCAGGAGAAAACATACAAAGATAGGCACACCCTTTTTGCAATGCACTAGTGCATTGATACTTTTGTGCCGCAAAATTTAATGTGATCAACATCAAGTGGTGATCTTTTCGCATGTTCTTTCATTCATGTCCCAACAGTGATTTGCGAAATTCGCAAAAAACAAACCCTCACGAAAATAATATGTTTTACACTATCATGCACAAACTAAAAACAGACTAAGAAGAGTTGCCTGCTAGTAGTACATTACAACTTGAAATTGTCCACATTAAAATTCACAGCATGCTGCAGCTTCTGTTTGCTGACTTGTAGGATGATTCAAACCAATCACAGGCACCAGTTAGCTCTGTCTGACTTTCGCCTCATCGTCCTTCTTGTCACTGAGGTCCCTGACCACCTCCTTCCCCGTATCCTTGGCCGTTCGCTTGGCCAGGGCCTTGACGCCGAGATTGTTCAGGTTGTGGGCTGACACCCCGATGTTTGCCACTGTCTTCAGGGAACTGTCTGTGATGCGGCCCGCATCTGTCCCATACCTACATGAACACGAAACGGGTTGGGTTAGGGGTGAAGGGAGGGACTACTACTCTGATACATAGATGTACTTCTGGTCAGAGATGAACATGCCAACCTTTTAGACTACTTATAAAAGTCAATTTAATTCCAGCATCTATTGATTCTCTAGGTAGAGATGAATGTCATCATCTATGATAATCAAAGCAAAAAGCATTACATCTGAAAAGGGATGTTGCATATGATGCACAAATATAAAATCAAAACCATCATCCCCTGATGAAAAGATGATTTGTTCTTGAAATCAACATTAGCATTACAAGTATTGAGAGAATGATGTCTTATGGATACTGCTTTGGAATCATAAGCACAAGATTATGGGAACTCTTGCCTCTTGCATGCATGCATGTACAGAAGACATGATTTACACATTATGTAAGTCCTTCTCGATCCACGTGTAAACACTGTATGTTTGTACCTGGCAGTGCTGCTGCAATAATAATGATGGCAGGGCCCTCTGTGAGTACTCACACTTAAAATGCTACCCTGTTACATTAAAAATTGTCATTTTTTTCCCCACAGTTTCTGTGCATATACTATGATGGATCATCATATTTTGGTAGTTTAGAGAGACAATCTAAACTAATGGTTGCAGAATACAAATTAAAATTGTATTGGTACATCACAGCAACAAAGGAATAGAGTTTGATAAACTTCTGTTGGACATTTTTTTTTGGAGAAAAAAACCCCCTGCTAAAACACAAAATAAGAGATTTCCATTAAGAGATATGATACTAATGTCTTACTTATGCTGGACAGTCTCCACTGTAGCATGAGATATGCTCTTGGCAAGTTGCACAGCAGCCGCTTCCAAACCTCTGTACACTTGTCCAAATCCTGCAGTTGAAAGGTGAGGAAAATTCAGGTTATGGAGCTCAGTTTCTGCCTCCCAATAAAAACAGTATTAAGAAGACTGATTGTTTGTTTGTAGTATAAATATGTTGGTTTTACTCAAAGCACCGAACACATTGGTATGTAAAACAAGAGCAGGAAAGTGGCATTAGTACATTTCCAATAGTCCACAAAGTGTACTGGCATGGTGCACTACGGATCTTGCATTAGATACTGAAACACGAGTAACACTGGTGTGATGTCATGCATACACATAGTTTGGGACAACTACTTCCAAAATGTCAAATTCCCTTTGTTACTCTTTGTGATTCTGTAGGCAGTGACATTTACCACTATCCAGCAAGGACAGTCTCTGTTAAAAAAAAAAAAAAAAAAAAAAACCTGCCTCAAGCACTGCCTCAGATGACACACTGGTGGAGGCAGGGAATTTACAGAATTTTGATTTAAGTACTCTGGAGTACAACTGTGAAATAATTGCCGTGATTTGTCCTCACTTGATAGAACTACTGGTAGTCTAATTTACTGCATCTTGCTCTACATGCACCTACATTTTGTACAATTGCACCTCCTTGCTAACACTGTCAATGGTCCAGCAAGTTTCGAAAATGCCATTTACCAACAGGAAATGAGATGCTGTACAAACTGCAGGACAAGTGGCCCGAATTTGAGTGACGTAAATATTTCAGATATCAAATTGGGCTTTTAATTTAGTGCACAATAAATTATGCAGATTAAAAGTGATACAGCATCTCTCTATAATAAATGTTTGTTGTTATTGTGGGAGAGATACAAAAACTACACTAGGGCTTCAATCTAATTACACAGTTATGGATCTGCACATCAAGGACATAAAAATAAGGCTTGCACCCAAGATTCCAAAGTCAGTTCCCGACAGCTGATGTGTTAAATTGTATATCAAATCAGGAATCACATTTTCTGCAAGATAAAGCACACAGATAGAATTTCAGACAGCTTCTGTCCCAAATAAACACTTCTTGTGGTTGTTTTGCGACAGATATCATGCTGGGGGTTCCAACTGTCCCATAATTACTCATGGATTTACACATTACGGATGAGAAATATGATTAATGTGCAAGATTTTATCATACACAAATTTTCTTGTTGAAAGACAGTTTTGTGTATTTATCGGAGTAGCTATGATACACAGCCTTTGTCTTTGCAGAGCTGGGCAAAAGAGTGAAATTGTGTGTATTGGCCTTGAACATTAATTTACAAACCACTTTTTTCCTAAAAGCAAATTCTTTACAAATCACTAATTTGCAGACTAACATTCAAAGACTCTGCTTGCTGTACATGAACTTTAATATTAATTGATATGTTATGGGAGCCATGAATAATGCCACAAGTTGTATGCTTTGCTAAATGTGACGGTAGGGATGGAAACTTAACCACGAACACACACATACATATACACATAAACAAATAAATGAACCCTAAAATGTACCTTTGATTCCACTGGCAGTGACATCCACCACCCCATCTAGCACGGCCTTTCGCTTGCCGTCCACCTCATCCTCCCCTGTGGTCAACAGTTTGTTGGCCTGCTTGCTGATGACAGGGCCCAGCTCCTCGGCAATGCGTTTGGTCATGTAGCACACCCCGTCTAACACCACGGCGCTGACCTTTAACAAAACATCATTATGTGAATAAAGAATCAATTTGGGTCAAAATATCACTGAGAAGCATATCATCACTGGGGTGACAAGACCTTGTTTCTAAAATTTTGGTGAAAATGACTTTTTTTTCTTTAATGGTCAGATAATAAATTAAGTGATGTCCTGTCCAAATCCTAGCTGTCTTACCCCCAAAGTGAAGCCACCATGGCATGTCAAAGGAAAGTCAATCCCATTTGATATTATAGCGCTTTGGCTGCCATGTTTTTGTTTTTGTTTTGCTCTTCTGAACATTTGCCATTGTGTAGAAACTAGGTCTTGTCGCCCCAGCGATGATATGTACTTTGACAAAATACTTGTAGTTCTTCAATCTCTCACTTGTGCAATCATAGCTACACGCAAGCACTCCTGGGCTTTGTTCTTTGTTGTTATCAATGTAAGCTATAATAAATGTGCTATAACTGGGCTCACCTGTATACTAAATACTTTTACAAATTGAAATCAAGTATGTTAATCAATCTCATCCCTCCACTCCCTCCCCTGCCCCCCCCCCAAAAAAAACAAAAACAAAAACAAACTAGAAATGTCGCTACAGCGACTGGTTATACCCCCGCCAAACAACATTTCATAAGCTTTGGTCAAAAAACTGAGGAAGTAGTTAAATTCCGCAAGATCTTTCCTTGAACTTCTGCCATTAATATGCCGTTACCATGGCAACGTACTTTCGGGTACTGTCAAAAAATGCGTCTTGCACATCTACAACCAAAGGCACACATCTGTACCAAGTTTCATGGAAATTGGGCAAAAACTGAGGAAGTAGTTTGCACCACAAAATTTTCCATCATTTTGGCTCATAATATGTGAGCTGTTACCATGGCAACATACTTTTTGTCACTGTCAAGAAATGTGTCATGCTGACCTACATGTATATCCTAAGACAAACATTCAATATGAATTCCATGAGAATTGGAAGAACACTGATGAAGCAGTTTTGCCATGAAGGATTTTGCCCTATATTTTACCAATAACATGCCGTTACCATGGCAACGCACTTTTTGTCACTGCGGAAATATGTGTCTTGCACATTAACATATTCAGATGAACATCTGTACCTAATTTCATAAAAATTGATCAAAAACTGTGGGAGGAGTTCGTGACGCAAGATTTGTACCCATTTTTGCCCATAATATGTCGTTACCATGGCAACGTACTTTTGGGTACTGTCAAAAAATATGTCTTGCACATCTACAACCCAAGGCACACATCTGTGCCAAGTTTTATGGGAATCGGTTGAAAACTGAGGAAGTAGTTCGCGACGCAAGATTTGCAACGGACCGACCGCCCGACCGCCCGCCCGACCGCCCGACCGTCCGCTGATTAGTCCAGTCAAAATATGAAATGACCCCCAACTAATTGCAACAGAAACGATTCCACTTGCATTTGAACTGGAAGGGCAACTAAAATAACATATTAAAAGTTCCCTAAAATTCGAGTGGTGGATCAGTGTCTAATTTGCATAAATTCAAAATGGCCGCCATACAACCTATTTATGCCCATATCTCGGGATATATAACCCACAGAAAGTAAATTCCGGTGTCTAAACCTATGTTTTTTAGGTCAAGGAATACAATTTTGTTATCTGTAGCAACTTTCAAGCATCCCTTTATGTAGTTTTTGCATATATTTGCATATAATTACATGCAAAATGGCCGCCAAATTGCCTTTGCAAGCCCGTATCTTCGTATACCATTAATGTAGTACACTCAGGAATAAGTCGCTATATATCTGGACATAAAACCCGCAGAAAATAGATTCTTGTGTCTAAACCTATGTTTTTTAGGTCGGGGAATACAATTTTGATATAAGCAGTAAATTTCAAACTTCCCTTTATACATTTTTTGCATATATTTGCATTCAATTAAATGCAAAATGGCCGCCATAATGCCACTACATCTCATATTTCTATCTGTAAAAGGTACCTAGTGATGGTGTCTGTGGTCTTAATTTTACTGCTGAGAATCACTGATGTAGAATATGTTCCACTCAGGAATAAATACCTATATTTCACAAAAAATTTGCATATATTTATACATAAATCTATTCAAATTACTACCGAGAATATAATTTCAGATATACGAATATGAGCTGCAGAACGTTAATTGTACTGTAATGTATACATCCAAGATTTCAAGGGAAAATTGTTATGATACCATTCACAACCTTGATGATTATCCTTACACCTAGTGTTTATATTTTTGCATTGATTAAAAGTATTGTGTTACATTGTACTCACATTTTCTTGACATAAAGCCTCAGAACAGAAAACAACTGTAAGTAGCATCGAATAGAACATATCTTTATTTAACTGTAATCTCAACGTAGCTTCCAAAGTGTGCTCAATAGGTACACAAATATTAAAGTCTCAAATTATGTAGTAGGAATCGTTAAAATATTTCATGTATATTCGATGTATTATATTTTGTAATTTGCCCTCATGTTTACTGCTTATACTTGTCTCTATGTTGCAATTCATTATATATTCCTCTTTTTTTTTTTGCCAAAGGGGGAGGAGGGGGGGCATGTCATCAAGTTCATGATTATCAATAAGCTACTCTACAAAAGTTTCATGAGTTTGGACATATCTCATATAGCTTTCAAAGTGTGCGATGATTTGTATCCATGTTTAGTCGATACTTTGTGTCTTTTGTTGCAAAACTTTTGGTAAAGGCATGTTTATCTATGTGCAACATATGACAGTGATAATTTGTATGGAAGTGGATTTTGTCATATTTTTGCGCGGTTTCACCAGGTGACCCAGTGACTTACTGAAAATGTAAAACATTGTGATTTACAGCCAGATTAAAAAAAAAAAAAAAAAAAAGGAAATGCCTTAACATTTCTATCACTATTACTCTGGATTCATCAGTCAATTAATACAAACAGCATCCTTCTCATCGGCTTCAAGCTCGTACAACACGTATGAATTCTTATAAGTCTTACTTGTACCATTTTTCGCGTTGTACGTGTATCTCCAGCTTTATTAAAAGAAATGTTTCCTATTGCATTGAGGCTTCGCACTAATAGCATTTTCATCAACACACTGGCTTTTTTTTTTCGTTAATGCGAGCAGCATGAAGACTGAATTCAATTTGCTGGCAAAAAAGCAGTCTTAAGTCAGATTAAAAACAAAACAAAATACATAACATCATTTTCTGCTCCTGTTCCAAAAGGTCCCTTCCCTCCACTTCAGCAGCAGCTTTTCTTCATGTTAAACAGTGGAAGGGAAATGACATACAATCATTGGAATTTGGACGATTTGAGGAAGATGTTTAATCAAAAATATGTTCTGATCACACAGACAAAGCTGCAGCTATTAAGGAACTCCTGAAGGAAGTCTGATGCAATTGCAAGACAGGCTTTTAGCGACTGGCAGTGTATAGTTGCAGGGCAAACAGATTTGACTGCACACAACCCATACCAGTGGCAGATGTGGGCCATTATATATCAGACACTTGTAATGTTGTGTTTCTTAAATATGTGAGGAGTCAGATGATGCTGTTCTAATTGGTGACTAGGAATAAGAAGTATTCTCAAAAGACATCGACACAGTTTACAACAAACGTGAGACTTGCCACGCTTCAGTATGAAATGGAGCCAAGATCCTGTTTGCTTTAAAGTTAATCAACTGCAATTTCACACTATCCTATATAGTCCAGAATTTGTGGTAAACGCATAGAACACTGTGAGTGTAAGCGAGTTTTGTGTGCTTGTTTTACACTTTTATCATTGATCTATATTTTCAGTGATCACATTACATACCTTGAGTATCTGTATTATCACAAGGTAGAAAATGAAAATAATGTACTGGAAACGAAAGAAAGTTTTCTTGAAATTAAGTGACTTTGATTCATGAGATTTTAAACTTATCTTAGCCAAAGGTTCAAGACAACAACAAAAAAAAAAAAAAAGGTTCAAGCTAATATTGCAAATAGTCATCATTTATCTTCTGCCGTCCGGTCGTCAGTCATGCATACATTTTCAAAAATCATTTTCAGATTCTCTTTAAAAACCCCATGTAATGACAGATTTTCAACAAACTAAGCGATTAGCATCCCAAGGATGATAGACTTTCAAAGTGTTCAAATAGACACCATGTCCAAAAGGTCCCAGAACCCCGAAATTAAGGAATCTATCATTAAAAAAAAAAAAAAAATCTCCCCTCACACACACACACAAAGTAGAACCAGGTGTAACAGAGCTAGGTATAATGTACAAGGTTGAATATCTTGGAGACTGCATGTAGTTTTAAGTTTACTTTCGCAATTTTATCTTCTTTTCGAAATATTACACATTATATATGTATGTATATATATATATATATATATATATATATACATATCGTATATATATATAATATATATATATATATATATATATATATATATATATGATACTTGTAGTCTGCGTGTTGGTGCCAGTACAGAAAAGATGACGAAGTAGAGTGGTAATGCATTTCAGTCCAACAGTGCTCTTTAGCCAGATCAAATTTTCGACGATCTTTCTTCACAATTGTCATTGTCGACCCTGAGGAAGAGGAATGTATCCGTCGAAAATTTGATCTGAATAAATACCACTCTTGGACTAAAATGCATTACCACCCCACTTCGTGTTATATATAAATATATTATATATATATATAAAGAAAGAGTCTCAAGTACGCCATGGATCCAACTATTACAAAATTTTTATTACAAAATTTTCGGTCTGCCTCAGACCTTCGTCAGTGCAAAGACAATGATGGACAATGATAAACATGAATCATAACAACAATGCTATGCGCGTCATGCGCGTAGTGCGTTGCCCTGGAGCTGCGTTGTCAAGGAGAGCGCTGATACGTATAGGGGTATGGTAGAAAGTGAAGACTGAACTCAGACTCAACAAAAGTTTCAAGTGCTTGTTTGAATCATACTATGCTATATACTCTTTATAAAAATACATTGCTATATATACGTCCTTGTAATAATAGACTTTAGCGATTCTATTTTTTGTAGATAAACATCGAAGAAAAGGTACTAAGTTCAGACTTCGTTTCAACAATCACAGAAATTCAATTCAGCACAAGTCATCACTACCAGTTGCCGAACATTTCAACTCAGGCAACCACTCAATTCGGGATCTGCAATTCTGTATCATCGGCACTAATTTCAAAGACAGAGAAGCCAGAAAATTAGCTGAAATGAAATTCATCATCCAAACCAGGTCTTTTGAAACAGGACTCAACAAGGACCTTGGATGGTTAAGCAGTTTCTCTTTCTACAAGAAGTGAAGAAATGAATCTCTAAGAATCTGAGACTTTATATATATATATAATATATTACGTGTGGGCACTATGTCCCCCTCTGAATTTAGAGTTGCTTCTTTTATAAAACTAGAAGAGCATTGAGTAAATACATCAGTGAGTGTATAAGCATACTTTCAATATACTCATACTTGGGGCTAGAGCCAAATAGAAACCAATTTTCACACGTTCATCTTCACAAAAGGTGTGTTCGATTTGTTACCAAACTTGGCTAGTAGAATATTGGTAAAATGGGTACCATCTACCCCCCCCCCCCCCCCCCTAGACCACAGGATGCCCAAAGGCACCTAATATCTGATCTAGGTGCGGCAGCCTTGAGGCTGGGACCAAATTATTGGGGACCAATTTTGATTTTTTATCCTTTTTTTTTGAAAACACATGGTCAAATTAGTTTTCAACAGACTTAGTATTGTAAATGTGCATTTATCGCTAGTGTCATGTATATCACGAACATCATGACTCCCTGGGCCCTGGAAGTCCCTAAAGGCTTCCAGATATGGCCCTAGGGGTTCCCAAAGTCTTCAAATTTCCTCTCTCCCAAGTAATAGTTTGTAAGAATGCATGGAAGGTGAACTTGAGATACTCGGGTGAGGGGTGGACCCCTGGGTCCTTTATTCAGAAAGTGAGTGAGTGACATGGTACCCTGATATGACAAGAACATTCTGTAAACAAAATGTCCAAACTCATGAAACTTTTGTAGAGTAGCTTATGGATATAAGCTACTCGTAATTTGAATAGATTTATGTATAAATACATTATGCAAATGTTTAGTAAAATATAGGTAATTATTCCTGATTGGAACGTATTCTATATCAGTGATTCTCAGCAGTAAAATTAAGACCACAGACACCGTCACAGGGTACCTTTTACAGATAGAGATATAAGCCTGTAGAGGCATGATGGCGGCCATTTTGCATTTGAATAAATGCAAATATATGCAAAAAAAAATGTATAAAGGGAAGCTTGAAAGTTATTGTTTATATCATAATTCTATTCCCTGACCTAAAAAAAAAGGTTTAGACACCAGAATCTATTTTCTGCGGGTTTAATGTCCAGATATAGGGTCTTATTCCTGAGTGTATATCAATGATATACGAAGATACGGCTATCACAGGCAATATGGCGGCCATTTTGCATGTAATTATATGCAAGCATATGCAAAAACTATCAAAAGGATGCTTGAAAGTTGCTACAGATAACATAATTGTATTGCTTGACCTAAAAAACATAGGATTAGACACCGGAATTTACTTTCTGTGGGTTATATATCCCGAGATATAGGCACAAATAGGTTGTATGGCGGCCATTTTGAATTTATGCAAATTAGACACTGATCCACCACTCGAATTTTAGGGAACTTTTAATATGTTATTTTAATAGCTCTTCCGGTTCAAATGCAAGTGGAATCGTTTCTGTTGCAATTAGTTGTGGGTTAACCCCCTTTTTGTTGTATTTTGACTGGACTAGATTCCTATATACCCCCTTCAAACTTCGTTTGGCGGGGGTATAAAAAAAAAAATATGGAAAATATATCAATAATTCTTGTATACTTACCTTTACTGCCACACCAGAAGCCTTCTTTGCATACAGCATGCCTGTCTGGTATTTTTCATCTATCTCCTTGGGTTGTTCGTCAGGTTTTATATTTTCTTTCAACTTTTTGGCACCTGACCCTACCAGCCGACTTCCCAGCTCAGCTCCTTTTACCACACCCCATGATATCCACTCAGCACCTGTTTAATAAAAACACACAAAAAAAGAAGATAGATTTTCATCACACACTGCGATGGACTGTCTTTGGGTTTCTTCAGCACAGCATAGTTCTTATAAGTGCAGGTGGATCATAAAAATTCTTCACAATTTATAAAAACAACTAAACAGATATTTTGCAGATTCAAAGATGTTATCTCCGCAGTTATTAACTAAATATGATTATACTCAATCAACATTTTCTGTCCCAACATTATTCCCATGACCATGTAATAATAATGTTCTGTTTGATATGGGTGACTGATGCCAAAGTTTCACAGATTGAAATGCATAACATTACAAAAACTGAGGTTGCATTTGCATTCAAGTGTTTGCAAATATTATGCTTGAGATCACTGTAAATTTAAAAGGACAAAATAAGTACAAGTACCAGTGGTGTTTGGTGTGCCATCTTGTATGGCTCATAAAAAAGGGACATTTAAAGGACAAGTTCACCCAAATGAAATATATATATAAATATATTTTCTTTATATTTTCTTAATATTGTTCTCTGTATGTGATGTCACAAACTGAGTTCCAGTGATGGCTGCACAAAAACTTTAAGAATCCATAACTTTTGAATGGATTGTTGGATTTCCCTCAAACTTCCACTGATGTGTTCTACTTATTGCTGCATTAACTCAATCCACACATATATTTGGATTAACTTGTCCTTTATGAGGGTCACAGAGCACTTGTATTGTAAAAATGCAAGGTTATTTCTAAGTTGCAAGCATGTAAACATTTTAAAGGTGTGTTTTAACACACAAACATGGGCAATGCACACACTCTATAATGTGTGTGTGTGTGTGGGGGGGGGGGGGGAGGGGGAGGGGGCTGCTGTTAGGGTGTCCATAACAAGAACTTTTACACCAATAGCACTCTCCGAACACTGACCAATTTCAATTCCCTTGGCAATCTTCCGGCCAACGATGCGCGCTGTGTGTTCTTCCCCCTCCACCGCTCCTGTTGGGACTTCCTCACCATCCATCTGTGATGAAGGTGTCCTATCTTGTTCTACGGTGCGCCCTTCAGGTACCCTGTCACTGATTTGAGGTAGGGGTGCACTGTCAAGAGGTGCCCGATTCCTGTCCTGCGGCACCTGTTCAGATGCTGCTTCTTCTACTTCTGGCATTTGCTCTTCTTTCATGGCTGTGAGTTGCTCAATGAGTTGTTGAAATTTTGCCTTTTGAGATCTGTAATACAAATGATAAAATAAACTGTGATCAGCAAGCCAAAGAGTATTTCTGAGAGTTTTCGTTGACTGCATTGTACTGATATCAGGTGCTGCATTTTAGCAATATGATGGCAAAAACAGGCAATTGGAACAAAGATCTGGAGGTTTGCTGAATGTGAGTGAACTGCGCAAAACATGTCAAATTTATCAAACTCGTTCCCTACAAACAAACAAAGGCTTGCAGAATCATGTCAAAATATCAGTGACATCTGTTGTTTCCTGAAAAGCACGACATATTTCAAAATAACCTCTCCTTCAATAGTTTTCTTTCCATTTTCAAACAATAACATAAAATGAAAAAACGAGAATACTACTGGAAGTGAAAATCAATATGAGTTCCTTTACTATCCAGCTTTCTTTAAACAAACAAACAAACATACAAGTCATAAATATGTCATCAAACAAAAGAATACAACTAGAAAGCACACCTTGGAAAACTTACTTGCTGACATGCTTTGCAAATATGACACCTACACTGGCCCCTTGATCTGGTGAGCTGACATCAGGGAACATAAAGACACCATCAGCAGCCTTCAGTGATGGGGAGCGCCCTGGTAGGAGTGGGTATAGCCACTCTCCCACCTGGAGAAATGCTGGAGGCTGATTCTGACCGAGCCTCTCACCATGTGGAAAAGTGTAGACCCTGAGTTGGCCAGGGGAGCTAGGGGCACTCACATGACCAGAGGAATTGATGAAGAATAACTGAACACCATGGGGGATGTGCAGCACTTCCCTGGCATCAGTTGTGGACTCAGCATACGAGGGCAGGCTGCCAACGGCATTATCCTCCTCATAGATACTGAGAATGGAGTCACTCCCGCAAGCCCCATGTGACTCTGCCGAATACGCGCTAGATTGTGCATCCCTTTCCAACGATTCCAACCTGGCCTTCATTTGTAGGGCCGTCTTCTTCATCTTCTTCTGCATGCTTCTTGCATGGTCCCACTCTGAACCCGTGCGCTGTGGTCCGGTGCAGTCAATCTCCATGGCTTTAGCAATGCTCTTCAGGCCAATGCTGTAGAAGCGGATAGCCTCCTTCCTCTTTGACTGCTCATCAAACTTGAGAGCCATCTGGATGTCAGCGTATGCTTTGTCATGGTGCTGTCTCAGTGTTTTCAGAGTTTCTTCACCCGATTCTACGTTTCCATCATCACTGTGCAATGGAGGATAAATATTTCTTTGTGCCTCAGCCATCGATAGTTATTGCCCTGCAAAGATATTAAATACAAGAAAATCCTGTCCATGGCATTAAAATGAAATGATATTACAAAAATCTATCATCCCGACTCTTTTCATTTCTTTTGGAAAGACTTCCTTTTGAGACAGCCACCCCAGTCACACTAGTACTAAATAAGTGCAGATCTATACAACTCTACCTAGCTACTACTAGTATGGTTAGGTGTTCATAATACCGGCCACCTAATGTTTTTCTATTAATAGAAATGTGAAAAATCTCACAATTTGCCTCAAATTTTACTCACGTGTGGAGAAAATACTCCGGATTCACAAGCGTGCACTGAAAATGCGATCTGAGGTACGCGCTCTAGATGGCGGCTTCGAACGCGTGGGGTGTCATTTTTTCCGCACTCAGTTGCCCTGTTCATTTCAACCGACCACCCTGGCAACACGTATAAAGGGCACTTAAATGCGTTTTTTCGACAGGCCGCTGTTTTTTTCCAGCCGTCATTTTTTCCCCAATAATATTTGAATATATTTTGAATCCTTCGATATTACTTTTGAAGGACTGTTTGATGAATTTGAATTGATTTTCATTGGGAAACTTTTCATCGTAATTGAAATAAATTAGATGAGTCGGTTTGTTTTTTCACATTCATTTCTCGTTTCTGCTTCAACTCGTACAGTCGTAGCGGGCGACAAAATAATTATGTCATGTGTATGTGTAACGTGTGTGCATGTGCACGATTGTACAAGTGGCGGTGACAATTTTGCGGTCAAAATCGTCAAATTTATTACGGAAGGATACTCTACATCTAACAACGAGTCAGCAAAGGTAGGCCTAATTATATGTAGTTACACGATAAATCTTATTCGATTTTGCTAAATTTAGTTAATTTAGAGGGAATACTGTATATTTGTTTTCGCCTCATTTTACTCGGTAGCGTAGCCCAGTGAAGAATCAAACACCGTTGCGCGTAATCCCATGCGTACATTTTCTTTCTGTATGCGCAATGCCATTATTCTAGTGCGCGGTCGTTTGATATGGACCTGGTCGGTGTGTTGAACAACACCTACCATACTACTACTTGTAGGCCTACCTAGCCTATAACCTTGCTTGCGATACACACGGATGCACGCACTCACTTTTGGGTGGCTGTCTCAAAAGGAACTCTTGCCTTTCTTTTTTCAACAAGCCTCTCAGCCTCACAATATCACTCAAATTGTAAATTAATGTAATATTTGCAAGGCCTGTTACTTAGTGTTAAGGCCAACAAGTCATTCAAAGGGGCTTCCGTTTCCTTCACCAACACAGGAAAACAAAATGATTTTCACAGTTCACAAATTTCAATTAAACACTGACAGAGTACTAAATTCAACATTTATGAAAGGTTATAAAATATAGATCTGTGAAATTGAAAGTGACTGTGACACTATGCAGGCCTACTCATCAAGAGCAGCCATACAGCATGCATGGCGCAATATGGCCATGGCTTTATGTATGGGTGCATGGCTGAATTAAATTTTAAATATGTACCATCACAATAGGCTCTATGTGGGACTGAAAAAGACGGTATTCTTGCGGTAGCACAATCATTTACCGGTACTACTACGGAGTCATGTTTATCGACGTCTCTCATGGCGGTATGATGAAATGCAGCCTAATTTCGCTTCCTGAAATGTTTCGAGCCCAAAACTTACTAAATGTACTGAACTAAAAGCACTTACTTTGACTGCCCACAAAAGTTACCTCAACTCAAGTTCAAGGTGTCAGTGCAGATCTCGCTGTGTTGTCATTTGTTGTATGTAGGCTTCTCTCTGCCGCTAGCTGCTCTCTGAAGTGATCATGAGTTTATGACGTCTGGTGCTATTTTTAGAATAACGCCTGACACTTAATAAATAAATCTTATCTGTAAAATCAGGGAGGTCTGGCAAAACAGATCTTACAGCAACACAAACAAACAAACAAACAACAAACAAACAAACAAACAAATATACCAAAAACCCAACCACTCAAACAAACAAATAAAATCAAACAAATGGACAAACAAACTAACCAAAACAAAACAAAAACTAATTTACACAAAAAAGTAAATACAAAAATTAATACAAAAATAACATGCCGATACAGAATGAAACAAAAGTACTTGAAATTGAAAGAAACGCTTCTTCTTGGTACTCAGCCTCTCCTCCTCCTTCTCCTCCCCCCTCCCCCTCCCCCCCCCCCCCTTGCCATCTCAAAACTCTCAAGGATGCAAGAGTTGCATCATCCAGATATCGGATTCAGCACCCCCGAAATACGGTTAAACCATCGAGAAACATCGGACAGATGGCAATTAAAAACGAGGTTCAGCCTCTGGCACCCAGACTAAACAAAATTATAGTGACTGGGCGAAAAAATTGGATGATGGATTTGAACGTGCACAGATAAATGTAAGGTTTTGACAATATCCAGGAAAAGAAGTAGGGTGCAACACGTGTATCATCTAAATAACGCCCCTCTTGAATCTGTTGAATCCGTGAAGTACTTGGGTGTTATCACTTCTGATTTGAAGTGGACCCAACACATGAACAATACTGTCAATAAAGCCAATAACGTGCTTGCATTTCAAAACGCAATCTTCGCATTTAAAATCTTCTGATGTTAAAGCCACAGCTAGCTTACAAAACGTTGGTTCGACCAATTGTTGAGTATGCTTCCACAGTTTGGGACCCATCTACGAAGAACCTAATCCACCAAGTGGAAATGGTCCAGACTGGGAAGAGCTGCGCGATTCACTTTAAATCGCTACCATAACACCTCGAGTGTCACCAGAATGCTAAGAACTTAATTGGACCACTCTGGAACAGCGCAGAGAAAATGACAGGCTAATTATGATGTACAAAATACACAATAATCTCACTCCTCTTTCAGCACAGGACTATATTATCAAACAGGCTACTCAGTTAACGAGAGCCTCGCAACCACACTCCTATCAGGTACCATACTGGTATTCGAGAACTGAATCGCATCGCCATTCGTTCTTCCCAAGAACTGTAAGGAACTGGAATTCCCTGTCGTCAGAAATTGTTTCAGCGCCATCTGTGGGATCATTTCGAAACCGTCTAACGGTTGATCACAGTGGCTAGTTTTTTCGTCAAATTTTCTATGTGCTTGTAAATATCTGTAAATAAATTGTATTATAATGTAAATAGCACCAGTCTGCAAGAATCTTCAGTCTATTGAAGGAGGCAGACTTAATCAGAAGAAGAAGAAGAAGACTACACTGTACTGGGAACTGTAACATGCAGAAATGTCAGTATAGGCCTACTATGCCTCCGCCATGATCACATTATTTTCCCATAGGTCTGTTGGACATTTTGACAGTGTGTACGAGAGACATACAGTTACACACGACAGACCGTTATAATGTCTGTAATATGTAATTTATTGTGGATGTTTCTTTCCTTACAGCCTATTATAGTACCGAAGGGTTTCATTTACCTGCTCCCTCCATAGGACAATGTGGGATGCAGGAGTTGTTGTTGCTCTAGCCTCCGGCAAGCTTTGTTGTTAAGGGCAACTTTTGTGAACGAAGCATACATAAAATCTGAATGCATAACAGAACCGGTTTATTGGTACTCAATATGATAATTATCGAAATGACGATATGAAAGTGTTTTTTTTTTTTTTTTTTTTTTTTTTTTTTTTTACACATAACCACAAGGCCCAAATGTGTCTAGTGTTTATACGTTCCTTGAACCAGATTTCATTTCGATATTGGCTACATTTTTTTTTTTCACTGAGAGCAAATATCGCGGAATGTGATCATTTTCACTTGATCGTTGGCCCTTACCCTCTGACCCCATGGCCCATATCTTTCTTCAAATATAATTTACTGGTAATATCTATTTTTCATGACGATACTTTAAGGTATTTTCAAAATATGAAGTAAAACAGTAACATTTTCACCTTATCATTTACTAGTAACCCTTATGGCCAAATCGTTCATTATAGAATCATTGTGCAGTGATATAGATCTAGTTTAGATATAATGCACTTAGTAATTTTTCAAGGAAAGAAAAAACAGTGTAATTTCAGCAAAGTAGATTTCTTTTTACTTAACCTTTGACCTTATTTGAACGTTGACCCCGTGGCTCAGACTTTTCCCAGAGAATCTTTACCTGTATATACGGTAATAATGTATACACGCTAAGTTTCATAAAGAATACCTTCGGGCATTGCAAAGATAAGGGGAAATAGCAACGTTTTAAGAATTTGATCTTGACGTTTGACCTCGAGCATGCGCTCCCAAATGTCGATGGGCACACCTTCGTCCATTCATTAGGCCTATTATCCTAACGTATAGGATCTCTGATTATGCCAACGCAGCCAAGTTTTATTTGGATACCTCAAACGGTTCTACGATCTCCACAAAAACGAAAACAAAACACACACCAAAAGAACAGCTTTGGATCAAACAGTCCGCATGAGCCAAATGTATTTTTTTTAAATCCCTTTAATCCCATTTTAAAACGACATGGTAACTGAAAAATAAGGATCACTATTCCAAAGGCAGCTACAAACTATACTTGTATAATACCAAATTAAAGGTCCCTATGTTTATATCACATTATGAGAATGTCTTTCTAAATTTATGACATACACATTAGAAAAAATGATTCGGGTACAATATGATTCACAATATGACAATAAACATCGCAGCCATGACGATAGACCTGTGATTTTTTTTTACCTTATTGTTATTTCTGATATAGCAGAACAGTAACGCTCTGTGGTTGCGCTCTTGTAACGGCTTTACTATACCAAACGTTATACATCTATAATAGCATTCAGGGAGTCTATCATGCAACATTATAGTCAGAGTGTCGAACCTATTATGCAATGTAATAATCATACAATCAATGACGAGCCACATGCAATAAGGCCAAACAAATACAGCTAAAGCGTATATAATATATATATATATATATATATATATATATTAACCTAAGAAAAAAAAAAGAATAAATCTAAAAGCACTCATTCTGAAATAAATCCAAATAAAAGTGAGAGGTGTTATTCTTTACCTTTTGTTTGATGGAAATAAAGTAATTTTAAATAGAATTAAATTCAATTCTGAGCAACATGATGTGCTCTGATAAGATGCTACATCGGAGACCTCTGTGGTCAAGTGGAAACTTGACCTACTTAAGATTATATATAAGATGGATAATTATCTTAAACTACAGTAAACTAAATTCTTATTTCATACATGCTATACATCCCAATTTTCCCACGTACGTTGGAGGACATAATTAAGAAACAAAGGACACGATTATTTTTTCAAATCATTATCCTAAGAAAGTAATAAATCTAAATACAATCATTCCAATATTATTCTCGATAAACGTAAGCAATCTGTGAGTAAACTCTTACCCTTGTCGACATGAGCTGCATGGGCATAAGATGCAAGATTATCATATAAACTTAAAAAAGATATAATGCGAACATGACAGACACACATGATGATGTTAGTTTAAAGGTGGTTTGAATATCATGTTTAGTGCATCGATACAGCAATTTTTTTTTGAAAGACGCTGGCATGATAACTGAAGTGTGATGTTCTCCGATAAAACGCCACATCCAATGCTAACAGACTCTGTGTAAAGTGGATGTAACTCTACTTGAGATTATGCTTCATACGGTAAAATAAATTCGGGTCACACTTTACGTTCCTGATCTTACACATTGTACTATACGACATAACGAAACAACGATTATTTTGTAATCGTTACAGGGGATGGCTAGTAACTGATCAGTGGAAATCAGTGGGAATGCTGGGGGAATGATTGTTCCAATCCTTGTGGTATTCATTTAAGAGTACATTATCATATCTATTGTTGGGTGGAAATTATTTGCTTCTGATTGGTCTCATATTCAGGTTATGTGCAGTTCAATGTTTCCAGGTTTATAGCATGACTGTACAGTGTCGGGCCGTTAACGATCGCCCCGACGCTGACAGACATGCTAACCCAAGCATTCACACTGATTCCCACTGACACAGTTACTAGCCATCCCCTTTAATGTAGGTTAAAGTAATAAATCTAAACGCAATCTATAAAATGATTCTATAAAATAAACGTAAGCATTCTGTGTAACGTCTATAGATACCCTTATTGACATCAGCCGAGTATCAGCTATCGTGCATGCTGACATATAGACATTTTTTCCTATTTAATATGATACATAAATACACATAACACTAGTAGTTTAGTGCTGTGGAAGTCAAGTAGTATAGAAACATAAGATTTAGTGCGTCGATAAAGCTACTCAAAATGAACGCTACTTTGATAATCAAACTTGTCGACAACAGCAGCAGCTGCAATCTACCCGTAGGGACTTCTTGAAATATGATGCAAACATGACAGATATATTTGATTTTGGAGCTTTGAAATTCATTTAGAAATAATGAGATTTAGTGCATCCATACAGCAACTCAGTACAATGACGTGATAACAGAAATGCGATGTGAAAATGGAATTATGTTCTCTGTGTATACACTGACAGATTTTGAGTAAAGTGAAAACGATATCTACTTATGATTATAATACTTCAATCTTAAACTAGGGAAATCAAATTCTGGTTACAATACCCAATCTTATACATTACAGGACATAACGAAACAAGAGTAAACAACTATTTTTTTTTTGTAATCATTATCCTTGAAAGCATCTAATAATACTAAAAAAAAATTATAATTCTAAAGTGGTTCAAAATAAACGTAAGCAATCTTTGTCAACTTCTACCCATAATAAGCATGAACTGAGCGTAAGCTGTACGCTACCCACATATAGAAACCTTTTTAAGAATCTTGTTTAATATATAACAAAATATGACAGGTGCACTCATTATGATAGTTTGCTACAGGTGCTGTGAAAATCATTTAGAATTATCATATTTAATGCATTGATATAGAAACTCAAAACACTCAAAACATATTCATCATGTTCATGCTTTATAGAAACTTCTCGATATTTAGGCAATGCAAACATGGCAGCTATACATGATAGTTTATAGGCGCCTTGCAATTCAGTCAGAAGCATTGAGAAATATGAGACTTAATGCATGATGTACAGCAAGCAAGTCAATGATAATAAAACTATGATGTGAAAATGTAGTTACGTTCTCTGAAAACACGCTTCATAGACAGATATTGTGTTTAGTAGAAGCTTAGACCTAAACGAACGTAAGATTATTCTTCCATCGTAAACTACGGTGAACTAAATTCTAATAACACTATATTCCAGATTATACATAATAGGACATAATGAAACAAAGTGCATAATTATCAATTTGTTCACATCTCCAGGTTAAAAGAATAATATATGAATTACATGGATGCAACTCTGTATACCACATCAACTAATTAAAACGAATTTTACAGAAATCTATTGAAATCATTAATATGAAACATTACTTTACAGTAAACTGGAAACACTCAAACTCTTGCAAACTACATATTGATGAAACAAGATCTATACCCTTTTAGACAAAATATCGATACCTCTGATACAGCAACTACATAAGCTCATAGCATTTTTAAAACGATCCCATATTCTTTGATTATCAAATATCATGTTATCATAACTGTACCTTTCAAGCACAAATAAAACGACTTCATGTGCAAACAATTAAGCATTTTCGAGAGAATGAAAGCTGATGGCGCATTCTGACATGTCTGAGTCGAAATGCCACGAAAAGAAAAAAATGAACAACACAATGATTTATGGAAACTTGCCTTATCAAGCTTATTGTGAACTTCCGGTCATCTATTCATCATTGGCATTAAACTACTCGTAAACACTGGGAACATCTTGTAAGGTTCCTCCTTCGTAGACCGGAGAAATGTACGCCGTTGTCTTCTCGATCGTGCGTTCGTAAACGTTTTCATCTCCAGTTGTCAAAGCACCGTCATCCATGTGTGCGGTACCGACGGCATCATCTCCATCCGTTGATTCGCAGCACTTCAAGCCCTTCCCGCGGCACTGCAACGTGACGATGAAAATCGACAATGGACAGCTTAAGAGTAGATGGAAGACGTGAACGGCCACACTAGTCCACTTGATGATGGTCAGATAGCCGGTTGTCATGGACGCGACGAGGAGGATGAGAAGCGCGATGCACACGTTTCGGTGACAGGAGCAGGATTCTGCTTTGGAAATGTCGCGGTTCTTCTCCCGCGGTGCGCAGAGCATGCGAGACATGACGACGATTAATACAATGTCGAAGAGGACGATGATCACCATGGGGATGAGGAAACCACCAAACAATGACCATCGCTGAGGGAAGCATCTGGTGTAAAGACAGGTAAATCAAAACTCTTGAAGGGTCAGCAAGGAAGCAAAACACACAAGGCAACTAAAACCCACAATCACACAAAACTGGTCCCGCACTATTATATGGGCTTAAAGGCTATAAAGCTAGTTTGAGAAGAAAGATTAAAATCTTACAGGCACAACAGTGAAAAATAGGATTTAAAAAAGGAAGTTATGACATTTTGAAGTCTAGCAACTTTTTTTTTTTTTTTAGGAAATACTTCTTCTTAATTCCACCGGCACTGCACCGGCATGCAAATAGTGATGTGACAATGTCGTCTCATCGCAACTTGCCATATAGTTTGTTCATAAAATGTCAAAATTTCAATTTTTTTCTTCAGGCGAACGCAATTACGCCCTTGACAGTTTCAGATCCTAATACATCTTTACCAATAATTTTTCTGAAGTTATGCAAACAGGAATAGCATCATGTTTTACACTTTCATACGCTGTGGACCGAGAAATCCGCTAAGCATTGTCCAGTTATGCTATGCCGTGCGGTAATTAATTCATTAATTGTTCGGCACTTACAAGAAGACATCAACAAAATGCTTGTTAGTAGCACCCCCAGTCAAAATTGTAATACCAGCCGGCAAACCTGAAATTTTAACACAGAAAGTGAGAATAATGTTACAACACCTTTCAGAGTTGGACTTAAAGCTCTGCAAGTTCGTATGATCCACCTGTATCATCTACTGCTACTGGCCCAGAAACATAATGAAAACCTGAATATAAGAACGACCCAAGTCCAACTTTGGCTATCGCTTTTGGAAACCATTTACGAGGTCATGCAAATACAGATAATCATTCGGGTGACTGTTTTATATTCAAATTTGTATGAATAACATCCCAATAACTGAAAACACTAAAAGCAGTAGGAAGTCATTTATTCATTTCTGTTTTTCCTCAATTTTCTCTAATGGACTTGGGTCGTTCTTATATTCAGGTATTCCGTTGTAGTTTATCTAGAAACAAATAAAACCGCAGAGTGCAGACCTTATTTATTGCCCGACTTAAACTCATCTTTCTCGGGAGTCTTGTCGATTTTTGTTCTTTATCACTCATTCATTCTTCGTATGGCACAATTTTCCTGGTTCATACCGTTTGCGGATTATTGCTAGTCACTTGAGGCGAACCACAAGGGGTCGGCGTCATGCGGCATTATCCCAGTTTAAAGGTAAAAAAATGCATAGCACCACCTAACATTGCCTAAGATTGTAGAAAATAGACAATCATCGCCCCCCCCCCCCCCCCCGCAAAAAAAAAAAACACCAACTTTAGTTTTGATTATTTCTTTTAAAAACTAGTTCCATGATATTTAAAGACCAACAGCGAAATTATTTTATGCATATAGCCAGTTTTGATTTGGTGAGATCTATCTTGGATAATGATGAAGACAAACTAAAGAGGCCATCAAAATCAGTTCATTCACCCGTAGCACTTCTCTGTATAAAACAAAATCTATTCAATAGCTTATAATGAATTATGTAGAACACATACCACCACACGGCAGACCTTCCCATTTTCACCTTTTGCCAATGAAAGTTTGAACCATGAGGGTGCAGTAACCAAAAAACAAGCTAAAATTTCTCTTGATACATATTACAACTGCAGGTGAATCCACAGTATCCGTGAAGACTTCGTCATCCGCATGAGACAACAATAATGATAACAATGACAATCAAAATCCTCACCATCACTATCCTAAATCATTACTTTTTATGTTTTATGTTAGTATCATCGTGATCTACTATTCTGTAAACAAACGTTTACCCCAGGCGAAAAGATGAGCTTTCAGCATGAATCGACGCTCGAAGGATTGCAGCTTTTCCGAGATCGTTAGAAACACACGGAAAGAGTAGACAGCCGTCCACGCAAGGGTCGACAGAGTCGAGAACTGCAAAAGTCCTGCTAAAAACCCACACAGACCACCGTTGGGGTTTTCATTCACATTGACATCAGAGACTGCGGTTTGCGCCAAAAAGGCGGCATTCAGGACGAAGAGAGAGAAAAACAGGCACAGCTGTACTTGACCCAGCTGTGAGGTACGGACGGCTCTACGATGGAAAGAAAGCAAACGAGCATTGTTAGATAAGGCATACAGAAATAAAAAAACCGCATGCACCATTTTGTACCAGAACGAATGCATGCATATCCACACTAACTCATTTATGGCAGCAAAACGCCACCTGAGATACACAGATACATGTAATAACATAACACTAGTTACTCCATCGACATGATTGCATATTTTGAGATTGGTAGAGTTGATGACGTCATCACCTTACAAGTCTACATTAATTTTGATTTACTATAAGAACATAGATCTCTGCTAAATGTTTGACGTGACACATTTTTACGTGGTCTCTATAAGTCTCTATAAGTCTATATGCCATATAAGACTCTGAGTCTTACCATGGTGACGTTAGTTCTTTTATTTTTGTTAGGCTGATTTAAAAGAAAAAAATTAAAACGGTTATCCGTGTCCATATTTCCCTACACCTGATTTAATTCTTGGACCTACGATTCCAATAACAAGCTTTCTTTTATGCAGACCACCATCACATCTCTCCTACTTTGCAAGATCATAGTCACCGATACTATGTAAACAGACCATTACATTCATTTTAGACAGTTGTACATTCTAGTGAAATTCATACTTTCTTTTGGCCTAAATAATTGTACTGATAACAACAGTGATAATGACGAAATAATAGCACCACTGATGATTCATTATATGTACACATGGATATAATATTGTGTATTTGCGTACATAAAGTGTTTCCCTGTGTATGCATGCTTCCAACCTGAGCTTCTTTTTACCTTTTTCTCAGGAGTAAAACCATAGCAACCAGAAGGCTCAAAATTGAGATGCAGCCAGCAATGTAAGTGATGATTGAAAGAGATTGCTGTACCATCCGTGGCCTCTGTATATTAATAATGAAAAGCCAATTAATCTTTACGATAATATATCTACGCATACTTCTCCTGGAAAATTATTCACATGTGTTTGTGGAAATCCATAGAATCAGTCTACAAAAATAAAATCCTGAAGACGAAAAAGCTACTTATAGGGCGAGTTTTAGTAATTACCTTTCATTGTTTCTCGATCACATTCATCTCAATATCATAATTCATCTCAATATCATAGTTTACAAACGTCTCCACTCGTTCATGATTGAAAATGAAATATTAAATGCGAATCAGTTTGGTTTTAGGAAAGGATTTTCTACCGATTATGCTATAATTAAATCTGTTGATAATATTATTGATGCGCTTACTAAAAAGGAGCACATAATTGGAGTTTTTATGGATCTTAGTAAAGCGTTTGACACTATTGATCATGACATTTTACTTGAAAAATTACATAATTATGGTGTGAGAGGGATTACTCTGTCGTGGTTCAGAAGTTATTTAAGTCATCGAAAACAATATGTTGCATTTAAATCCACTCACTCAACATATTCTAACGTGTTATGCGGTGTCCCTCAGGGGTCTATCCTCGGGCCCCTACTCTTTTTGATTTATATTAATGATATTATTAACTCCTCTCCTCGTTTAAATTTCATCTTATTTGCAGACGACACCAATGTTTTTTATTCCCTCAGGGACATTGTAACACTGGTTGATACATTAAATACGGAATTAAGCAATATCTCGAAATGGTTTAGAAGTAATAGGCTTTCATTGAATATTGATAAGACATGTTTTATACACTTTCATACGTTGCAATCCCAACCCACCCTTCCTCAAAGTATTTTTATTGATGATATAAACATTGCTGAGAAACATTCAACCAAGTTCCTAGGAGTGACCCTAGATAGCAATCTATCTTGGAATACTCATGTTCAGAATATTACAACAGCAATATCTAAAGCAACTGGTGTTTTAAGAAGAATAAAATATTTAATTAATGATCAAACTTTAATTATGTTATACAATACTTTATTTTTACCATATGTAATGTACTGTAATATTGTATGGGGCAACAGTAGCAAAACAAAATTGAATACAATTTTTCTTCTCCAGAAAGAGGCTCTTCGTATATGCACACATTCAAATTTTTTGGCTCACACTGATCCCATATTTTATCGCCTAAAAACTTTGAAAGCCCATGATATACATCTATACCTAACTGCCATATTTATGTATAAACACACTCGAAATTTATTACCATTTTTTCATAATACCCTAGTAACCAATGACCATATTCATTTATACCCTACTCGTCGTTCCCATGATTTTCATTTAAGTAATCCGAAGCTTTTACTTGCTCGAAAGTCAATTAGACATCAAGGTCCGGATACATGGAACACTCTTCCTGAGGAGTTGAAACAGTGTGCCTCCTTGTTTTCATTTAAAGCAAACTTAAAGAAGTATATTTTATTACAGTATACTTCAAATACGAACTAAAAACAAACAAATTATACAATTAATGTTGGTCTCCCGATAGCAACAACGCATATCGTCCCCTCTTTCAGTAAACCAATTTTATTATTCTAAATTCCAGCCTATCTGCCATTGTGCACCTTCAAGCACCTGCACACACATTCACCACCACCACCATCACACACTAGAGTTTATTTTCCCCTGCTACTTTCGCAGCAGAATTTATATCGTTACGAATCTAGTACGTCCTTTCCTCGGGCCGGCCATCTTTTCAAGCAATGCTTATAATGGCGGCCCTCTGCATAATCGTTTCTTAACTATAAATGCTATTCTTATCACTGCTGCATAGACATGCATATTGTATATTATAATTCTTTCATATCGTTGTTTATGCAAGTCAAAAGACTGTGTTAAATTTATTTTATATATTTCCTACATGTTCATGATAATGTACTTATATGTATCGCGGTTTATGCAAGTCAAACGACTCTGCGTTGAATTTACTTTGTATACTTCCTGCATCTTCATGATTATGTAACTTACGTATATTGATTTGCAGAAAATAAAGTATCTATCAAACAATAATAAGCTGATGAGGTTATAAAGAACGTCCTGTCCATTAATGAAAACAGAAATGCTAATTTCATGGTTACAGAGACTCCAACCCCAAGCACCTTCTGATCTGGAGATTCTCCCGCCCGAAACCCCAAGCACCTTCTGATCTGGAGATTCTCCCGCCCGAAACCCCTAGCAAACGGGAGACTCCAAGTTGATGTGTGCGAGGCGCGAAGTTCCTATGGTTCTAGGTGTTCTCTGGTGTTATCTAAGGCTTATTTTTTCAACATACGATATAAATAAGTAAGAAATCCTTTCCACCGGGAGACACAGAGCCAGGGCGGGAGAAATCAACTCTCAAACGGGAGAACGGGAGATTTTGCAAAAATGGGCTTTCGGCGGGAGATCTCCCGTCGAAAACGGGAGAGTTGGAGTCTCTGTGGTTAAGTCAATTCTTATCACTGCAGTGAGATTATACATCTATGAGCCAAAGAAGAAAAAGCATTGCGATATATAGTTACACACAATGCCACTGAGCAGTAAAATAATGGTTTAACACATAAAGAGTTTGAATTTCTTCACCATCCGAACAGCAAAATTCGTCAGATGGTTACATTCACAGTCAGTGTGGTCCTTGGTGCTCGTCCCCATAACTCGGCAGCCTTCAGACGACCAAATCCCTTTTGTGAAATCCCAGAAGACACATTCGGGGTTGGTCAAGTCCTACATAGGAGAAGATTAAAATCAGGATCCTTTATGTATTTCTAACTCTATGCCATAATCAAAACGATGATAAAAAAATGCAGTGGTGTATTCCCGTGCATGCCCTGCGTCGGATAAACTCTCTGGTTTCTGGAAATCTATCGCTAATGAAAATCATGCCATTTGATATTACCAATGTGTGCATAGAGATTGCGGTGTACGTCCCTCTGGAAAAAAAAAGGAGATTCAATTTGTATTGCATGGGTTTTATCTGCTGTATACATTTTGTTCCTCTGTCTTAAGTTTCATGTTATCATTTAATCATTATACGAACCTGTGTATCATGTGAATGCTGGAATGAAAGGGAAACCTCAGATGCAAGTTCAACCAGCGGCATATCTTGATCAGCTGGTCGAATACTCGCGCCCATGACGTTGCTGACAATGGCCGCGTTGTCGCTCCCGTCGCCGACGCTTCGTTCGGCGCTGTTCGTCACGAAGAGCGCATCGTCGCCATACGCGATAAAAACTATGTTGTTCTCGGCGAGCTTGATGATATCAGGCGACAACATTACTGCAGAACCCTGTAACCCGCTTCCAACAGCGCCTTCATACTCTCCGATGGGTACAACGTCGATGGTACTCTCACTGTGGTCATCTGTGCGATTAATGCCTGAATATGAGCACACAATCGTCCCGTTGGCCAAAGAAGACTGTGACGATATTACCTGTATGGAATGTGTGTATACAAACTGATATGAAAGTCGTTTTGTAGTTCAGACAACCATTTTCAGTGAAGCCTTCGGTTCGGTTTGTCGGTGGCTAAGAAAATTTCGAATACCAAAGAAAGTATTATAATTTGTTACCCCTATATTATGTAAGGGCCGCGTATAGGCCTACATCTGTCATGGGTAAAAAAAAAAAAATGGAAGAATACTAAACATGTGCGAGATTATTCGTATTGTCCGTCGTAAATGTATGGTAATTGTATCATCAGATTAAACGGAACTGAAATAAATTGAATGAATAAAAGTTGCTGCAGGCCTAAATTTCCCGTTCTAACAGCATGCAGGTATTCGAACACAAATCCATTTTAAGAGTATTTTTTCTATTTCTTTCTAGGTATTTTCCACTTTAAAGTGGTATTTTTCCGACTGAAACAGAAAAGAAGAAAGTAGAGAAGTATCTTGTCTTTATAATGCATTATACCTGTGTGTCTTTATGATTTATTGTACCTGTGTGGCAACATTATCTTCGACGTATCGAAATGTTTCATTGGATGACGTAACATTCAACTTCAGGAGAATGTTTTCTAGGGCTACGGTGACATCAGTATTGGCGTTGCTATTGTCTGCAGCCATCTGGAGCGCTTCGTTACTAGCAGAGGCCATGTGGCTTACCAAGGACACTGCAGCGGCAGCGTTCTTTTGATAAATAGATAAAAAAAGACAAACACATTCTTAGACTGTATCTTGACATAATATAGAAAATGATAGTAAAGCACGATGCTTTCAACGTGTATTAGGCCTACTTTATTTGCATGAGAAGCGTGGGATACAAAACATGCTCCTTTCCTACATGATAGATTAAAGATTGGTTGTTTTTCACAGCATTTTGGTGCGTGTCATCTGCGCGTCATGTGGTTGTTAGAGATATAACTTTGACGGAGTCAGGTCGAGATACGTACTATGCCTCAGCGAAAAAAAAAGAAGAAAAGAAAAGAAAGAATGTGATGACAGACTGATGTCTTCTGTCAGTTTGTTAACGCCAGATCTAGTTAATATAACACGATTGAAAATGAAAATCCCTTCTTGAAATGTATACTTCATACTTATGTGTGTGTAATACACCCCCCCCCCCAAAAAAAAGCTTCATAACGCGTAGATGCGACAGTTAGAATTTGGTGAAACTCCTTATGAGCAGATGAGCGAAACAAGTAACCGTCATAGCTCTCTGAATTTTGGCTAATGATATATATATATATATTTCTGGCTTTAAAGTTGAATGAAACCCAAACATACACTATTGTGAATTGAGTGAATGCAGCAATATTAGTAGAATACATCAGTAAAAGTTTGAGGATCACAAGACTACTTAAGATCATGACGTCATATATGCAAAAAGATATGAAGAAAATATCAAAAAAGTTCCACAAAATATCATCACATATGAAAAATACGCATTCCCTGGACTTGTCACTAACACATGTCAAGGGTAATATTATTCTCCCTGCTTTCTGCAAGAGGTTAATCTAATCCTCCTTCATTATGCTACAAAAGTGAAGATGTTTTCTTTATATTCTTTAGATCGCATTGCATCAGTATTGTCATGATCTGTACTAGTCTTCCGATCCAGCGGTCTCGTCACCCAAATTTCAAAAATGTATATTTTTTGAACGGATTGTCCGATTTTCCTAGAACTTTCACTGATGTATTTTACTAACATTGCGGTATGCACTCAATTATTTTTGAATTCCATCGCCTACAAAAGTGAATTGCAGTGTAACTTGGTGAGAAGGTGGGAAATTAATGTTGAGATATTCCTTCATGAAACGGGGCTTTCTCATCAGAAGACACTTGCATATAATTTGACAATCATTGTTGGAAGTCTCGTTGTGATGTTTTGTCTTTTTTGTGGGGGGGGGGGGAGGAGGAAAATGGTGAATGAACTATATAATTAAAGAAAAAAAAAAAAAAAACCTCATTGGCGATGGGTGAATCGCCTGCCGCAACATTTCCCAAAATCTCGGATATATCTGCGATGCTTTCAGACGTTAGGTTGTCGTCTTCCTCAACGGTACCGATCAAATCTTGAAGTATGTCCTCGTCATCTGCCCTATTCTGTCCAAAGCAATGGAACAAACAGCCAGAGAATTTCTCTCAGTACGCCCCACTTATACTACTGACAAAACACAAAGATATTCTCCCCGAATCCTTGCATATATAACAACAACGGAATATTAGGATTCATGATTAAGAATTTGTCTTTATACAGAGTACTAACGTTTCTATTTCTTCTTTGAATTTCTTGATCACGTACCATTACTATCAACTTCTTATATCAATTCTTCAAGTTCTTATTCACAGACCGAGTAATGCCCATGACTTTCCTGTTTGGCAAGTATCTTTCTCTGATATCAAGTTTTGTGACACCGTATGGTGATTGGAAGCTCACATCTTCATTAGATTCTGGGTAGGTGTAAAAGTCTCCCACTTTGTTGAAGATGTCTTTCCTTGTAGAATACTTTTTGTGAAATATTTCTCGTATCGGACATCAAAAGAATAAGACAATGTTATATTTTGAGCTTTAAAACTCTGGCAAAAGAAGGGCAAATGATCGAGAAGTTTGGCGAGTATCGACAGAGGGAAATAATTCTAGTTGGATTGGGAAGTTTCGCGAGAAGTTTACCGTCATACTGGGAAAACTTCAAGATCTTAAAGATCGCGATCTTTTGCCAGTTTGGCCGCCTCTATTGAGAAAATATCGATTAATTCATATTTTCCCCTCCTCTACACTAAAGCTACTGCAAACGAAGAAACATTTTACATGATTTTGAAATCAAAATATGACTAGATTTATATTCTACACAATGTTCTCACACCAGCATCTTGTCACATTATCAACAACAAAGAAATACTGATGTATTGTGTTTACTATACTTACTTCAGTCCAGTACCGAATTACTTCGCTTGCTGTTAAATTTCTACCACAGCTGTACATCGGTGGGCCCCACTGACCAGCCGATATGAAATTTCCAAAGCACTGGACCCGTGCAACAGGCATGCCAGCTAGGACATATAATAGTATATTTCGAGAAAGTTGTTAGCGGCTGGAACAAAACTTTTCAAAGAATTAAATTGTGCGAATCATCATACATTAGTGCTTCATATATTCATATCATAAACGAATAAGGGATGTGATCTTTTGATTTTAAATGGGCGTACAATGTATGTCATGAATTCTGCTTAATTCGGTTTCTATCAGATGGTATACGTCTATAGTAAATAGTATGAGGTCAATATTTCATCTACTCTGATTGTAAAAGATTTGATCAAGCCTGTGTCCAGCTATCATTGATCCTTTAAGTCACAGAAACCTTTGGTTTGATGCTGTATCTTTTTTTTTTTTTTTTTAAATCAGTATGTTGATTATTTGGCCATTATTGACATAATCATAATATACCATATTGCTTATTTTGGTTGTAAAACCAACGAAAACTTGACGAAATCTCTAACCCGCGATGTTTATAATTTATCTTACAAATTGGCAACACATTTTATGTGCTCATGTAAATGCTTCTCTTTCAATATGTTACATTATTCTGCCACTATTTTCTGATTTAATGCCTTTCTCATATACAGTCTTTCTCCTGTAGTAGCAGGAATTAAAAACAATAATAATCGATAGATCTGATGGATATCGGCATCCAATAGTCCTTTTCTATTCTCTTTATAATCAGTTCCAGAGTCACCTTCACGATAAGAATTTTCATTTAGCAGTCACCAGTTACATAAAATAAATTGTTGCAGAGCCCTCTGAAGGAAGAACAGTGGTAACAACGGAAAGAGTACCATGGGCAATTAAGACCATAGTTATTATACTGTTATAGTTTTCGTAAACGGAGTATGCTATATGGTTTACTTGTGGTAGGCGCCGATTAAATGAAAATTTGTCTTACGCTTTCAAATGAAATACTTCGCTACTATCAACTCCCGTAATGTTGCACGATGAAAGGAAAGTTGGTTTGAAACAACTGTGCCATAAACGGGCTTTATATACAAACACTGCTCAATTACGTCTACACTAACGTGAATCACTCAAATCAATTTGGTAAGTACGTTGTTAAAGATTTTGTCTAAACTTTTCTTTGCTTTTTTTTTTCGTAAGTCATCAATGCGACGAAGGGAAACAAGGATTATTGTAATGTTCTTTATCAATTAACCGTTTGTGGTAAACCATGGGCAGAGGTCGGATGAGTTCTGCCAGGAATTGACCGGAGCAGTTTCGAAAGACACGACGCCAAGTGGGGAAAGCCACGAATCCGGCAGACATATTTCTGTAGTATGGAAGAGAAATTGTGCTCCATTTTGAGTTAATGCACGAACATTATCATGCATGGATTGTGAAAGTACAAATCTACCGACACTATAGACAGGTTATACCAATTTGAATTATCAGGCTCCTGCTAAACTGCAAAAGAGACTAAAATCTTTCATCTTAGGAACCTACGTCTTTCTTATGAATTGTATCGTATTTCCGAAACGTTCAAAATAAGGAGACCACCACTACCCGCATGCTTCCCGCGAGTTTTCTTCATCGTCACATTTCAGCGATGGGCTACAAATTAAAAAGCGATGAAGAAAGTTGAGATATTGTTTTGTTTCTTTTTTTTATGTATAAGAGGCCAGAATTAACGACACGACATGATTATACGATAAATGTGATATCTCCCAAGTGGAAACATTCTTATCGTTTCTGATAATTCAACTTTCTAGTGTTGCATCTTTCCAATGTCATTCCTGCAAGAAATCGTGTGTCCTTATCAACTGTTACCCATTACATTTTCCACCAACATTCCTAGACTTCCGATGATGGCTCTCACTAGTGTGAAAAAAAAAAGTCTTACCAGCGCTCTCCACGAGAACAGTAGAGTAGTTTAAAAGCTTGTTTGTTACGTTGGCCAACTGCAGCAAGCCTCGCTTAAAGACCGCGATGTATTCAAGAGGGTCCATGCTACTATTGACGACATAGGCGTTCATGTCGACTACGATGCTTCCCGAGTGAAAGTCATTCACGTGTAGAACAACCGTATCGTTGGTGACGATGTATTCACGTAGCTGATGGAATTAGAGATGAATAAAACAGTAACAAATGTTCAAGTTGATAAGATTCCGTTATCCGATGACATAACGATATAGATATGGTAGATATAAAGACATATCGTTCCTCCATTTAGCACAGAACAGGATATATCTAAAAATAAAGTGGAGACTCGTTAAGCTATACAAATGAGATGACGTGTGACCTCGTGATAGCACCCAAGGTTTTTAAAATATTTCTAAACGGCACACTCACTTCATTTATATTGTTTTTAAAAAATGACCAAAATTATTCTGTTTATTGTTATATGTGTCTCATTATGATGAAATTCGGTTTTTCTTTTCGGGCTAAATAACACAATCTATGGTTTCGATTAAGGCTCCCCCACTCCGGTTCTTATAACGACTGCAAGTGATGTCATTAGTACATGTTTTATTGTTTGGATTATTTTTGTACATGCGATTGGACAAAATATTACTGTATACTAATTGAAATAATAATTGTAACTCGGTTACGTTTGTTTCATACTTCTGTGAACACAATGTGGAAATAGATTCAATTCAAACCAAATCAAATCAAATCAAGTCAAATAAAAAATATGCCAAGGCTGACATGACGTCATAGCGACTTTTATGCACAGTGAGATTATTTTCAGTCACATGAGAAATTCTCGGCCGATCCTATAGGCCTACGCGTTTGAGAATTTCAGGATGTAGGATTCTATATCCAATACAATATCAGTGGCCCTACTTCTATCTTAAAATTGAGTCTTATTATATCAGTTAAATATATGGATGAGTTTCGAGTAATCGGGAAACAAGAATGGTCCTGCTTCCAATAATGGAAAATTTCGTATAATTTTGTGTTGTCTCACCAGACTTGTTATTTCGCCAGCCAAATTCTGGAAATCATCCGATTCTGGATCTGACAGTGATGGCATGAATTCGTGCTCGAATGTCATGGAGATGAGATAGACAGATACACCTTCGAGGAGAAAAAAAAAAACATGAATGAATCATGGGCATACATACTCGAGCAGGATTTGAACCTACGACCTCCTGATCACCGTACAGTCGTCATATCCACTAGACCATCGAGCTCGCCCTATACAATAGGCCGATGTAGGGCAATTTGTCAATGAGTTGCAATAAAAACAACTCGACAGAAGAATTTCGTTATGAATGAAGTCAAGTAAAGAAAATGAACTATGAAAAGGTTATAGTAATCAACATGTGACCGCTACTATCCAGATCTGGCAAAGATTAACTGTTGCTTCGTAGGAAATATGTCATAAGTTATAGCGTGGATGACTTTCGAATTCTAACACTGTCTGCATGTCACCCATATTCGATTAACACTCCCGTCACTGACCGTTCTGTGGACTTTTAATATTTTCTGTGAACAGGGTGAGTAGTAAGCAGAAGTCGATGAGTGTTGAATGAAAAACAAAATAATCGAAGCAAATGCCGGTCCCACTAACAGACTACTACATGACATTCATGTTCATCATAAAAAATGTATAGGGGATTTACCAATGTGATCCGAGAGGAGAAAGAAGTTGAGCATTGACCTATATGTCTCAGTCCATTTCAGAGAAAACGGTAACCCATAATAGCTCAAATCTGGCCTGTCCTAGCAACTGTTCAGGCATATTTTATGAAATACTTTGCGATAATAATTGCAATTAACTGGCCATAAGCATGTTGCCAGCTGGGAGAGAGCGAATCAAACGTGCGTATTTTCATTTTGCGCTTTGGTACTTGTAGCTGACACTGTTGATGGGTGCAATTGCATATTGCTGTCATTCCTGTCTAATATGAATATGTTTTTAAGGAAAGAAGAAGGTTTATTAAACATTGCATCCCATTTTCTTTTTCAGAACATCTGCTATATTACGAAAAGATAAATGGATAACAGGTCTGATTTTTTTTTTCAATATATTTGTTCTTTTCTTATTCGTCTAATCTCAGGATTGGGAAGAGTACAATCATGATGAGCCCCTGGTATCACTATGATACATTCACTCTCACGCTAACTTACTCAGTCGCTGGAAAAGGTAATTGTTACATAGGTACATAGTAAGGTGGTCAAGAGGAAACATGCATTTTAGTCTAGAATGCAGTCTTCTTTTCATTGTTTCTCACCACGGATCTTTAAGAAGGCACTATCACTCTCAATTGTTCCGCCGTTCTCAAGTACCCCAACACAGCTGTAGTAGCCCTGGTCAGGCGGTAGCACCGGGAATATAGTGAGGTAGGGTCTGTCCTGAGTCCTGGGGACTTTACGGCCGTCCTTCCACCAGTTCGATGTCACGACATTGCGAAGGATACACGTGAAGGAGATCTTGTCACCGATGGCTTGCTCGGTTGATGTCGGAGAACTGATCACAGATGGGTTGGCTGTTGCAAATTTCGACATCAATGCGTTAAACCAGACATGCGGAAGGGAGAACGTGAATAAAGTCCTTACAATTTTACACCATCATTAACATTATGATCGCCTCATGAGCCAATGATATTCTTTCAAGAAACACACAAAAAGGGGTCTTTATATCATTCGAATGGTGACGTTTACCTCTGCCATCTTGACTTATCATAATTCAATCGCGTCATCATACGCACGTCTGCACATGTTACAAAAGTGTAACTACACAAATGGGATTCCTAAAATATGAAAATATCATTTAATATTATATTCAACTACTGACATGAAAACAATAATAATGAAGAAAGATTTGCGGTGACACCATGTGTATGTAGTCCTTAACCGGATCGTTGTTTGGCAGAAGAGCCTAGAAAGAGGAGAAATGAAGAGGGAAGGGACATATGGGGGTTGTGTAGAGGGCAAAAAGTGAAGTGAAGAGTGGGGGACAGTAATGGGCTAGAAGTTGAAGTTGCACTAGTGGAGACGGTAGAGAAAGGAACACAGAGAGTGGTAAGGAAGAATAGTGTGAGAATCAAGGAAGATGTTCGGACATTGTTAGAAGGGGAAATATGAAATAGAAGGGAAGAGGAAGAGGAAGGAGTTGAATGTTGGAGAATCATGGAGATAGGGGAGAGCAGTGAAGATTCATGAAACCAAGAGAAGAACGAAGTCGGCGAACAGTGTGGCAATGGAATGCGGAATCAATCAATCATCTCTCCTCTACTTACCCTTCCTTCGAGGGATTATTCGTCCTTTCTCCATTGATTCCGCATTCCATAGCCACACTGTTCGCCGACTTCGTTCTTCTCTTGGTTTCATGAATCTTCACTGCTCTCCCCTATCTCCATGATTCTCCAACATTCAACTCCTTCCTCTTCCTCTTCCCTTCTATTTCATCTTTCCCCTTCTAAAGATGTCCGAACATCTTACTTGATTCTCACACTATTCTTCCTTACCACTCTCTGTGTTCCTTTCTCTACCGTCTCCACTAGTGCAACTTCAACTTCTAGCCCATTACTGTCCCCCACTCTTCACTTTTTGCCCTCTTCACAACCCCCATATGGTATGTCGCTTCCCTCTTCATTTCTCCATTTTCTAGGCTCTTCTGCCAAACAACGATCCGGTTAAGGACTACATACACATGGTGTCACCGCAAATTTTTCTTCCTCATTTACTTCACCATGCAAACCTTCAAACAACACAAGAATAATGATGTTTGAATCATACCGTTTATATCAAATTGTATCTCGCAAGTAATGCCTGTGAAATCCTCTGTACACTGGCATTCCTCCAAGGATGGCACACAAGTCCCACCATTTCGACAGGGGTTGGAAGCACAGAAGCCGATGACTGTGAGAGTGATATCAAAAACAGTGCATTCACACTTAAAAAATCATGCTAACTGAGTATTTTCTTGTTTCAAATCTCAACATAGTTATGTATCAAAGTTGACTTTTCTTCAGCAATGTTTGACCTCTTGTGGTTCGGATTGGTGGTGTTTGACCTCTAAAACACGACCGAGGTGCTCCCTCCGACCGTGACATTGTATCCATTTCGGCCACCGTAAGTGCATCTATGAATGAACTATATACCATCAGCTGTACAGTAGTTTGATGGCATGGATGATACGTACTATACTTCTCTTGCATGTAAGCGTATCACCAGTTGCGTGTTTGAGTGACAGTTTAAAACTTTTGTGTCGAACGTCGTTTCAAGATAGCGGCCAGCGGGGAGACTATTCTTGTTAAATTTTCAGCGTTAGATCAGTCCACATTGCTCAATCTTTCTTTTTTTTTTAACCTTTCAGACGATATTTTAAGATATATTTGTGTGTACTGTAGAATTTGATTTATGTAGCAGCATGCCTGTGCAGTTCTCAGGGAGATTTTACAATTGACTGAGACACAGCACATTCTCAGTTTGTAATACATTGGCATGGACATTAAAATCCAAATAATATATTTCTGTAATGGGGACCAAGAACATTATTAATGGCGCATGGCGGAAACACTTTCTGTAAGCTAAAATGCCTGTTAATCAAAAGAGTGACATTCGTTTGCAATTTGACAGTTTAGTTGAATTAAATATAAGAATATGCGTTCCTAGTAATTGACACGGAGAGTTATACCCAACAACTCCAACATGACGACTCTTCCTAGCTTTTGACACTAAATTGTTCAGATGGATTTGTGAAGTCTATATAGGTCATGTAGGTCAAAGACACTGCGGTCTTGAGTAACATGGATTATCGCATTGAAATGAAGAGAACTTTTCCACGCAGTATTCTGCTGCTGTTCATTTTCACCATGGAATATTTGTTTGGGGTCATTCCACGAGCCCGACACCCAAACGTCGTACGTTCCAAGAGCTCAATGTTGAAAAAAGGTGCATGAATCATACAGCCCATGAGCTCGCCACACAGCCCATAAGACCCATGAGCCCACACTTGGCAAAAGCCCCACGAGATCGTCCCTGCGCACATAAAGCTCTGTGACGTAAAGAGTATCAATCTTGTGGGCCTTGTTTACCTAGTGTCGGACTCGTGGGACTTGTTTGCCTAGTGTCGGATTCATGGGCCTTGTTTATCTGGTGTCGTGTTCATGGGCTGTATGACTCGTGGGCTGTACGACTCGTGGGTTATATGACTCGTTGGTGTCGGGCCTGTGACGTTTACCCATTCGTTTGATGTCAAAACTTAAGTTTGATATTAACTTAACTTAACTTTGTTATTTATGATTTTGCGTGTGCCTGATGATTCCATCTATTTTCTGCGCAAAGGGAAATATTTCGATAACCTACCAGTCTGACATCGGATTCCACTCCATCCTTTGGTACAATTGCAGGAAAATGCGTCCAGGAGATTGTTGCAAGTTCCTCCATTGTCACATGGCTGCGAGTGACATTCATCTATGTCTGAGTTACCATGCAGAGAAAAGAGATACTGTTTTATGTGTGTCATGTTTTTTATTTTCATTGTTTACTCCGATCTTTAAATATGACTGGCACACAAAATATATGGAAACTGGTGATGAAATTACCCTCTACTTCGAATAAGAATATGAACTAAAACTCCGACGTTGAATTTAGATACATATAAGAGGTTAGGTCAATTTGTTATATCGGTTTACCAAATGTGTCAATATGTACAAATACGACTTTTTATATAGAACTCTACACGGCGAAATAATTATGTGATGATCTGGAGTCGCAACGAGTGTGTTATGTGTTATTGTTGTTGTTGGTGGTGGTACTTTTCCCATTGCTCTCTGTTGAAATTCATGCTAGGTTTCTTGAGTTGAAATGTCAAAGCATATTGCAATCCTCTTTCTCTCTCCGTACCGGTTACACATTATTGCGACGTATTCAAAATTTGAATGTGGGCCATACTAAATTCTTAGTGGGCAAGTTCGTCATGCTCGAGGTGTCTAGATTTTCATACAATCAAAACGACTTCTGATATTGGCAATGCCATATTTCTGTAGGCCTACCTGTGAGTTAATGGTTACGTACTTAGCGGGTTCGAGATCATGGTCTGAAAAGTTTGTGAAGTTTTCCTTTACAATGTGTGTGTGTGTGTGTGTGGTTCGGTGTAATAATGTCAGAGGTAAAAATGTCAGAGGTAATAATGTCAGAGGTAAAAATGTCAGAGGTAAAAATGTCAGAGGTAATAATGTCAGAGGTAAAAATGTCAGAAGTAAAAATGTCAGAGGTAAAAATGTCAGATGTAAAAATGTCAGAAATAAAAATATCAGACAAAAATTTTACTTCTGACATTTTTACCTCTGACATTTTTACCTGGCACCGTGTGTGTGTGTGTGTGTGTGGGGGGGGGGGGGGGTGAATTAATCTTCCAGTCGTTACCAATGTCACATATGTCTCCGGTCCATCCTCCTTGACACTGACAGGCGTACTCGGCAATGAGGTCGGTGCAGTTTCCGTTGATACACGGCATGGAGGAGCATTCATCGATTTCTATTCGGATTGAACAGAATAAAGAGACACGTGCACATGGATAGAGGGATCAGGGTAGGGGAAGGGTTGAGAAGGGGGGGGGGGGAGGAGACAAAATTGGTTGCTGCAAGGGGCAAAGAGGGACTTGGAGAATCAATGCATATCATTCCGTCTTTTCGTCATTGCGTTAATACAACATTTGACTATCAAACACATTAGACGTAGCATCATAAGGGAAAAAAAGAAAAATCTTATTACGAAACAATGAGTAATGCTTGCAGGCTGTTTCTCGTGCTGACCCATACGCATAAAACATACACGCACGCACATAGATATCCCACGAGATGTCTACAATTTCAAAGAGTAGACCAAAACACGTACATGTTTCACGATATAAAAAACCCTGCAGACGAATCTAGCTTGCCTAGGTTTATATCGAATGTTACAATTAATATTTGCATTCCTACCTTCTTCACAAGTAGGACCTGTCCACCCCGCCGAACAGTTGCAAGTGTATCCTTTGAACATGTCCAGACAAGTGGCCCCGTTCAGACAAGGCATCGACAAACACTCGTCGATCTCTATACACAGCACAAATGATTATGATTAACTGCAATTCTTTTATTTGTAATCAAGCTGATATTGTAGAATTGTTGCGCACTTCCACACTTTATAACTGAACATCTCCTCCACATGTTATGGAAGATTGGTATATAGAACAGAAGATGATTAATGACAAACTCCAAAAGACACACATACACACGCACACACAATCATATCTAACATCAGAAATGCCTATTCTGGGAATTCAGAATTCAGGTATAGTTAAGAGTATCTAGCAAAAGTTGCACAAATATCTATATGATAATAAATGACTGTATTCGATGAGGATGTCGTCTACCAAAGCCGATGATTAGCGGGTGTTTACCTTCGCAAGTCACTTGGTCTTCTGCAAGATAGTAGCCCTCGCTACAAGCACAAGCAAACCCTTCGTTCAGTGTCATGCAGATCTGGCTGCAATTGTGACTGGTTTCACACTGGTTGACATCTGTGAATAATCAGGTGTGAGTTTCTTCAATTCATCTTTCTCTCATCTGTGAATAATGTCATACATAGTGATTTCAAACGGCTACCCCAGAATAAGCATTCCCCCTTTCTCTAAGAAACCCCCTCTCTCGAAAAGAAAGAGGAAAAAAAATGGTTTTAAATTATCCAAGGTTGATATGATTCCTTTGCTATCAAGTCACATAATATTATTCAGATTTGCCTGTTGTTACGCTGTAGTCAAAACGATTTGGTTTTCCCAAGTGTCTTATGCAGTCTTCATTTAGAAGAATTGGGAAGAATTGGAAAGGATTTGGGCATTTGGGAAGATTACCTGTTCACATTATCAGCCGTCATACGCTATTGTTCACTTAAAAAAATAGACAGTGACATTTTTTCACCGACAGTTGATATAATATAATATCTATGACTACAATGTGTATCATCATAAGAAATATTATTTACTTCACGGCTTTCTATTACACACAAACTATAATCAGGTGGTTCCATTTTATTTTAGAAAATATCGAGATATGTTTGCACCGTTTGCAGCGTTAAAAAGAGAAAACCAGAAAATAGAATTCTAATCATTTTGATTATAATGTGCCTGTCACTTCAAGATGCACCAAATTGCCAAAAAGTATCTTTTTTTTTTTTGCGACAGGAGACTTACCGCTGCATGTTGTGCCGAACCATCCTAATGAGCAATCGCAAGAAAAGGAGTTCAGATGATCATTACAGGCTCCTCCATTCCGACAGGGCCCAGACAGGCATTCGTTGATTTCTGGGGGTGAAATGACATGTACAAAATAATCAGCTCGGCATTCAAACACCTCGGCCCAGCTAGATTCGTGACACCTTCCTAGTTTTGACCATTTTGCATTCCGGCGTCATGATCAAACTCAATGTTTGAAGAAGTAGCAAAGATACCTGACACAGCAAATCAATCTTCATTTCAAAAATATTAATGAAAAGACCTTGACTGACTCTATGTAATCAACTTGTTTTGTTTTATATTTGCTTCATGCTCTTGTCGTTACTTTTCAGCCTTATACTTGAGGAAAAAACAGTGACTTTCATGGATCTATTTCACTTAAAATATCTAAATTGCAGAAATCTGTACTAGCGCTCTAAGTTAAAGCTTGCAATGTAACATACAACTTACCATCTCTGCCTATATCAAGTTTAATGACTTGTGTACTTGTACGCACTTTTGAAAATCTATTGTAAAGTGGTGAATGATGTTGGCAATCTATTATAGGTTTTCCAGCCCAATTACCATTTCCGTCATCACTTTACACTCACGATTCATTTGTAATCTTTGAGCATTCAATTTCGTTTTGCATCATTCCTTTTAGATATATTTCATTCAATTAAGAGGGAAATTTACTCACACCAGCTGTAGATGAGAAACGTTTATTTTTAACCTTGCAGAAAGCAATGTCAGTTTCACTTATATAGGTAATCACTCTCGCAAGTTGAAAATTCAAATCGGCGCAACATAATGAACAGCCCTGTATTTCTATGCTACTCCTGATTGAAGCTATATGTGACCAGTTTTCTCCGTTTTTTTTTTTCGTTTTTTTATGTGTTTTTCGGTTCTTGTTTTAGTTTTTATGTTGTTTACCATAATGGCATTGTTCTCCACCATAGCCTGGCGGACAGTCACAGCGATATCCGTTGACCAGGTCTACGCATGCGCCACGGGCACAAGGTGATGAATCACATTCGTTGATTTCTGTAAAGGTAGGAAGGCAGCTATTGAATTAGAATATTTAAAAAAAAAAATCTTGAAAACCTGATAGTGCAGTGCCAAAACAACAACAACAACAACAACAACAACAACAACAACAACAACAACAATAACAACAACAACCCGCAGTGAGTATATGTGATATTTGATATGATAATAACGATAATGAAATGCAGGGTTATTCGGTTATTTCTAAACTTTCGCCAGACAATTTAATGTTTCAAGGAACGAATTTCACCTGGAATGCGGTAGTGGTAAATGATCAGAATTACAATTTGTCTTTGGCCTTTCAGAATCAGCAATTCAGTAATCTAATGCTCGAAACGCGTTCATTAGCCATGATTTATTAGGTTGATTGCAGAAATTTCTAATTTCACCGCACAAAATGGCGCATGAACAGAAACATTTCCCTGTTCTTACAAATACTTTTGATCGCGTAGATTGCGTGCTCTTATAATGAAAGTGCTTGCTGTTTGTATCAATTTAAATGAGCGATATGACGCGACACCACTGTTATCATTTTAAGTTGAATGACCACTCAAAGAAATTAATTGGCAAAAAGTTTTGAATTGACCGGAAAAATAATACTTTGATAATCAAAACAAAAACAAAACTGAAGTAAGAACAAGGACACAGACAGAGACGTAGACAACAACCGACACAAAGACAGGGACATACGGACATTGACATTGTCAGGCACATCAACTTCGACTTATACAACAAGAGACACATTTAATATAGGGGTATTGTCGAGGGTGTACAAATGTATAAAGAATAAAAATGGGGCACAGTCATCAGGCAGTGAAGCGATACATGCAGCTAGAGTGACAGCAAGAAAAAAAAAGACATATACATAATTATACTACAGTATAGAGCATACAATAATGTACTATATAGAACAGGTGTAATTCTCAAGCTGCAGGACACATTTTCACATGCTACAACAAAATCAAGCATCGATTCTGTGATATACCAGTCATAATATTATGACATAAAACATATGGCATAAGAGAGAAAGAGAGAAAGGGTGTGTTTGTGTTTGTGTGTGTGTGTGTGTGTGCGAAAGTGTGTGTGTGTTTGTGTGTGCATATGTGCGTGTGTACGAGAAAGGTCTGATAATGATTATTGTACACACATGTCAGGGCGTCATGGATGTCATCTACGCGTGAGCAATTAAAGAAAGGGTGCTCTTTTGGTCGAAATCAAATCAGATCCCTACGAGTTTAGTAGCTTTTATTTCAGATTCATAACAATGATTTGATTGGGGAAGATAGAGGCAGTCTTGTCCATTTTATGTCAAGAAAGGGACGAATTTTCCAGAGGTTAATGGAAAAACTTGATAGACAATGACATCTCGTCATCTGGGCACTTCAACATTTCTAAAGGTAAATGACAGAGTAAGCAGCATAAAAACGAAACAAGAAATATCATAAGCGAGATTATTCAGCTGTGGTTTATCTGATTTATTCAATTGCTATATTCCGGAAATGGGATGAACGACGTAATGACCAAAAAAAAAAAAAAAAGAAAAAAAAAAGAGAGAGACTTCAAAGACGAGATACAAGAAGTGCATACGATGGCAACAAGTTGCATAATGCTGTTTATTGGTTACCTCGCAGTAAAATTGCTTGTTTTTTTCTTTTCCTCTAGTAGGGCATAGTTCTTATATGGGTTTCCAGTCATTATTTTTCTTTCGCTTGCTTGTTCTTAACACTTATTATTAAGAACTAACACTTGTTTGTTATAGTTTGTGTCTGTTTGTTCTTTGTTTTTATCTATGCTTTCTAGAATCCACCTGTCTGAGCAGCAGCGAAGCATTCGATTTTCCTCATTTAGAACTCTGCTATGGCAGGAACACCTAAATCAGCAATTGATTGCTTTTGCGCAATATAAAAAACAAAACAACAAAAACAAAACAAAACAAAACTGACAAGTACTCCATAGTTTATAACTTTATATGCTGTTGCATAATAAGGGTAAAAACAGGGACACCGAACGTTTTGTATTATGTGTGTGCAATGGGGGATATAGTTGGGTCAAGGGCTAATATGCCCCCTCCCCCACCTTCGACGGGAAGAATCTCGGGATACAAATTCACGTGATTTCGTGCGTGTTTTCTTGTTAAATCTTTATGAAATTTTAAATTCCTAAAGTGTGTGTGTGTGTGGGGGGGGGGGGGGGGAGGAGGAGGGGGTGCGGCCCCAGTCCCTGTTACGTGACCCCTGAAATACGCAGAATACTTTTTTTTTGTTTTTTACAAATCAAAAAAATATCTACTTACCTAGACACCCCGAACCTGCAAATCCATAACAGCACCTTGTAGTTGACGTGTAAGCCGTTCTATAACGCGTTCTGCAGAAGCAACAGTCGAAGTGACAAATCAAGCAGAGTCGAAAATTCATGCTTACAAATCATAACAAACTTGATGTATCAGTCGGGTGCCATCTTGATACGGATATCGTTCACATTAGTGATACACATCAGTGCTCTTAATTCCATAAAGACGAGAACACCTAAACCTTGACTGTAAAGAACAATTACAACGTCGGGCGGGCGCGCACCTTTATTTTTCTGGAAAATAAAAGAAATAGCAACAACAACAAAAAAGAAATAAAAAGGGGTGCCTGCGCCACCTTTAATTTCTGCACCAGAAAATTGCACTGAAATTTCTTTCTTCCTTCCTTCCTTTTTTTTTTTTTTTTTTGCTTGTACACAAGTCAGCCGATGAAACCCGTAAGTGGGTCAGCTGACTAAACCCGGAAGTAGCACCAGAAACATTTTTTTCGCCCCCCTTCTTTATGGAATTCCTGGATCCGCCACTGATGTTGGAAACCATTAATTTTCATCAATATTTGAATCTAATGTTCCTATGAAAGTGAGGGACACTTTTTATTCATCAATAGCAAAACCAAAGAGCCATAGTAAAAACACTAAAACAGAACAAAACGAAACAAAACAAAACAATATTGTCCAACATTAAGGGGTTTAAAAGGGGAAAAAAGTCAACAGTTCTTAACTAACACATCACCATAGGCAAAATGAGTATCGTTTGAGTTCTTCCCAATGACAGTTACAACCAAGTCATATTTTGTTCTTTCTTTGGAAAAGATTATGATGTTGTTTTTATGCGTTTGCGTCATTTCTCATTATTTAGTAAAACTTATCAGAGGACATAACGTGCATATGCAGATAAGTATGAAATAATGGTATGATGCACATTTCGGGAGGATTGTTTTTTAGAACAAAAAAAAAAGTACTGCTAAATCAAAAATACACAGGTCTTTTAGCGCAAATGAAACCCATTTCATAAGGATAAAAGATGAACAAACGAACACAGGAAGCATGCAAGTTTCAGCGTACAAACCAACGTCCAGCCTTTAAAACTGACATTCAAAACTAAAACCAAAAAAGATGGGGACAATTATAGGTATTTTTGTTATTAATCATTAAAACCATTGTCAGAGGGGAGAAATAAATTCCTGGTTACGTAACAACCCTTTGGTATATACACTTTCTAAACTTGCGTCACGGATCACCCCGGACCGTTGCTCCGGGATCATCCGTGTTGTCTCCTGCGGTGCAGAGTAAACACCGGGGAGGCATCCGGCGTGATACCCTTGGCCCACCGGCATATCCATGGGAAAAAAGAGAAAAATTAAGCTTGCTAAATTTATATATATGAAGAAGACACTAGCCCTGAACTTTTCTGAGGATCAGGAACAGGGTATAACGGACTGAAGTTCAATAAATTGCTTTACGATCAGTCACCCTTCAGTATTCCACTATGAACGGGGCGCTTTTGTTATGTCTTAACCCTAAAGGGGCCGGGCTTTTTTGGCTATGCTCAGGCCGGGGGGGGGGGGGGGGGGGGGCGGATTCCGCCCCCCCCCCCCCCCCCTGAGATCTCGGCCATCGGTGGCGCGATCGCGATGAAATTTTGCATGCGTGAGACCTGCGTCATAATCTACAAGATTGTGTCATAAGATTTTTTGAAACAATCAATTTCTAATTTTAATTAATTAATTATGCAAATTAAGCTCAAGATCATATTTTAGCCTAATTAAAAGCATTGAGAGTCTAATTTTTGGTCTGTAAATCTGTTGCAGCATATTCAACGATTGTACATCACAAAAACTTCCAAAATTCATTTCAATTCTTATGTATTTTATTGTTTTCAGAATTTCTTATGTATTTCTTTGTTTTTCAACTTTTGTTTTTTCTTTGTTTTTTCATTGGAAATTGTCACTGACCACTTTTCTACCATAATTAGCACAAAACTAATCAATGAAAGTGATTAATTGTAAAAATAATCAGGGTTTTATGACTTTCACGACAGAGCACTGTTTTCCATAGGAAATGTACACAAAATCACAAAATTGTGCCCGTTTTGGGGCGACATTCCGTTACAAAAATGGGCGTGGCTTCGCAAAAGTACGCGCGGACGTCGCAAATTTGTTCTCAAAAGTTGCGCGAGACTTGAACAAACAAAGTCAAGAAGCCTCGCGACGAGGCCTTCTCGCGTAACAGAATTATAGCGCGAAACGTCGAGGGGGGGGGGGGGGGGGCGGATTCCGCCCCCCCCCCGGCCCTTTTAGGGTTAAAGAGAATCCGATAGTATGGTGTTGGTTGAGATGGGGATTCAGACTGTAACTTTTTGCGAGATACTTAGAAACCACTTTTGAAATATTAAAGAGTATACAATTCTACTCTCTGCATTCCTTAGAAATCAATCTATAAGATTGCGGTTAGGGAAAAATTATGAAATTAGACTGAGAAAAAAAAAGATTTACTTCTAAATCTATTAGATTGAAATTTTCAATCTAATTTTTGATTTGTCCCTCACCTAAATCTAAGGAATTTAGAGAGTAAGAGGTATTCAAAGTTTATTTGATGAAAATCGGTTTTGAAATGGCTGAGATATCCTAAAACAAAGTAAAACAAAATAGTCTTGATAAAAGGTGGGTTCCACCTTTTATCATGATCTCTTTGTTTCTGGATATCTCAGTCATTCCAAAACCGATTTTTCATCAAATGAACAGTGAATATATCTCTTAGAATAATATTGTATGCTCATTTTCATTATCTCACAAATAAGTTGGAAACCAGGAGCCAAATCTCAACCCAAACTATGCCATCTTTTCAAACGATATCAATAATCGAAGTGATAAATCAGAGTCGCCCCCTTGATGCACACAAGCCAAGCATTACGAATTCGGCGTATCAGTCGAGAGCCATCTTGATTTAGATATGTTTCACAACATAATGCTCTTTCCAAAACGAAACTTCTCAAAACCGTGACTGTGAAGTGCAACTTACTTGTCATCAGCAATAATAGGAGAGTTTAACTGTCATTGAAGATGTGGCGGAATCAAACAAACATCGCAGCATAGGAAAGCAACATAGAATATGTAGAACGCATCGATGAGACAGAAAGATAAAGTGGCAGCACTGAGAAAAATATACAGGGATGTACGTATAATTCAAGAATTACATGAAAGATGAAAACATTTCCCTTTATTTAACTACCCACTAAATTGTGTTTAAATTCAGGTTATGGCATTAAGAGATGAATAATAACGTTCATTTAGCCCAAAATGAGGTGCTTTTATCATGCATTAAACGACGTTAAACGAAACCATAAACGGATATTATCATACTTTTTTTTTTCTTATTAAATAACGCACATGTCGCTTAAAGCGCGCACACTCACCTGTGCCTCGTGCACCTATCCCAGCCCCAAAGTCCACAATCTGTCCGGTAGCTGTCACGGTATGACTGGCTAAAACTTACTGAAGCGGTGTAAGACCTGTTGGTTACAGAAGAGCGGATTAAATCTACCATCATGAGTAAGACAGTGTGTGATTAATGTGAGGCGGAGAACACTCCAGAGATCTTTCTAATCCTGGCAAGATGTGCTAAATAAGACACACAGTAACAAAAACAGATACTGCACACATTATGATAGTCTGCCAGCAGTGGTCGTTTGGTAACGTGTGTCGAGGTTCGAAACCGTCGCCGCCGCTACGCTACCAGTATCTGCCAGTGCGTACGCGCGGGCAAGCAGCACATTCGTGTATGCATGTATGGTGTATGTTGTGTGTGTTGGAAGAACTTACACGGCAAGTTGCGGAATAAACCAAGTTATGGTTTAAAGGCGCGACAAACGTGTGATCACCGTTATTCCATCACGTTGTTCACAACCAGCGACACGAGGGCAGCAAAAAAGTACCAACTACTGCTTGTTATGAATAGTTTCTTCGTGAAATGTGAAAACTTAACGAGGTGATGAATTCATATTGAAAATAATGAAACTGAATCTTAGAGTGTTATTCCCAGTCATGACTGCGGTGACTTCAACAGATAGAGTGGGATCCATTTGAAAAGAATGGTATACGTGACTCGTGTGAATTGGACAAAGAGTGAAAGTTATGGGATCTTCTTCAATATCATGTTGTCATGTTTCCACCGAATTGTGATATTGATCATAACCACATAGCCCCAACTCTCCCATTTGGTTTGTAATAAAACTATCATTGAGATCATGTCTTTTTCGATGTCCATCGTTGTGTTCATCCTAAAGCAATTACAACTCTTCCCCTGAAAATTATTCATGCTTGGTTATTACAAGACTATTCGATTCGAAACAGGAAGCTTATTGATATCATGTAAAAAAAAAAGAGGAAATTATGAAGATAATACCTGTGTAAGCAGTTAACATGGTCAATATAAACTTTGCTATGTCATGACATATCACCTCCTCCAGTTTGTATCATTTGGCTGTTGTTGTTGTTGTTGGTTTTTTTTTTTGGGGGGGGGGGGGAGGGGAGGGGATATGATACGTATAACGTTATGCTCCTGTTATCACTGTGTCCTGACAACGTTAGGAATTCTGAAATTCCATAAAAGTTATAGGTCCGATTATGTTGATATTTCTATACCATTTTGTTTGTCTGGTTGAACGTGGTGTGTAATTTGAAACTCCACTCACGTTCAAGCCTATTCTACAGAAAGGATTGTCTGATAAGTAGAAGTAAAAATTTGTATTGAAATAGAACAACAACAACAAGAAAAACTTATGCAGTCCTACAACTGTCTCACTAGTCAGTGCTATATAGTTTGTTCATAAATGACAAAATTGGTGTTAATACCGAATCCTTTCAGTTGTTAAAAAAAAAAAATAATGTGAGGAGTATATATAGTCCAAGAGCATTAGGTCAAAAAAAGCTTAAACCTGGACATTTTTGGTAACAAGCTGATTTTTTCAGGATAGGTCCAGAAAAATGTCTAGAATAACATACTAAAAGTCCTCATTAATCCTCTTTGAGCGTTTTCCGCAATCCAAGATGGCGTCCAAAATGGCCACCATTTCCAGAAATTCTTATAACTTTATAACCAGAGAACCCAAAGACAAAATTTAAATGTCTAAATATATGTTTTGAAGCATGAGGAATTCAATAAAACACATATCAGGAGATGTTGCTGCACGCAAGTACAAAAATCCAAGATGGCGTCCAAAATGGCCGCCATTTTCTGAAATTCTTATAGCTTTTCAGCCAGGTAACCTAAATACAAAATTTAAATGTCTAAATATATGTTTTGAAGGATGGAAAACTCAATAAAATACATATTAAGAGATGTTGACGCTCGCAAGTACCAAAATCCAAGATAGAGTTCAAAATGGTCGCCATTTCCTGAAATTTTTAAAACCTTTCAACTAGGAAACCCAACACACAATTTAAGAGTCTATGTTTCGAAACACGAAGAACTCAATAAAATACATATTAAGAGATTTTGACGCACGCATGTAGGCCTACCGATTAACCACTCAAGCTCTTCCTGTCTATGAAATGCAAAATGGCGTGCAAAATGGCCGGCAGTCACAATTTTATCTCACAATCATGTAAATAAATATAAGTATAGTTTCTAAAAAAAAATATTTAAAACATAATTCTTCTGTGTAATGTATACAAATAAAACAAAATGGTGTTAAACTCAGTGAGTGTGTCCTTGTTACGAGAGAAATATTTCACCATCAGATTTGTTGCTAAACAGAGAGGCTACTAGAAGGCAATATCTTTTTACCACATGGTCTATTTTCGTCACCACAAGCACATGAGATGAAAATTTAGTGCTGGCCCCTTTTTATTACCAAAACATTTGATGTCTACCATGAGGTGAGTTCGAGTTGAAACTGCCAGTTATCACTCGAGAAATAAAAACGATTCTTCATCTCCATATGCTACAAAATAATATGTAATCATCACATGACAGTGCATTTCTTTGGTGCAGTATATTGCTCCACCTATTAGTGTCTAAAATAATTACCTTATTCATTTCGTGTAGATTAGGTAAAATTATATAATAGATAGAAATTATAGAATATGGCACTCATAGTTATTGGTGCATGGAGGAGGGATACTCCTCTCCCACACGAGGGATTTTTTTTTTTTTTAATTCGAAAGTGAAACATATAGAGCAAACTTTTTTTTTTAAAGATATTGAATTATTTCAATAAAAGAGTTGGAAATGTATAAAGTAGTATTCAAGTAGTATTCAAGGAAATGTGTAATATATGGGAGGGTGTGGAAGGGTGTGGAAGGGGGATCCCCTCCCCTCCCCCAACATGAGGGAGATTTTGCATTTTCAGACTTGATATTCAGACACTGATGCACCCTATTGGTGAAATATTAGATTTTTGTTTCCATCAAAAAAAAGGGGGGGGGAATCATGGAAGTGCGCTGTCATAGGGTTGCCCTCTCCCACACGAGGGAAAATTTCATATTTTCAGACTTGAAATTCACAGATCTGTTGCATCCATTTAGTTAAATATCCGATATTTGTTTTCTATTCGAAAACTTTAGGAAGACTGTACACCTGTATATTCAGGAAAGTGTCGGGAATGGGAAAGTGTGAGCACTTTGGTGAGAGAAGAATACTCCTTCCTACGACGGACATTTTGGCATTTTCCAATTTAAAATTCAGAGATTTAGCGCACTCTTTTTGATATTGTCCTAAAAGTTTTGAGATTGTCCTAAAAGTAAGAAAATATTATATTTACGGAGATGTGCGGGGGCGGTGTATGAGGTGTTGCACCCTCCCACAAAATGGCGATTTTTTTTTTTTCAGGTTACGGGTTTTATGGTGAGCACCGTTGATGAAATACTAGATTTTTGTTTCTATTAAATAGTGTAAGTAGAAAAAAAAGACTGGAGGGAGTTTTGCATTTCTATGATCGTCATTAACCGGCCTAGTGCACCCTTGGTGTTATATTGATTGTCCATCCTCAAAGAGTAGATAATTCATAGTCTCAGTATCCCCATCCCCTCCAACACGAGGGAGCTTTTACACTTGAATTGAAATGAAAATGATTATATAATTTACACACATTTGATGGAATATTTGGAAATTGTTAATCAAAGGGATATTTAATTTATACTGGGGGAAGCGAGCGGTGGAAGGGTTAGGAAGGGCAAATTACCTTCCAACATGAGGGAACTAACTTTTGCATTTTGTACGTGAAAGATCTAGTGCACAATTTTTGATGACATATTCGGAACTTTGTTAATCTCAAAAGTATACAAAGTCTATGGAAAGGGGCCGAGCGAGGGACGTTTAGCACTTTTGTGATTGCAATTCATTGACAAACTTAAGTGGAAATGCTTCAGGTTGAATATTTTGAAAATAATGATTGTACAGGCCACCCCCTTGGGGGGGGGGGGATACATCCAACCCAACCTACATGTATACCAGTTGTGCACATTTAAGGGAAAGATTGCACTGGACCTTCTGAGTTGTTGAATCTCGAACATTATGTTGAATTTCTTTGTCTCTTGAAACAGGCCAAAAACAGAAGTTTTTCATAAACAAACGGCGGCCATTTTGGGCAACAGTTGGTTTTCGCGAAGAACTTATTTGTACTTACGTACTGCTTCATGATCTCTGAATAAGTATTTCGTTGAGTTCCTTATGTCTCAAAATATATATTTATACATTTAAGTGCGTATCGCGGTTGCCTAGTTTCAGGGTTATGAGAAAAACAAGAAATGGCAGCCTTTTTGGACACCATCTTGGATTTCTGAAAGTGCTTATGTGCTTTATTTGTGTTTCAAAATCTCTGAATAAGTATTTTATTTGGTTCCTTGTGACTCAAAACGTATATTTCGTCATTCCAAGTGTGTACAGTTGAAGTCTACTTGCAAAATTATGAGAAAAAAATAAGAAAATGGCGGCAATTTTGGAGGCCATGTTGGATTACGGTACTTCCGTGCTTCAAAATCTCTTAATATGTATTTTATTGAGTTCCTCATGCTTGAAAACATATATTTAGACATTTAAATTTTGTAGTTAGGTTACCTGACTGAAAAGTTATAAGAATTTCAGAAAATGGCGGCCATTTTGGACGCCATCTTGGATTTTGTTACTTATGTGCATCAACATCTCTTGATATGTGTTTTATTGAATTCCTCATGGTTCAAAACATATATTTAGACATTTAAATTTTGTATTTGGGTTCTCTGGTTAAAAAGTTATAAGAATTTCTGGAAATGGCGGCCATTTTGGACGCCATCTTGGATTGCGGAAAACGCTCAAAGAGGATTTATGAGGACTTTTGGTATGTTATTCTAGACATTCTTCTGGACCTATCCTGAAAAAATCAGCTTGTTACCAAAAAATGTCCAGGTTAAAACTAATGCTCTTGGACTAATATTGTCGATAACAGGGGCGTCATGGGGGGGGGGGGTGCGTTGGGTGCGAACGCACCCCCCTTCAGACCCTTAAAAAAGCCCCAACAACAACAACAACAACAACAACTAAATTTATTACCACTTCAGTCTGCGAGCGACCTCAACACCGGAGGCTAAATAATTAGGCCTATTCCTTCTTTTTTAATTTTTAATTTTTTTCGTTGATAGTTTGCACCACGGACAAAAAGTTTGTGGGGAAAAACAATTCGCACCCCGGACTCTGGCAGCACTGATTTTATACAATCTATTCTTCATTGTTTACTATTTACCGACCTTACTGTACACCCGTATGCAGAGCCCGAAAGGGTTCTGACCGTACGGTGCGGAACACGTGTGTACGTGTACGTGTACAAGGATGTATAGGGTCTATGTGCAGCACTTTACTTCTGACCAATCCAAATTGAGAATGGGAGCCCAAGTGCGAGCCTCAGCCTCAGCTCATAGGCGGCGGCGCCCGCGGCCACCAGGCCCCAGTGACGTATACTGCTAAGCCCACGCGTGCAGGACTCTATACTAGTTCTGTCTTCACGTACGTTACTTGTCTGGGCGTCGATCAGGGCGGGGGGGGGGGGGGGGGTGGGGCAACCTGCAACTCCCATAGAAAATTTCGGAGGGGGCAAGTATATCATTTTGCCCCCTCCCCCAATAATTCCCGAGATGTGAAGATTTTCTTGCTTTTTTTCACAGAAAAAAACATTGCCCCCATAAAAATATTGGAGGGGCAAGCATATCATTTTGCTCCCAAATAATTAGAATTCTTGAAATGAGATGATTTTCTTGCTTTTTTGATAAAAAACTGTCCAAATATTTCATCCAAAGTAAGCACCAGGTTGCTGAATTTCAATTCTAAAAATGCAAAATCTCTCTCGTGTGGGAAGGGGATACCCCTTCCCACACTCTCCCCCGTTCGGTCTATTTTCCATGGACTTAACACACCTCTAGATTGACAGATGTCAAGATTTACAAATGTTTCATCAAAAGTGTGCCCCAGATCTGTCACTTCACTTCAAAAAAAAAAAAAAAAAAATGCCTCCCACCCGACGGATGGGAGGGGATAATTATCTCCTTTCAGTTAACCCTTTCCCCGCTTGATCTCCCTTTAGTACTAGTACACTAAAAGTCTTGGGGGATTGAGAGCTTCCTATATTCCAAATGTCTTTATGCAAGAGCTATTTTATTTTCATTTGCATTCTAAAAATGCAAAAGCTTCCTCGTATGCAGGGGCATTAATCCCGGAGGACAAGGGGACAAACATTTCATTTTGTCCCCCAATAATTCTCGAAATGAGGAAAATTTTCTTCCTTTTTTAACACAAAACTGTCCAAATATTTCACTCATTGTGCAACGGATTGTTGAATTTCAACTCTGAAAATGCAAAATCTCCGTAGCGTTCACCTTCCCCGTTAGGTCTCCATCCATACACTTAGCAAACTTGGGGGAATGACAAATCTCAGAATATTTTATCGAAAAGCATGTTTGATATCTGTCACCTGAATTCAAATATTTTCAAAAATTCCTCATCCTCTTTAATTTACGTTTCCCCAGCTCGGTTCCTACCCACAGATTAAGACTCGACACATTTGGGGACTAACAATTTTTTCGGAGTATTCCACAGAAGTGTGCATCAGATCGTTCTATTTCAATTATAAAAATGCAAAAGCTCCTCCACCCCCCCTGTCAACCTCCTTGTATCACTATGCCTACACAGTGATGTTGCCCACGTGGAACAAGAGCTGAGATGTCGGGAGTTAATTAAGCAGTTATTTTTTCCTCTTTTTTTTTTTTTTTTGCTTTGAAAAAATACCCCAAAATTCACCAGAAGCGTGCACCAAAACGTTCAATTTCAGATCTGAAAATGCAAAATCTCCCTGGCGTGAGAACCCCCTCCCTCGCACATATTATCTTCCAACTCCAAGTTTTTGCCTCTTCTCCTCCCCCAATCATGAAAACAGATCGACGCTGCTGGAATGGACTATGCAGAGAAAGTCATGTGCTAAAAATGTGTTAAAATGAAAGGTTCATCATTGATGATTGTGAGATATAAGTTATTAAAAGAAATAATTTTTAAAGAGCTATCCCTATTCACGATACCAATTAGCAGCGACTTCACTCTCTGTCTGGAAATATACCAACCAGAGTTCATCTAGACTTGCTTGAAATGACTCATTTCTAAACTGCTTCTTGTGCTTCTGATCGACCGCAATACATTACATCATTTTTCTAATGAAAATGTGAAGTCCTAATCAATTTATATGTCAACATAATTTTGTGCTCATATATATATATATATATATATATATATATGATTATTACAATCTATTGATAATCAAAACAAATGAATATGAATCAATAAAGTATGTTTGAGGAAAAACAAAACAGAACAGTAAATTTGACGGTGTTGTCCATTAAATTTGGTTAAGAAGAATAAGAGAGGCAGTGATTACGGGACTTTAGGATGATCAGTAATTATGTTATCTATATCAAGTAATGTACGATGTAAGTATGATGTTTAAAATAATGCTCTATACAGATCACACAATTTCAAATCCAAAGATATGTACATTGTAAAGGCAATGTAGAGAAATACTTTGAAAACAATTTATGCTTATGAATATGTATGCCACCAGAAACAAACCAAAACAATATCATTTGAATTTCTTTGGCTCAAACTGTGATAATGAGAGAATCAATCAAATCCGAAAGGGTAATAGTATACTAGTAATACAATTGTAATATAATTCTTTTATTGATATGAAAAACAATTACATACCAAGCGTCCAAACATGCCTCATTTCACTTTTCACAACAATCTCTTACTTCTTAAATGTGAACAAATACCTTTAATTGCTCGTTCAACAGCGGAACATGCATCATTTATTATCAAGTAACAAACAAAAGCATGGAATTACTTACGATGCACTACCAACACATGCTGCATTCTGACCAGAAACTATGTTTGCAAGCACCGCCAGCTGACCCAGCAACAGTAAGTGTATCCAAGTCTTCATTTTGAACCAATTGGTACACCTATGCACATGCAAGAACACAATGAAAGACTTCGACAAAGAACTCTTTCTTAGGTGATGAACTTTCGAGAGGCTTTACCACAAGGATATCACAGATTTTTGGAATCACATTTATGACACAAATACATACATAGTACGCGTTTACGTGGTGGTAATACACTGAATAGCAAACAAAAAGACCAGACGAATTAGTTCTCAACCTTTCTGTAACTAATCGTAACTGTAACTAACTTAAGCTGTAACTAATCTGTCTGCTATATAGAGCAGTTTAATGTTTACGTTTTCTAGTCCTGCAGGGAGAGACCAACATTTTATAAATAAAACAAGATGATTTCAGAATTATAAATCAAGCTCAAGACACTGGAATTATCATACATTTTTTTTTTCAGTGGTACATTAATTTCATCGAACAGATTACTGTAAAAGTCCGTCGACGAAACGATGACATATTGTGTGTAATTTTATGTATCCAGTGGAGTTCATGAAAACTTCATGGTTGTCAAAAGGGACTACAAAGAATGAAGAAAATACAAAAAATGTAAATCTTAAAAACACGTCCAGTTTGTGGACGAGGGGCGGAATCGGTGCCGTGACATGTGTTGATATTTCACACGGAAAAACTGATCAACAACATTAGTGAAAAGAACTTTTTGAGCGAATCGATACAATCTTAACAAGACACTTTGCAGTGCAATTTCAAAGGTAAACCAGAAAGTGCGAAAATAGAAGAATGAAACCAGGCGACTTTCAGAAGTCTACAAAAGAGTACAAAAGGAAAAATATTTGAAAATTTTACAATCATTTCTATTTCATTTGCCTGTAAATACTTGGGGTTTAAACGGTACAATCTAACAGTTTAAAGAAAATAGTGCAGGGGTGACTTTTATCGTTTCCAGATCTGAATTTCTTTCAGGATGAGTCTCAGCCAGTCAATATCCACTTGGTCTAACGCTAGTTGATCTGATTCCCAGACTGTTTATTACACCACTTTTGGTCATCTTCTAATCGTTTCAGTATGCCAATGTATTTTGTCACAACGAAAAACGGAAAACGGAAAACCCACCTTTCTGTATGTAGAATTGTCCTCACCGTACACTGCCGTATATTTCAGGACCTGAGACAGCAGCAACAAAATGAAATGAAGCCAGACAGGTACTTCCTCATATCAGACGCCTATGGGCTTATTATTATGAAGTGTACGATCATTGGTCTTGTAACCTTATCACGTCACATCTAGGCAGCTTGACCGGGTTGCCTCCATTGAGCATGAGGTAAAGGCGCGCGCTGAGAAACGTAATGCATTTTTTTTCCACTCTCTGACGGTAATATTGTGAGATTAAGGGCGGAGCCAGGGTAAAACGAAAAAGAATGTATTGGGTGGTACGTGGGAATGCAATTGGCACTTGTAACGTTGGAGCAAAGCACGGTCCTACACAGTAATTCCGGATCCCCAGAATCTGAAAAAAAAAAATGTCCACATGAGACATACATTTTAATGACAAATGATTAATGTTCTTTAAAACGAATTATGGAATTTTGATATTTAAGGAAAGACTTAATAAGTATATGTATACATTTCTGTATAGATAGTAAACAGGAATTTACGAAAATGGGGTAAAACTCCTTGGTACAACAAGTTTTGCTCGTTTATGTTTTTGGAAGGCAGAGTATAAGCTAACAGTATAAGCTAACAGTAAACACTGCAGAGTAATAAAACACATGCATGAATGAAATCCACTCAAATGCGGAATGAGATAACAGGGACAAGTTTTATTCAGAAACTCATTTTATTGTTTTTCGAATAAATGAATACCAATTTCCTTGAAACAGGATTATTCAAAAATGCGTTTTGAACAATCCCAGCGCATACAACAAATAAGGCTTATTTCTTCTGCAAAAACAAGCCAACCCACCGACACATTATGACACAAAACCTATACACTGTCCCGCTCGATATACATTCGCCTAAACACACACCTGAACAAGCCCCTGCAAAGTAGATGTAGGACCTACCAAGGAACTCCATGTTTCTTGATTGTACAATGGGCAAGAGCACAAAAGGCTAACTCGATAGAATGGCTCACGTTTCACTGCAGATGCAGAAAAGCCTAACATGCCTGAGGGGCAGACAACCCCAGATTTTTCAAGAAGACGGCTGGGGCTTGCAGCAACGACTTGAATGCTAACAATAGGTTTGTTGTTGTTCTAATCACTGCCAGAGTTACTGATTATTGCAGCAATTCAAAAATATGGTGAGCTATTAATGGTGAAATGAGACGGCTTGAGACGTCCAGATATCTTCAAGTGCACTGCACGGGGAAAACCTGTTCCCTCCAGACAAAAATATAATATTAAAGAGACACTTAGTGCAACAACGGAATAGCTTGAAGATAGAAAGGTCTTTGATATTTGTGGCAGTATACGATCTTTGTCGCATTCAGCCCAATTCCTAGCTTCCTATGACAGTTGCCCAAATGCTATACTTTGTACACCTGTGGAGCTGTGCAGCTGTAGGATAGACAGGTCCTTGAGACTTCATTTTGGTACTTAATGAATTCGTGTGTCCACTCTGACATATTAGTTAAAGTGCAATTTTATACAACATTTAGAAGTTCACGTTTGATGATAAAAGGAGAAAGATAGAATAAACGAAAATGCATGGATTTATGTATTATAAATATTATATATGTATCATACATAAATTAAAGGGCCTACAGATTTATACTAACATAAATCGTTTGGTCATCCAGTGAAAAGAATGTACAGCACATATACACGAATCCTGCATCCATAAATATTATTTTGTTATCTATACATGGTAATACAGATGTTTTATTGCAATAGTCAAGACTAAAATCATTTGATTTATTTGACGAGCTTACTTGGAAAGGGCCTGAGTGCATTAAAAAAAATCATTTGGTAACTTTTTACTTGCCTTAATAGACATTCACCATGTGCATCCAAATGACTATGTAGTCCAACTCCAAAAGATTTCTGGAATTCGTTGAAAAAATCATATGAAATTCATTTTTTCTTTAAATGGGCCTAAAACTAAAACAAGTTCCTCGCAAAAGGGCTTATATCGCCATTCTATACCTATCCTGCAGCATGACAAGCTAAAGAGAAGCCATTTTTTTTTAAATCTTTATGGACCAATCATAAATCAACATATTCCAAGGTGAGCAGAATATTCTGTGTGAGAATGTGTCATGAAATTACTAGCACGTCGAAGACGATGGTGATGATGATGATGATGATGATGACAATGAAGAATGAAGACGTGGAAAATAAAATCTATTATGAAATTGGCTTTAGAATCCCTGCATTTTGATTGGTCAATATTGTCACGCACTGATTTTTACTAATCTACACTGAGACATGCATCCGGTAAGCTCAGGCCCTGTATAGTGTTGTAGGTGTACCAGACGCATGATGGGGAAAATTTGAATTTCATGAATTTACGAACCCATTCATGCCATTTTATAAAACGTACGATGCACAGGCCTTTATCTTGGATCGGTGAGAATTAGATGCTCTCGTTTAATTTGATAACAGTCTAAAAGCCACTCGCTGCGCTCGTGGGTTGAAACATTTCCAAAGTTAAACTCCGGCATCCAATTCTCACCAATCCACTCTGTCCCATGCATCATCTGTACATTAAGAAGCACGCATTTGTTCAGAGCATTCTACTTGGGAAAGATTGCTGCCATAATACCATGTAGGGCAAGCCTAGCTGCTTTCTGGTAATGCGAACAGGGTGATGAATGTTGATAAACTACTGGCAATTATAATCTGGGTGCCAAAGTCAGATTTTGGGGCCTGACCTTGTTTTACCGTCCACAGGACGTGTTTTTTTGGTTGTTGTTTTTTTTTTAATGGTTTTACTCTATTTCGAGGTGCTGAATGCGAATCTGGATGATGCAATTTTCGTATCCTTGATGCTTTTTAATTATTCAGAATGGCTGCCAGAATCTGAAATCCTTTTATCTCCTTAATGGTGAAAAATTGGACACAAAAAAATTTAACCGCATTTCGAGTGTGCTGAATCTGAACCTCGATGATGCAAGTTTTTTCATTTTTAAGGATTCTAAGAAATTCAAGATGGCCGCCAAAAATGTGAATTCCTGTATATTCCTTAGCTGATGAAAAGTTGAAAAGATGTTATTGTTTTGACCTATGTCGAGGGTGATAAATCTGAATGTTTATACGCCGACTTATGATTCCCTAATGGTTTGCGGTTATCCAAAATGGCCGCCAAAATGAAATTCTAATATTACGTATTTCCGTATAAATTGTGCAAAATTCAGAATAGATTGATGGGTTTGCCATATCTTTAGGGTGCTGAATCGGAATCTGGTTGATGTAACTCTTCGTATCAATCAGGATTTTTTTCATATCCAGAAATTACAATTGAAGCACTTCCTCATAAATAGTAAATTAACTATGGTATAATGACTTTTAAACGAGAACTATAGAATATTGTATGGAACCACAACACTGTGATCATTTAGGAAGAACAAGAAGAAACATCTTATATACTTGCATGCTCAATAATGCAATATTGAGTAATCTGATAGGGATTGAAATGCCACATAACATAAAAATATCCCATCACTTGATCTATTCAAGGAAAGAAACAAATCTTGCCTGCTCTCTCTCTCTAAAAAAAAAAAAAAAAAAAAATTGGAGTGACCTGGCACCAGGGATCACTCCAAAATCTTCGAGTGATCCCTCAGGTCGCTTCAAAGTTAGCGAAAATGAACATTTTAATTCAAAATTTACAACAATTTCACTCGAAACTCACTCTTTTCTGTTATTAACTCCATTAAGAGTGAATATTTTCCATCTTCTTTTTTTTAGAGTATAATATTATGTACCACAACGCAAAAGAAAGAACGCTACACTTGTCAGCTGCTTGTTTTTCAATGATTTCACGTTTCTAACTCTTTCACTGTTTGAGATTTACTACAATGGACGGGGAAAACCCCCGTCCTTCGAATCAAAAACAACTTCTTTGTCATTGTGTTTACAATTTGTGTTGACTGAGTGGGTGTGGGTTGGTTACATTACGAGAATTATTTACCGTTATCAAAATAAAAATAAACTAGATATATCGCTACGGCGACTGATATGCCTCCGCCATAATGCATGGTTCTCCTAATATAGTATAGTACAATGTCTTGACAATGTCTTGACAATGTGTGATGACAGTTTCACACAATTGGCAAAATATTGAAATGACAGGTTTGACACAAATGTGCTGAATGTTCACTTTCCTAGAACTAGGTTCAATTGGATGAATGATTAAAATGTCAGAGAGCAGGTATTTGGGGAACTGATGATTTTTACTTGATTTTTGACCCTTTTATAAGTTTATGCATTGAGTAATTTTCAAGGTATTGAGAAAAAGTATAATTTCAGTATCAAATGGGAAAATAGCATTATCTAAACCTTTCATTTGACCTTTGACCTCACAGTTCCATAGAGAATCACTGTAAGGTAGAACATGCATAAATATGTAAGTTTCATGATGATACCTTGAGTTACTTTCGAGATATGGAGGAAAAAGTGCAATTTAGCACTTTCACTTGACCTTTTACCTTTTGACCTTTGACCTTTTGGCAATTCCCCAAAAATATATATTGGGTAATACATGCCATACATCAAGTTTAAAAAAAACAACCCTTCAGGCATATTGCATTTTAAAGAAAGTAGTGCTATTTTGAGGAGTTGACCTTGACCTTTGACCCCCTTGACCTTTGACCCATGACCCCCAACTTCCCTAGATAATCACTGCCCGTCGGTACAAGCATATATACTAAGTTCCATGAAGATACCTTGAACCATTTGCGAGATATGGAGAAAAACATGAAATTTCAATTTTTTTTCCACAAAATAACCTGTGACCTTTGACCTTTGACCCTGTGACCCTAAAATTCACACAAAGTATTATCCCCCAAGGATATACCCTCATACCAAGTTTGATGTAAAACCACCACACGGTTCTTGAGATATCGACAAAAACAAAACGGGACGGACGGACGGACGTACGGACGGACGGACGTACGGACGGACGGACGGACGGACGACCCGAAAACATAATGCCTCCGGCCACTTCGTTGCGGAGGCATAAAAAAACCGTAAATGAATTACAGTTCCCATGCATAAAATAGGCATTATTTCGAGAAGAGAGAGCATGGTCCCATGTCGAATGTTTTACATTTATTTTGTGCATTGCATGTGCATGTGCAATTGTATGAAGATTTCCCTTCCATTCCAATTCGAAATGGTGCTAAATCCGATTTTCATAAAATTACACTTTTTGACAGAAATGTATTCATTTCTCGCAGTCCCATGCAGTAAACTCTTTAAAGTATTGACATTCTTGTGAGAAAATGGAGAAATGAAGCAATGAAAAATTGACTTTGTTCCAAAAGGTGCAAGATCCATTTCTGTTTTGTTCCAAAAGGTGCTTTAACTATTCAAGACCAGGCTGGCACAGCTTTTGTGCTTACTTAGCTTTCCAGATGGCCCACACTGTACTTGAGTATTTGCTGTCAAGTGTTTCATTTATTTTCTATGCATAGTACACATGAATTATTTGGAGAGATGGAGTTAGTAGGAGAATTTTAGAGATAACACATCATCCCAGAAAATTAACAAATACTAGTCACTGAAACAATATTTACGTGTTGTACATTACCGTGTTATATATAGGATGTTCCAAAATGTGATAAATCCATAAAATAGTTAAAAATATAAATTGTTTAAAAATCAGCGTAGACACGTGGATTTTCCAAGGCACGTTTTCATTATCCTATCATGGGCTGCTGTTATGGCTCATAGAGTCATTGCACGAAAACACTTAGACGCATGTGTATAAAATAATTATACTTGTTAAATTATAGATCAGCAGTTGCGATCTTACAGATTTCATTTGCAGAGGGAGACAAAATTGAAACAAGATCACACATCAACCTTCACCCCTATGCTTAATAAGCTCCTTCTTAAAAAAAAAATGGATGTTTTTCTTTTTTGAGGGGAATTATTTACATATATATATATATATATATATATATATATATATGTGTGTGTGTGTGTGTGTGTGTGTGTGTGTGTACATATGTATATATATTACTATCACGTTTTAATTTAGAATTTATATGCAGTTTCTTGCATAATATGTCCGGTGTGTATTGTCTTTTATATGCCGGTGCTCATACATCTTGCCACTTCACGGCTTGTCATTGCGACTAGTCATGACGTACACAACAGACGCAACACAGACCAAACATGGTCAGGCACTCATCATGCTCATAGCCGCGGACAGTTTGGGCATTCTTATGTTTTCTGGAATCAGTTGGACCCATTTTTGACATCCATTATTTCTATTTTATCGTTGCTTGTTGACAACGAATACAGGATTTTTATTCCAACTCATTTCACTCCAACTTACTTCACTCAGTAGTCACGGTAATTGTTATTGTGTAAATAAAGATGCTTGATCAAATGTTAGCTTTTGTTGACATTATCGGCATGATAATCTGTGAACATGCTTCTGATACTCTGTATTGTGCGTATCAAAAAAAAAAGGTAATTTGAATTCAGAGGGCTACTGTTTCCAAAATGTCACCTATGGAGAGGGCAATATTGGTTGTGCGGAAAGGAAAACTCTTCTGCTTTCGATTGGTACATAATTGTGGTGTTGGATGTCATGCATGACTGAGCTTACTAACTTTAAAAACAACGACAAGTGGCACTCTTTCCAAGTTTGAGTGTTATCATGAAGGATTGAATGTCTTCCTGAAGATCTGTCAATGAAAGTGGTCAAATAAACAGGCCAGCATGCATGTGCATGTCACGAGACCGACACCCACGAGTCATACAGCCTACGAGTTATACAGCCCACGAGTCATACAGCCCATGAGTTCGACACTGAGCAAACAAGGCCCTAGCCTTTTGTAAAGGCCCTCTCGCTGTAATGGGCGAGCGAAGCGAGCCCAGCCGAGCGCGCCAGCGCGAGGGCCTTTTGAGATCTGCTTCACACATTATTATTCATGACACGTGAACCCTTCTGAATACTCATTTTAATGGCTTCCGGTCAACCAATGGAATGGCGCGCTAACCCGCATCCTCAGCCTTGGTGTTGTCATGCCTGTTCGCATGCATCACTGACCACCCGAGGAGGTCTGCCAAAGGAGGTATGAGAGAACTCATACCTCCTTGGTCTGCCACGGAACTCTACACACTCTGTGAGTAGAGTTCTGTGAAGTCTGCGGCAGCGGCGTGCATTCGCTCTATTCAAATCGGGTTCGAGATTGGTCGACTTTTGCTCCGAAATCGGGGAGCAAAAGTCGGTAATTCAAAGGGCCAACAAAAGGATGCGAAGCAGATCTCAAAAGGCCCTCGCGCAACCCCACTCAGCTGGGCTCTCTTCACCATACAGCGAGAGGGCCTTGACAAAAGGCTAACAAGGCCCACGAGACCAATATATTAAAGCCAGTGTTGCATCTGTCGAACTCGTGGGCTGTAGGACTCGTGGGCTGTATGACTCATGGGTGTTTGTCTTGTGGGATGACCACGCATGCATGACTGCAGGATTGTGTTAGGGTTTCCTCTAAGTGTTTGTGGTCCATAACCTTTAAAATGGCCACCTGCCCAATAGCTTGGTAACTCCCACAAAGGAAAAACCCACGCTGTCTATTTTCTCTGTACATGCATAACTACATTCAACACACAGCTCGCAGCAACAGACCATGTCTTGAATATGAACAGAGAAAAATGGATTGTGTGGTTGGGCCTTTCTGGGACTGACCAGGTTATCCGACAGGTGGCCATGTTAAAGGTTGTTGATCATAAAATATAAGAGGAAACTTTACACAAAAACCTGCAGTTGTGCAGGCTGGCCTGTGTACTTGACCACTTTCATTGATAGATCTTATATATTTCGGTGAGATTCGAAAAGAGTGCAACTTGTTATTATGTTCAGTCATGCATTACATTTATCAACATAATTATGCAACCACGGAAAGCACAAGAGGTCCCCCTTTCCTCACAACTAATATTGTGCCCTCCATAGTTGATAATTATGACACAGTAACCCTCTGAAGTTGGATTATCCCTTCTTTCTTTTTGATACGGACTGTATCAATATTCCTCATTTGCCAAGGAAAAAAAATCAAACAAAAGCCAAACGAAGCGAAATTTACACAAAATTGTGGGGAAATCCCTGCGCTTTCAAATCAACAATCAAAACTCTCTGCATGACGTTATGGCATTGTGTAGTTGTGGTGTAGGGTTATTGTGTCGTTAATATTCCTAATAAATGTTACACGTAGGTTACCGCAGACGCAACCGAAATATTCGCAGATGATTGGGTTTTTTTCCCAGTTATTACTTTGATAACAATAGATACGTCAGGTAGTCTATTTTGTAATTGGGCATTGATTTCGGACTAAGAACGTGTTAAACAAGAAATACATTTACTAACAGTGATACAATACTCGACTAGTGGGTTATTTCACATTCTTGTCCCCTTTGTCTCTCATTTATTCATTTATTTCTACTTCCTTGGTCAAAATGAGACCTTTTAAAAGAGAATTATGGAGTAAGAATTCTCACGTGTTCTCAAAAAGTAGCACTTCTTGTTATAACAATGAGATAATGAGATAATTTTATGATATGAACACACATGAATCTAACATTCTTTCTACACACATTGATTTTTTTAAGCATTTTTTTCTCCATAATTTGCCAACTACAAAACCTTTTTTTCCCTGAACGTCTTCATTCCTCCAGTCCCCAGTTATTACAACACAACAATAATCACTTTATCTCCTTGAGAAGGAAACAAGGTCTCCTTATTGTTGTTATTTCCATAAAGATGGACAAATAGTTGGGAGATGTTCGTTATTTCGCAGATTTGTTAATCCGAAAATCAAGTGGGTGTATTCTAAAACACTGAAAGTCCCTATGCCTATACACATTCGTTAATTCGAACATGTGTGGTTTTATTCCGAAGGGTCGTCATTCCGAGGTTCTTAATCCGAAAAAGAAATCATGTTCGTTATTCCGACAGTATCCGAAGGTTTTGTAGTCCAAAAATCTAATAATGTTCCTTAATCCGAAAGTGGAAGGTGCGTCCAAACAAATCTTGGGAATCTCAAATTTTATTTCGCTTTTGGATTAACGAAGCTTCAAAGTTTTCGGACCTTTCAGACCTTTCAGACCTTTCAGACCTTTTTCTTTAGATTAACACACCTGCGGAATAATACGCTGTAATCCGAAATCTAATAATTACAAGAGATAAAATTCATTTAAAACAACAATAATATGCGTGTATGACACTAAAATCAACACAGAATGTATAACTCGTGCAATTGATGTAAAAGTACATATAGTACAATAACAAAACTGTAAATGTTCAATTAACAATTTATCCACTGTGAATTGTTCAAGCTGTAATCCGAAATTTGATACTTACACAAGGTAGAATTTATTCAAAACACCAGTACTAAGCGTGTACGATATCAAAATTAACATAATAGTGTGTAACTCGTGCAATTGATATGAAAGTACATCAAGTACAATAAATAAAAAAGCGCACACATTCAACTGACAATTTAACCATTATGAAATAAAAGGAATTTGCCTATAAAGTCAAAAGTATTCGAGAGGCGAGAAACCGGCAGCCTACTTCCTCTTCTTCTTTTTTACGTGTTGAAACATTAAAAACGAAAACGAATTCAACAAAACGAGATGACTAAAAAGCAGGACTGAAGCAGCAGCAACTTATCGGATGGAGCAGACATGTCCTCATAATTCGTGGTCAAAATATAGGATCATTTTTTTCCATGTTCTCGTCAAATTGTAGCCAACTTTATATTCTACACTATCTGATATTAAGACATTCAAAATGTGCGACGATGAATAAAGTTAAAACTTCCTTTCTCTCATGATCCCAATTTAAATCCATGACCTCTGATCACGATTTAATATCGGACTTGAAAGTCAGATTCAGCCACTTCTTCAAGTTTTCTGGAAGATATGTCAAAGGTGAGCAGAGATTACTAAGACGAGTGGAGCATTGACCTTTATAATATGGGCTATAGATTTGGTTTGTCACATTCGTAGTAACAGCTGACCAATTAAAATTTGTTTCAACTCTTATCCTTTTTTTTTTAAAATAACAGAGCTGTGTTTGTAGTTCTTATTGTCTTTCTTTTTTTAGGGCAATTTGCCTAGTTCTTCTTCTAGTTTAATAGTTAGTTATTGTTTATGTGGAGAACTGCAATCCCTGCTTTTTAGCGATTTAGCAATGTTAGATTGGTATTTATCATAAAAGTCTCATCTTTTATATTTCATTTTTACGCAGCATTTTCCTTCATTACATGCAATGCTGTATACTGAATTTGTTTAATTATGTGTCTTCATATGTGTTATTACTATTGCTTTTTGTCGGAAATGAACTAAATTAAATGATAATGAAATCATGAAACAGCTGGGAACATGGGGAATATTCAAGTTGTTATTCTACAGTAATGGCACGAATTAAGGGATTATAAAATGGGAGGCGTGTCTTGAAATCGGGGTATGAATACACTCTCCCCTTTATATATATATATATATATATATATATATATATATATATATACATATATATATTATATACATATTCATATATATATATATATATATATGTAATATGCCTCTCATTCGAGTCACGAAAAACATGTAGAATTGGGATGTTGCGTCACAACTTACACAAAGATTGCTTTTTTATTGGACAACAGCTTTTACAATGTACTTATGGTACAAATCTTGTGGAAGTCTATTCTTTTCTTCACTGGAACATGATTATGTCCACTCAGTTGCGTTCTCTCTCACAAAAATGCATACATTTGGGATCATTTCTGGATTGCATAAGAGAGTTGAAAATTAAATGAAAGGAATAAGACCAACAGTTTTTTTTTCTTTTTGCACAACTATAATAATCTACGATCATTATATCTACAACTCAGCAAATCTACGAAGTAATTGCTGCAATAGGCCTATAGCCTTCTCATGACCTTTATTTTCCTACAGCCTCCCAAACTTGACTACAATTAACTATGTAAAATCTCATTTGTTGACACTCATATTAGTTGGCAGAGCTGCATCACTTAGCTTTTAGCTGTAGTCTTAATACTGAACCTCTCATGATCATATAGGAATGAAAACGCATAAGAACAATTCAGTTCGTGTGAAGCATTTTCATTTATTTAGACATTTAAGACACTATAGTTACAAAACTGAAAACGTACAATGAAATTGGCAAGGTGGTAAGTACATGTCGTCTAAAACTAGAATTCTACACATTCCTGATTAATTGAATAGTTTTCATCACTTCTTGCAAACATATCAGCATTTAGAATAATTCTCAAGACCCAAATACACATTGGAAATGTAAAAAAAAAAAAAAATCCTGGAAATTGGAACAACAACAAGGTGGCCTATAAATTTCACCAACTATAATATCATTTCGTTTAGGCATTTGAATTTTGATAAAATACTTCCCAAAATAATCATACAGTACATTGCAATCCCTTCATATTTTGATTAAAAAAAAATATATTTTTTTTTTGTAACTAAACCACCTGCTCTATTTCGTCCCTTTCTTTGATTGAAAGGTATATCCTTGAATAGTGCGCCAGATCACTGAATTTCAATTTTGAAAATGCAAAAGATTTCCAGCGTGTGAATGGGATACATCTTCCACACCATCCCCCAATCGGGCCCTTTCAATAGCCCTATAACACTTTTGAAATTGACAAATTCCCGAATATTTCATCTAAAGTGTGCACCAGTGGCCTATCTTATATGGCAATTGCCATGGTAACGGCAAGAATTTTGCTTCCTGATTGGCTGTTGGCACGGGAAGTTGTTATTCCAGCTGCTGCAAGAGTTGCCATCCTCACATCTTTTATGAAACGGAGTTCTGATCTGTCGCTTTAGTTCGAAAAATGAAAAAAAAAAATTCCTCATGTGGGAGGGATATGCCCTTCCATTTTACCCCCCCCCCATACCCTCCATTAATTTAGTACACATTTTGAACGACAGTTTCCAATATATTCCATCAAAAATGTGTACATATAAAATATTTTCATTGCGATTTCAAAAATGTAAAAGCTCCCTCGTATGGAAGGTGTTAGATGATACCCCCTCAACACAGACGCAGACACAGACACACAGACACACACAAACACACACTCACACACACATACACACACGAACACACACACGCACATACACACACACACACACACACACACAAGCATACGCGCACACACTCTCCTCTGCTAGTTTTCCCTCGATGCATAGACTATGGCTACACTTTGGGGATTCAAAATGCACGACCTCCCTCATGTGGGAGGGGGAAATACCCTTCCCACAGCTTTTCTCCGCTTAGTCTTCCTCCTCACACATAAGAAAATAACCGATGATATCACTGGAAGAGTGCATCCCAGAAAAAAAAATCTAACCAAAAAGAGGGGACATGGCTCTAAAATTGATTCATAGAGATCAGAAGCCTTTCTACGGAAGAAAAAACACAAAGAATAGCTGTTTCCGTGCTATAAAGTACAATTTCGTATCATTTCATCAGACATGAATTATTAAAAATCTATATCTAAGTGTAACAGTGCTTTTGAAATGTCTAACTGTCGTCCTATTTTTTGTGCTGCCGGTACTGTCGAAAGTTTGACAGAGTGATGTTCAGCGATAAGTTACTAAATACTTGAACAAGAATTTAATTATTTCTTGTAAACAATCGGATTTTCGTTGAAACCATTCAAGCAATACTACCCTGTTAAATGTTGCTGAAGATCTACACGATAGTATGGACAAAATAAACAATGTCTTATAACGTGCTTTGTTACCTTGAATTTTTAAGAAGGCATTCGACATGGTGGATCATGTTATTTTTCTAGAGAACAGAAGCATTATGGCTTTGCTGGGGGAAGTGTGTCCTGGTTCCAAAGCTACTTAACTGGTAGACTTCGGGCCGCTATGGTGAATGGATATTTCATCGAACAGGAAGGTGAGTTCGGTGTACCACAAGGATCGATACTCGGCCCACTGCTGTTTTTATTGTTTATGAATGATATCCCAAATGTTTTTCAACACTGCCATATATCACTGTATGCTGATGACAGTTGTCTCCACTTTTTCATCTCTTTATCCTCACGATGCGTCTGTGTCAGTTAATAAAGATTTACAAATTATTTCGTTATGGCTCGCGGATGACAAATTGATTCTGTATGCGACAAAGTCTGTATAAGTTTCTTGGTTCCCAAAAGAAAAATGACACAATTTAATGATGATTTGATTAATCTTGTTATAGGTGGGAAAATTTTACACCGTGTTTTAAAATGTAAATATATGTATGTGGGAGTGATTTGTTATTCTACTTTAAACTGGAAATATCATATTGATTATATTCGTCGAAATGTTCTTTATTTCATTCTTGAATTCTCATATTGCTAAAATTTTATATCACACATTTATTCAATATCATTTTGATACTGATCTTCTGTATGGAACAACGCTAATAAATCCCACTTGAATGTGCTTTCCATTTTACAGAAAAGGGCCTTGAGAATTATTCTAAATGCTGATATGCTTGCACGAAGTGATGAAATTTATACAGTCAATCAGGAATGGAACCTCCCCAAAGCAGATGGAAAAGAATGAATCTTATTTGTACCTGTAAATGTATTCCTTATCTTGCGACTGAATATCCTGTCAATCAAATATGCACGCAAACTACACAATATTTTTTTTTCAAAATGCTCTATGTAGAATAACTTTGCCGAAACTAAAAACAAATTTTAAACGTAATAGTCTCTCCTTATATATTCTAGTGCAATATCATTCAATAATCTACCATATGACATTCGATCGATTGTTACAATCTATAATTTTGAACAGAGTAGGAGAAGATATAATTTGGTTTGAGGTTGTGTTTTGACATACTGGTATACATTTTTTTTATACAGATTATTCATATATACCTCTATATATTCATTACGTTTAGTACTTTTATTTTCTGTTGTTTTATGCAATTTGCATTTACTGTTTTACCTTGTACACCATTGTATTCTAATGTGGACCCCTTTGACAATTAGTCTTGTATTGAAAGGGCTATCCACTCTGAGAATGGAAATGAATAAATTGAAAGATTAAATGAAAAATACATGACAACGTAAAATATATTCCTCATTCAGCTTCTACGTGCCCTCTGCTGTTGAGTGACTCGATCTCTGGCAATCGGGGGTACTTGGTCTGGAAGAGTTAGGAGAGGGAATGGAAACGGCATTGCCCACGGCATGAAATGTTATCGCAGTCTGGCGGTCGCCTTCTCCCATCCCGCGGAACTGGCGGATGATTCTCGGCAAGAAGTAGATCTGACGATTTGATACAGTAATTTAAGAAGAGGGAGAGACAGAGACAGAGACATGAGAAAAAGAGTAATAGCTTAATGAATACTTTTTGAGTAGATTGTTGATTATTGATCAGATATCAAAAGCGACTTACCTTTCCAGGTTTCCTACCGTGAACTTGACATTTAATACTGTCATGTTATGACGTGCATTCATTCATTCATTCATTCACTTTCCATCTCTAACAAAAACATATAAAACTGATTTTTTTTTTAAACAGAAAGAAGTGAATATATTGACATTCTAACAATGAACAATAAACGAAATATATACATATGCAATTAACAAATATAACGTTAAAAGAAAAACAATAAAAGCTTTGAGAATATGAAAGTATGAAACTAACAAATAACGTTAAAAGATGAACAATAAAAATATTGAGAATATGAAAATGCTGGAGATAGAGAGCAATGTTAAAAAGAAATGCTTTAAGGGTGTATCCACCACCCCCCCCCCAAAAAAAGAAAGGTATTACAATTCCTACACGATTCAGTTGCTATCTATGTGTACATAAAGAGCGGAGATTGCAAAACCGAATTACACACACTAGAAACCTTATTATTCCCAGACACCTGAGCAAATGATAGCACTAATTCGCTCTCATGCAGAAAAAAGAAACGGAGAAAGAGTAAGATTAGAAGAAGAAGGATAGAGAGGGAGCGAGAAGAAAAAGAAGAAGGAAAAGTTGTTTATCATGTTGTGAAAGTAAAAAAAAAAGAGAGAAAGTCGATAGCGAAGACAAAACGTAATGGAAGACCGAAGCCACTGAGCACGCTTGATGTTAGAAGTTTGAAGATCCAGTTATTTTGCAACGTTTAACAAATCAGCATTTTTTTTTTCATATTGTGTCAATATGACGCGTATCATTCATACACACACACACACACACACACAAATATATATATATATATATATATATATATATATATATGTATATATATATATATATATATATATATATATATACAGACACACACACACGCACACCAACACACACGTACACCTATTAAACCACACTAATGCAGCTTTATAGAAGAGTGCAACGAAGGCATCTGTTCTTAAATATGCTCGTACAGTTAATACATTTACTATCAGCGAAAGGACATATGAATTATTATAGGAGCATGGAGACATTTAACGTTAAAGATACATCACCCTCACAACTGGAGTAGTGAAAGTCCCAATCTTTAATTTCATTTTTTGTTTCTCTTGTAATTATACTAGCATCACGTTCATCATATCAATTCTTTAAGTGGTACATCATACATGGATTCTTGATGTTGAGTCTATCTATGTTTTAACAAAGTAATTACATTTTCAGTGTCGTACGTGAACAATTTTTTCATTCGAACTCCTTGAGTCGAGATTTACGTCTAAAAGGAGAAAATTTCTTTGAGAATAATATTGTACAGTGAAGTAATAAGTCATCTGTACTTACATTTATTATTATCACGACAATCCGGAAACCGAGGTAAACGCTGTTTTCCCAAGGAAAAAACTGTTGAAGAGAAAAGAATAGCGACGTCTTTCTAAACATTTACCGGTCAGTGCCAGAGGGACATGTAATTTGAATGGTAATAATCAATGAGTGGAAACATTCTAGTTCCCATCTTGATAAAATAACGCATATTATATCTGTATCTTCTACTGGTGAAAAGAGGTGAACAAAAAGATCTACCATGCCTACAGTGAATAACCGTTTTACGATAAAGAAAAATAAGGCTTGAAATTACTGTAGAATATTTTACTTTTCATCATTTTAACCATCTTGTAAAATATAAATATTTTTGGAATCGTCAACTTACACCATCGATGATCAAAAGGATGGCATACGCAAATACTTGGAGCGTCCAGATCATCAAGACAACCATGTACAGAACCAGGAGTCCTCTGACATTCTGCAGAATTAATACAATTAGTGAGTCATTTGAACATCTCGTAAGGAAACAAAACTAACGGGGGGGGGGGGGGGGTCTCACCACTTTCATAAATCCTCTTTTTTTTTTTTGCAGAAGATAAAGGGTTTGTTAGAAGCCAATACTGTTAGCGGAGTGGCATCCAGAGTGTGGAAATCTTTTATTATTATTTTTTTTTTCTTTTGGCTTTTCAACCAGAAAATGTTAAGCCTTCGTCTTTTTTGTTTTGTTTTGTTTTTGTTTTGTTTTGGTTGATTGTTTGTTTGCTTTTGGCGTGTTAGCCGGTTATCCCCTTAAGTGGCACCAGAAAACGTTATTTCTTGTCTTTGCTTGTCAGCCGATTTTGGAACATAATAAACTGTCATCCAAAAATGTCTCCTCTTCCATTCTCAAAATAAATCGACGTCCCTGTTTCAAGAAACTGGGGGCCCTTACCTTTAAAAAAGGCAACTCCGGCCCTGTTTTGGGCGATAAAGGATATTAATTTTGTCATGCCTTAACCAGTTTGACTTTTCTTATATCATGGTTGATCTAAATCACGTCAGCATGAGGATGTAATATAGATTAATATGTTTGCTTAATTTTCTTTTGTAATCTTCCATGCATGAATATCGACGTAGATTTTGATTCATCAAAGTAGTAAAATAACAACAATATATTTTCGAATTCTCAGTTTGAATTTAGGGAGAAACATAGCACTACACATGCATTATTGAGTTTTATAGAAAAAAGTGGTACATGCTATCGACAAATCTTCTCATCTGATAGGTTTGTTTCTGGACTTCTCCAAGGCCTTCTACTGAGGCATTACCTGTTGACATTGTTTTAGATGGTACTCCACTCGAAAATGTTTCCCTTGTAAAATTTCTTGGAATAACAGTTGACAATAAGCTTTCATGGAAATTTCATATTGACAGTATATGTAAAATTATTTCACGTAATATTGGTATAATTAATAAGCTTAATTTTTGTTTTCCTTTGTCGTCCATGTTTATATTACATTCATCCTTAATATTGCCATAGTTAAATTACGGTATTCTCGCGTGTTGAAATACATGTAAAACACTTTTAGATGAATTACTTTTATTGCAAAAGAAATCACTCCGTATCATATGTCATACTGCATTTTTGTCCCATACTGACCCACTATTTTATGAGCATAAAATATTGAAAGTTAATTATTTGTATTTGTTTAATTTAGGACAATTTATGTATAATTATAACAAAATTAATCTTCCAAATATATTCGAAACAATGTTTCAAAGAAATCAATCCGTTCACAATTATCCAACAAGGCGATCAAATGACTTCCATTTGCCATTTCTGAGAACTTTGTTGGCTCAAAACACATTCATCTACGATGGGCCAAAGTATTGGAATTCACTTCACAACAATATTACAACAGCTTAATCTCTGGACTCCTTCAAATGTAAATTAAATTATTTTTATTGAAATCTTACAACATCCAACCGAGTTAGTTTCGTTTTACCATCTCAGTCAAGTCATCATTTCTTTGAATATTAAACAATTATTATGCACTTATTATTTTTTTTTTTTTACACAAGTCCTCCTTATAATTATGTTCCTGTCAGTGTTCCGCATATATCGATGTGTCTATTCTCTCTTTCTCCTGCATTTATGTATGAAAATTTTTGCATTATATTCAATCCAGGTTGTATTTCTTAACTTATTTTACATCGTGGAATCCAGATTGCTTGCGTCCACGATGGCACGTGCTGTAGGTTTTTTTTTTCCCGTTTTCATTTTTTCCTTTTTTTTTCTTTCTTTTTCCCTTCCAAATTATTTTGATGTCAATTGACATCGGTTCGTTTTATTTTGTTTTATATTGCTGTCTTGTGTATTTTCTGAGGGTCCCATATCGTACAAGCTCTGCTTCTTAGTGGGACCCTCCACTTCCATCCTCATCCTTAGTTGACTTGTATTATACGCTTTATGTATATATTAACAAAGATATAATTGCGGGTGTTTTTTTTTTTTCATCTGCTTCTCATTTTCTTATGTACTTTGTCAAATCACATTCTGCAATTATTACAAATATCCTGTACATATGCAATGTATATAATTTCTTTGTTTATTTGATGGAAGTGAAAATAAATTTGAATCTTGAATCTTGAACTGCTCAGGACATAATCGTATCTGTTTGACTTGACTGGGATATACCTTAACAGAAAATCACGAAGGGAACAGTTTCGTGACTTGTACCAGTCACTTGTCCCTCGGATAGGACATACAATGGAGGTCCCGTGTAGGAGAGAGTCACAACTCATACACGTAAAAGATCCCTTCATTCATTAATCGTTAAGAGCAGGGTGTTTAACCCGGTGAAGTGGTTCCACCTCACATCCAACTGGACCCCATGGAAGACCAGCTTAGTGTAGCTGAATATGGGCTATCAAGCCATCTTCTCAGATGGGAACAAACAAACTTATTCAGCTGGCCAGCTTTCATTTTCCATTCAATTGTAATTTCAAATTTTACACGCCCAGACCTCATTTCAAGAGAAGTCAATGTAAAAAAAAAAAAAAAAAGATACAATGTAGTAACTCTTAGTAGGTTGCATATATAGTGCGAGATATTTTGGTTTGTTTTCAAGGAAGATTGATAGCTTTTGATTGATAACATTTTACAGGTCTTATTTGCAGAAGAATTGAATAGGGTTCATTTATTCCATTGTGATTGCCTTTTTTTTTTTGTTGAACTTGAAATCTATGAATACCTTATCCTCAACACCCTCAGCACCCCGTCTCCATTGTGCAATCATGAATACTCTGTCAAGATTCCCCGTGCACGGATGACGTAGTGTGTCTAGAACTTTGATAGCTGAAATTCATCTGAGGCAGGATTAAACAATAATGTTTCTCTGTGACGTGAACCAAAAAAAGTTTTTGACTTTGACAGCTATGTATCAGTGAAATGCTCGAAGCGAAGAGATTGAACGTACCAAAAAAAAAAAAAAAAAAACCAAAAGAATATGAAGAATTTCTCCTCGCCTTTCGAAATCAGATAGCAAGTGTTTCGAGTTTCAGATTTATGATGGGTAGGATACTGTATGAAGTATTGAGCTCATTTCTGATGATGTTCAAGGAAGGAAAAGATAGAGATTCATGCACTGACATGATTTCTGTGTTAATACCACTTCATGTTCAGAACGTCATTACTAAAGAAAGAACGAAAGAAAGAAGTATTTCAAAAATGACAGAACATTCCATTAAAGTCTTCTACTATGATCCATCACATAAAGGAATGTAAAATGGTGCATACCAAAGAAAGACCGATGAATAAGAGAATAGAGCAAACAATGACGAAACTTGCGACGACTAACTCCACAATATCGGTGGTTAGGACGCTTTCATCGACCAGCTCTTCGTCTGTATTTGAAACAAGGTCGACTGTCATCAATCAGGTGGTATTTTATGAAAATAAACTCTGGATCTTAATAACATACGAGTTATGTAGGTAAGATAAATTCACATGAATGTGTTACGACCTCTTTTGATCTCGCGCTGTAAACAACATAGGAAAACGTTTAGGTAACTTCAGTTTCATTTCATTTCTGCATTTTTTCACAGAAATCCTACATGAAAATAACAACGCATATAACTTACAGCAACGAAAATAAAATATGTATTACATATGTATTACATTCATGTGTTACATTCATAGTATAATAATCATGACAATTATCTTCTAAGCATTTGGACATAATATAAGCATTTAGCAATTGAACATAAGCATATAAGCATTTAAGCATAAGCATTTAAACATAAGCATATAAGTATTTGGACATGATATAAGATGTTACTATATGTTTGGGGGGAATGCACCCTACAAGCTTCGCTTCTTCAGCATTCCTATCCATCTCCTGCATTTTCGTAATTTCAGATTTTTTTTTTTTGGTGCTTTTTTTTTTCTTTTTCACCTTGTCATTTGTATATCTATAAATTCCACTTATCATATTTTGTAATATTCACATATACAATATATACAGTCAAACCTGAAAAAGTGGCCGTTATAGACAGGTGGCCGCTATAGACAGGTAATCCAACTTTGTGTGCATTGCCTACATGTACATGTATCATCGTTGTATATACATGTACATTTATGTGTGTATGTATGCACACGTGTGTATCATGCAAAGAACAATGCCGGTGTTTATGAAATTGTTGCACAGTACACTAGATGTAGCATGTGCACAGTCATGAATTAGTGCATTATTGTGACTGAATAAGTGATGAATGCAACGGTGGCGATCACTGAATGTTGCCCAGAAATGACTGGCACATCTAAAAAGCAGAAAAACATCCTGAATTATCAGCTCGGCTACGGCTCCATCGGGTTTTTGGCCGCTATAGACAGGTTAAAATCTACCGCGGGAAACAAAATTTGTGGCCGCTGGCCGCGTTAGACAGGTGGCCGCTATACACAGGGTCTTTAACATGGCTTTTCTCTCGGGGGGATTTTTCAGTGGCCGCTATAGACAGGTGGCCGCTATAGACAGGTGGCCGCTATAGAGAGGTGCCCGCTAAGGCAGGTTTGACTGTATATATCTATATTTCATGTGGAAGAAAAAATGTATTTACAAGTTCTGTTAGAGATGGAAAAAAGTAAATGAAATGAAAAAAAAGAAATAAAATAATGCTATGAATTCAAAGAAATGAATGGTACACACTTCTTTTCAAGTAAGGGGGGGGGGGGTAAATGCAGGAGTCTGCTATCTCAAGCCAGTGCTTGATAGTGATGGTAGCCTCAGAGAGAAAAAAAATACTAAACTTGGCAATTTGCTTGTCTTGTGCTTATTATTTTACATGGCATCCATAAGGAGAAGCGCGTGGGAAATGGAAGAAAAGAATCAACGTGAGAGTATAGTGAATTACATGTGCGTTAGATGCAATGAAGCGTGCTGTTACTACTTGACTGCTGAAGATCAGATTCGATTTTCACAACGGCCAGTATACTGAATGTCCATTGAATTTATTGTTTGTGTCCCTTTCCACACATGTTTTCATTCTATTAATGAAAAAAATATTTATATTCTATATTTTGATGTCCTTGCTGTTAAGAACACAGTGTCGCACAGTGTGTTCACATTGTGTTTTGCCATGTTTACTTAGTCGACTACTAGTATGTGAAAATTTAACAGTGTGAAGATGGCTAATAACAATGTCGTACGACTTTGCACAGATTGTTCACACAGTGATGCTCCGTTTCATATTTGATGATTCACAATATGTTCACAAAGTAAACACTCTCGAATTTAACAATGTGACGATATTTCACACTGTGCCTTATCTTCACATTTTGTTTCACACTGCAGGACACTTTCTTCTGTCCCCTTATCATTTATATCATCTGTATCATCATCATGCTTTTAGAAACGTCAGTATTAAGCGCTATATAAGTATTATTTATCATCATTATTATTACGGTGATGGTTGTTATTATCACTATTAACAGTAGTATTGTTATTGTCATCATCATCATCATAGGTCCATTCTAGCTAGTTTGGTTTGGTTTGGTTTGGTTTTATTTTCCGTCATAAAAAGCATACATATGAAATATCTTTACAAATATACAGAGTTTACAGAAATGCAATGTTATACAAACTATACAAACAAGAGAAAATTAATATCATTAAACGGTACGAGTATGAGTTTACAGACAGCGAATCGAAACAATAATAACAGAGACAAAGTGATAGATGAGATAGTGGAAAACGGCTGGAAAACCCATATTCAGCGACACTGTTATAGAGTCACTGGTCTTCCATGGGGACCAGAAGAAGAAGAAGAAAAAGAAGAAGAAAAAAAAAATATACAGAAAAAAAAGTGGGAGGAAAGGGGGTAATATCGTCTTGTAATAACAATAATGATATTCAATATTATCTTCTCATTCAAATTAAAAATCGATATACAAATCAAAATAATCATTAAGTATACATACATCATACATGACAAAATCTTTGAATTGTTCATAAAATAGACACCATTGAGTCTTATTCAGTCTCAATGGTGTCTATTTTATGAACAATTCAAAGATTTTGTCATGTATGATGTATGTATAATTAATGATTAGTGAAGAATGACTAATGACTAGTGAAGGTGAATGTATATATCCCCTATTCGAAGAGTTCAGACAGTCCCTCTTGTCTTACACTGTCTCATGTGAATAGCGCTGTTGTAATCGCCTGCTACTTTTGTTCTCAACACTTTGCTCTTCGTATTCTCAATGTAGAGAAGGTAGAGATCTACAGATTTTTTTTTTCTCGGAACTGGTCTGCGGGCAGTCAATTTATATCTCGTGTTTGTTTTTCTTCTTTTTTTCATTTGGATCACTAGATATTTTGAGTTGTATGTAGTCAATTAACGGCCGCTATTTCGTATCCGTATACATATCTCAAATGATACTGAACCAAATTACACCAAAATTACAGGAAACAATATTCCTCACACAAGTTTGAACCAAATCGGTTTTGGGGAAGCGTTGATACTATCGTCGACTTTTTCATCGTGGCTCAGAACAACTCTTCGCGAGTGATCGCTCTGTACGCTGCCTACACAAATTTACACTAAAATTAGCCATCGATTATTGTGCGATGTATATATCTTTGAGTAAAAAGCTAGAAATCAATGCCTGTTTGCGATATGGTATATTAACAATAATTATGGCTAACTTCAAATTCAGTTTGTAAAGGCAGCGGCTGCCTTTTCCCAAAGAGTGAGATGTTTTGAGCGACAGCATGAAAGTTGACGGCTAAATAAACCTTCACCGTAAACTAATTTGGTACAAATTCATGTGAGTGCACGGATTTAAGCTACTTAGTATATCTTGTCATTTTTGTGCAGTTTGTTACTGTGGAATTCCAGAAATCTACATGGATACGAAAGAACGTTAGAGCTGCTGCTCGCTTCTCTGGGAATTATTGTTGCAGCTCGGTATTTCAAAATGTAACTTTCTCAGCGTTAACGCGGACTTCTTATCTATATGTGCATGCCTTGGGCAACATAACTCATCACTATCTATACTAAAACTTTCCCAATAAGGATAACAAGTAAATTAATGATCTACCACAACTGCTTCGTCGTTTCCGGGCTTTGAATTTTGAAATCAGGAAATCTTCAACTTTATCCTTTTTATTTAGATTAAGACTGATTTTTTAAGCATCTTCACAATTCAGGCCTATTACAGATCGACAGCAAACTCTAAAACGACATGCATTTGTTTAAAAGCCTAGGGTAAACCTTGGGTCTTATTCATATTTCGTTAGCAGAAGGCGATTATATCAAGGGAATTTAAACAGAAACGAAGGCAATCTTTGAACTACAATTTCTCTGAAAAGAAAACACAGGGGGAAAAATATGCCTTCTTATACAGTAACTCGCCTCACTGGAGGCCGCCTCACTGGAGGCCTATGTTTTACGAATATTAAAGACCAAGAGAGAATGAAAGAAATGTAAAGCATTTGGTATTTGTTCAAACATGTGTCCTGCCATGAACTAGCTTCAGCTCAATGGTGGTGCCGATGCGTGGGAAGCAGTAGGTAACGCTGCTTCAAATCTCACGCTAGTTCCTTCCTTTTCACTGGGTCTTCATAATAGTCCAACCCAGGCATAAGATCTTTGGCAGGCATATTCACCGAGAGTAACAGAAAGAACACCTACGTACGAATTTTGCTGTGCGGTATTTTAAAGGGGATGTCCCGATTATACTCACTCATATGCACACACGCATACACACACACATACACACACACACACACACACAAACACACACACACAAGCTAGCAAACACATAATGCAAATGTAAAATTACATTGCCACTGACAAAAATCTGGGGCGATTTTTTTTCCCCCTCCCACTTGCTTGTGCCATTATGTCGCCGAAATAAATTTAGACCGTCATGTTTTCTTTGACTGTATTGCACAGATCTGGGGCCCGTTTCATAAAACCTATCATCAGTGACAAGTTGTCATAGATGTGACAAGCTACTGAAATCCATGCATCTGCTTGGCTGAGTGAAAATTTGCCATAGAAATGTGGCAGTTGTCACTGATAACAAGTTTTATGAAAAGGGCCCCTGGTATGGCATCGCTCTTCTACCCCTGTTCTTTGGGAACCTAGTTGTATCACCTGATCATTTTATGCCATTTTAAATCTGCTGCTCTGTACATTACGAGGGTTTACAAGCACCTTATGCCATCTTAACTGTTACAGTTGATCATTTGCAGTTGCAGTTTCAGTTAATCAAATCCACATCCCTTGCTCCTTCATAATTCTGAACACTTCTATATAAAAGTCTCGAACTACTGCTGCTGCTGCTCGCACTTGCTCGGTGCACTCAGGCGGAACGCCAAGGGCATTCATAGGTCATTGCATTGAAAAACTGCCTGTGTCATTCCCACTGGGCAGGAGGGATGATGCGTGTACACTCGTGCGAATGTGCACTTAGTTGACTCAATACAGCACTAGTTTATGTCAATTTTATGAAAAGAAATAATAAACTGTGAAGGTATAATGAAAAAATATGTTTCTGTGTATTTTATTCATAAATCATCTTCATTTCCACCTATCTGTAATCACATCTTACCCACTTGCAAATCGACGTGTCCATAGTGTCCTCGAGCCCCCGAGATAGCGCTGGGACATTCCATTCAATGACGGGGTTTTTGTTTTGCAACGTTATCAACTAACTCTCATGTAAGCAAGTTCTTGCTATGGCTAATCTATTCTATAATGTATCATAATCTATCCATGCTTAGATAGCCTAATTCAATTTTGCAGAGACATAGAAAAAGAGTTGTTTTACAATCGTGATACGTTCATCTACTCATTTACCCTGTGCTGGAATCCGCATGTCTGCTCCGCACGTGTTATTGCTATCGCTCAAACTTCGATCGCGATGGCTTGTATGTAGATACACATGGCATGGTACAAACAAATCGGACGTAAGAAGTCGTACATTCAAGAGCTAAAACAGACAAATAGCGAAATCAATGTCCACTGAAAAGGTCTTGACACTGTAATGTATGTTCCAAAATCATGTTTGGCTTAGTTTTGAGAGGATTTTCAAGGTTTTCCTCGCTCGAGATCAGGAATGAGATAGCTAGCTGTACTAGGTACTCATACAACGTGTACTGTAACATGTGCAATGTATGTGACGTGACTGCTGCATGCATCGAGTGCGACAAGAACGCTAGGAATGCACCAGCTACGCGGTGTGCTGCAAATTCTTGGGGCGAAATTAGACTTCATTGTTCAGCCCGTCTAGTATTTATATTTTCATGATAATTCTAATTCTTCATAAAATCACGATTAACATACTTAATATATTCGTTATATATTTTAGAAGAGTAATATGAAATATTTGGGGGGGGGGGGGGGGGGTTTCAGTCCGAGAGAAAAAGACTTTTGAATAAAAAAGTAATAATAAACAAAAATTCTTAACTCAAGTCTAAATTCCATGCGCCTTCTTGCAGTTCCCCGCAGTTGCCCATGGATACGATGCATAATCAACTGTTTACAGAAGGCGTTTTCACATCAGCCCGATAAAAATCCAAGCTCGAGATATTTGTTTTTATTCCCCAAGTCAGAAAATAGCGCGCTATTTCGAAACATCAGGCTGATGTGAAAACGTCTAGAGTCGTACCTACCCTACTGCTCCTGTTAGATTGTAATTGAGAGCGATTGTGATTTTATCGGTGGTGTTTATAGCTTTATAACCCTAGCCAATAAAAAAAAAGACAAATTCAAACATCAAATGGTGTGACAGTTTTAGTCAGAATTCCCTATCGATATCACTTGTTGCCACAATAGTTTTCAGATTTCACTTGCTTCATTATCGAAGCTGTTGGACGTTTGAAAGAACTGCTTCACAAGAAATCACCTTTGATTTATCATTCACATATTTCTTTTATTAGTTTAATGTCATAATATTTCATGAAGGTATGTGTTCTGTCTTTACATGGCAAGATGGGATTTTTTTTTTCCATCCAGGGTCAAAGAAGAAAGTGACAGCAAGGAAACAAAAAGGATAGGGAGGAAATGAAGAGGACAGAATGAAATACCTGCTCAGCAGGCTCTTTTTTTTATTGATTTAACACAATGGTGAACGAAGTACATCAGATTATAAGCACAATTCTAAATAACTTATTAGTTGAAAAATTAGCAAAGAAAACGGGATTTCATCAAGTTCTAAATGAAAACTAAATAAATTAGCATCGCCATTTAGATCTAATGTTCACTACAGAATAGACCTAATGCAAACTTATTGTCAAGCTTTTGGTTGAGTTTCTTTAGAGACACAAATTTTGGTAGCACTAAATCCGAGTGAACAAGCAAAATGAAAAAAAAAAATGATAAAATGCAGGTCTCTAGACCATTCCTGTCTGTGCACGAGCGAGCATCATCACCGTTTCAGTGTCACTCTCGTCATCGGCCTATAAAGGCTATTCGTGTCATGTCGTATCAACGTCATGCTCATGGTCACACGAAATAAATTGCATCATAAGGGTTCGTACATCAACATCACCAGAATCATGGACATTATCATCATCATCACTATCATCTCAACCACAGCAAATCCCTGAATATCACTCCCATCATCATCATACTATTCACTCTCACAAAACACATCAGCAAACGAGACCTAGCTAGACATTAGTTATACACAAAAATGAAAAGGAGGTGGAAAACTAACTATACACAGCCCAGTCGCTGTGTACATGGTACGTCGCGACAGGGCTGTACTCGCACGACCACCAACCACTAGGAGAGCGACGTAATCGTATCACGATAGCTTTGACTTTTGATACTTACGATCATTTTTGTCACCTCAAACTCATCGAGTATACTCTTCAATATTCACTCTACATCTGATGATATTAGTATTCAAATGTACTCAATGAAACTTACCGAAATTGATCATCATATCCAGCATGTCCACACGGTACACAATCTTTCACGCCAGGCCAAGTTTATATATCGGGTGGTCACGTGATGTGAATGCCCTTTCAAAAGGTCGCGCTGTCGACCGTGCTGCTACACTCAAGCAGCGTACGCACGGTTACTAGTATACAGCTATAAACTGTACTGGGCTTGGCGGCGGCTGGCGTCTGGTCGGGCGAGTAACATTGAGCTCCATACCACGGTTATTGTGTAGCAGACGCCAAAGTTTGCTCGACACTTTCAACGCACACGCGCTCGCTCTGGAGCACATCCGGTCACGCATGCGCATAAGTCAAGGCGCCATTTTGAATTCTGCAACGACGAAGCCCGACGGTCAGGAATTGCGCCAGAAAGTGTCATTTATTTGTTCCACGGACTTATCGCAAGTGGTCTCCATGGACCCAGTGTGGCGAACTATTCTTCTATAAGAGAAACATGCATTTAACGTGAGTAAAGTATTCTGTTTAAAGGAGAAAAGTATACATGTTCCTAAGTTTTGTAGCTGTGTTGAGTTCCTCACTTCGAGGCTGCATGCCGTGCTCGTCAGACGCTGTTTTCGCATAGCGTAACAGTGTCTGGTCGGGCTAGTGGAAAACAAGTAATGAATACACGAAGACTATCGACAGTAGTATTTTACCGTAGAAAAAAATACACAGAACATCTTGCACCGGAAAAAAAAATCGAGGTAAAAAACCACGATGAGGAAAACTAGGGTGAAAACCCGATGCCTGGAAGACGAACGATGAAAACACTTTACGGTAAAAATGCAAACTCGAAAACAAACGAGTGGGTACCATACAAAGAACGATGTTCTCGCACACATCTACATCGTGTTCAATCAAAAAACTCAATAAACACTCGAACAAAAACTCACCTCTAAATTGTTGCAAACGAGATAATCACTTAAAATAATGAACAAAACACTCTCAGAAGTACGATTGTACTCTGAGAATAAAAGATATAGAATGATACGAAAGCAAAAGAGAAAAAAGAGGGAGATATGGACGGGAAACCTAGAGAAGTTACGCAACACTCACTAACGTAGATGGAATTCGACACACACAGCTACAGCTAGGTAATCAGATATCCACGCACTCTCTGAGGAGATCGATCGATATCACGATACCGCGCGTAAGAAATCACTGCAGTTGCTGGGGCAACAAAGATACATGCGCGCTGTAAACATGAATATTGATTACTTTCTCAGCAGGCTCGAACCACAGAACTCTGTGTAAGAGTTCTGTGGTCTGAGGTCGTAGGACGCCCTCTTTTGGTCATAAATAATGCAGCCCACGCTGGATGTTTCAGATTTTCGCGAAAAACTGTTCGGTTTTCACTACAATTTGCTTGGTTGTGGTGGCCCTGCCAAGTTTCCAGCGTACTGAACACATTCCCGGTCATAAATTTTTGTTTAGTGTGCTTAATACAATTTTAAGCGGGGTGCGGTATCCGGGCCCCTGACGAGGTGCGGGCACCTCGCTATACTTGACAAGGGACGCCGAGGCAGCTAGTTGCTATATATTGAGAGTAGAAAGCTTGACTGTCGACGCCTTTTCTTACCAACTGCCCTTTTGAGAAAGACCATCCGCGGGACGGAAAATACACACTGCAACGGTATGATACACTGCAGAAAGACGTCGAAAGAAGAAAACCAAAGCGATGTTTAGTTTAGATGAACGATATATCATTGTCGCCATCCAGACATCAACGGATAAGGTTTACTTCAGAATTTTTATTTTAGGAAACCGTCTGCAATATGTCTCATTTCCCCTTTTCCACATCTTTCATTCTATAGTCACGTGACATACGATCACGTGACAAATATCGGGATACCTCTATTGTAAAATTTGGTACGCAAAGGTAGTCCACAATTTTCCCCGAAGTGCACACAAGTTATAACCGGGGGGCCAAAAGCTAAAAACAGAGGTCGAGTTGCACTCTCTCTACAAACTAAGTAGACCATGCTTATTTTCAAGTTTTTATTGTAACAAACAACATTCCACTGGTCTACCTCAAAAAATTTGTTGCGAAAGCCTCCAAATCCAAGATGGCGTCCAAGATGGCCGCCATATTTACTGAATTTGTTAGTTAAATGATAGAATTCGATAGAAACATCAGATTTCAACAAATGTGATGTCATATGAAAGAGAATAAAATTTTCTACAAGTTGATACCATTTTTGTGGGTTGTTGTGATAATTGGATTGAGATTTTAAGGAAAAAACACTCATTTTTTTGATATTTTTCTGAAAAAAGGAAAATCATGAAAATGCTTGATTCAGCATAAATCAGAGAAAGACTGAAGGATTATCTTGAAACGTTTCAAGAATTTTGTTTGACATATAATTAATATTTGGAGAAAATTAGGGGTCAGTACCATTTTCGGTTCAGGAGTTATAATGTCTCAAACTTGAAAACTCACTATGTAAAAATGGCCACTTTAGTTGTGACCAACACCTTGTTGTTCGTAAAAAAGTCTGCGCTCGCCAAGACTACTACACGCACCACTGGCACTGGCGCTTGCAGCAGTGCCAGTGGTGCGTGTAGTAGTCTTGACAAATGCAGACTTTTTCTTTGACAACCAAGGGTTTGTGCCTGCAAACTAACTTTTCATACCAAGTGGTAGCTCGGGTGATACTGATCGCTATTATTTCAGAGTAGATTGTTCTGAAGCAGATGAGATGAAGCAAAAAAAAAATTCAAATAGAGGTAGTAGATTGAAACTTGGCACCAATCTTGTTACAGATAGTTTAAGACAGAATTTAGATCAACCGCTCAAAAAAAAAAAATCAAGATGACAGCCATCAAAGTTGACATAGTGTATTGCGCCAAATTAAATGTATTATTTCGTTTTTGATACAAATTTGTCTGTTGTGCTATCTTAAACCGTCTTAAGTTTTTATGGACACATTTTTTAAATCAGTGATATTCTACTCTCCGAAAAAAGAAAAAAACAAATCGAGTGGAAGTTTTTACTTTTGATGTGAGGAGTGAATAACAGAAAACGGTGAATTTAGAGTGAAATTGGAGTGACTTTTGAGTGAAAATGTTCATTTTCACTCATTTTAGATTGACCTTAGGCAGAGCTCCACACTAACTTTTATATTTGGTGGCATTTGGTGGCCCGATCAGGCCACCAAATTCTTCATTTCTGACATTTTGGTGGCCCGAGGTGCGTTTTTTTGTGGTCCCGGGCCACCGGACCACCGTTAGTGTCGAGCCCTGCCTTAAGGATCACTCGTCACTCTTCGAGTGATCCCCGAGGTCACTCTAAAATGAATGAAAATGAACATTTTCACTCTCGAGTGATCCTGATATCTACTAGGGAAAGCATCTATCAATGGCATAAGTTCAGATCAATTGTGACACTATAACCCACATGAAATCAGCCTAAAATAATGTAAGAAAAATCTGATAACGGAAAATACAGTTTCAGCATGCTTATTTGTAAATGTGAATATACAGCACGAATAATCAATTTGGACAATTTTATTCGAACAATATACTGAAAAGTAATTTCGCACAACACATTTAAGACCAAAGCTGAGAAATTGGATTGTTGGATTTTTTTTTTTTTTTTTTTTTGGGGGGGGGGGGGGGAGGGGGGTCGGATCAGAAGGGCTTTCAAGGACATCTACGGATCAGACATTATTACACATAAACCATCATCATTCACGTTTCTACAACAGCAGAGTAACATACAGGTAAAAAAGCATATCTTTGATACAGAAGCATTTCTTTTTTTATCAAAGATTTGGCCTTACCCAAACACTGGAATGAGCTCCACCCCCCCCCCCCAAAAAAAAAAGACCCTCAATATTGTGGTTTACACTAGTACAATATCGTTCGGATGTATAGAAACATGTAATAGACAGCAATATAAGAAGATTAAAAAAACATATCAAATTATAAGTTATAAGTTGAGATTTAACTTTGACGCAACACACCAAAGGTATTGTTTACCATTGGGAGAGATATCACATTCGATTTATATGTGCAGGTTAGTTGTACTACAAAACATTCTACCATGTAAAAAAATTATAATAAAGCCTAAAACGTACGGAGATATCACCATTTCTTTCAAGAAATCAAAACAATGATAACTGGTGACATAAAAAAACATTCTTGTCAGATCTATTTAGTATATCTAACAATATTTAGCATTAATTATACTGATTTAAGTTTGTACATTAATCCCTAACTCACAGTTTAGAACTAGTTTGAGGAATTAAGTAAAGCTGGGTTTTTGTTTTACGTGCACAATGGTAAATAATGCCTTGAACGACAACCTCGATTAATTACCGCCATCTTGAATTTTGTGTGGATACTATTTTTATCGCTAAATATTACACATTGGCAAAATTTGTGCCAAATTTTAAGCTCCTATCTCTTTTTGGAAAATACTTTCTGTTCAATCTTATCTGCCTCAGAACAAACTACTATCATGATGAAATGCTACAGTAATAGCGACCAGCGTCACCTACCACTTGGCATGAAAAGTTAGTTTGCAGGTACTTGCAAGTCACTAGACCATTACAGTATTACATGTGACCATGTAAACACATTGTAAGCAAAATTTATAATGCATAAATATAATTTTTTCAAGTTTTAGATGTTAACTTGTCAACAGTGCAATGATATTGCCTGTAATTCCAGAAATATGAATTATGTCTCAATCTCAGTAAATCTCAATCTCAATCGCAGGTTTCAAAATAATTCTTCAGTTCTTCTTTGATAAATACTAAATCATGCATTTTTACATTTCTTCCTTTTTTCAAAACAATATAAAAATATGGATCCCCCCCCAAAAAAAAGAGAAGCAAACACCCCCCCCCAATTTATCACAATACACAGCTAAAGTGGTATCAACTTTTAGAAAGTTTTACTCTCCTTCATATGACATCAAATTTGTTGCAATCCAATGTCTCTATCAAAACGTTATGTTTGAAATGTTAATTTCAATAAAATGGCGGCCCTGTTGGACCGCATCTGTACTTTGCAACAAATCTACTGAGGTGTACTTACGGAACATTGCTTAGTATGCTTAATATTATGTATGGTCTTGTTTATAGAGAGAGTGAAACTCGAAAAGTAAGCACGATCTTGGATTTGACCCTCTGTGACGTCTTTGGGAACAGATGCGTGTAAATAACATATTATGTAAAATGGGATTTCAAGTTTGAGACATTATAACTCCTGAACCAAATACAATACTGACCTCTGATTTTCTCCAAATATTGATTATATGGGGAAAGATGTTAATTTCTGCATGGTTTTCATAAACATTTTTAACTTTATTTTTTAAAACTTTTTAGAGAAATATTCATGGTGCATTCTGAAAAATGTTTCCATAAAAACCTAAGATGGTTTGAAATGGCATTAAAATGTTTAGAATACATGTATATAAAAACCATATAAATAGACAGCAAAACAGACAAAATTGTATCAAAATCGAAATGATACATTTACTTTGGCGCAATACACTATGTCAGCTTTGATGCCCTGCAATCTTGAATTTTTTGAGTGATTAATCCAAATTTTGTTTTAAACTTTCTATAGCAAGGTTGTTTCAAGCTTCTACCTCTATTTGAAAGATATTTTTTGCTTCATCTCATCTGCTTCAGAACAATCTACTTTGAAATAATAGCAATCAGCGTCACCTGGGCCCCGTCTTATAAAGCCTTCAAATCGATCACAAGTCCCCAAATCAATCGCAACTTGCATTGCAGCACACACAAAACTTGTGATTGATTTATATCACAAGTCTTTATAAGACAGGCCCCAGTGCTACCACTTGGTATGAAAAGTTGGTTTGCAGGCACAAACCCTTGTTTGTCAAAGAAAAGTCTGCATTTGTCAAGACTACTATACGCACCACTGGCACTGCTACAAGCGCCAGTGCCAGTGGTGCGTGTAGTAGTCTTGGCGCGCGCAGGCTTTTTTTACGACCAACAAGGTCTTGTCACAACTAAAGTGGCCATTTTTACATAGTGAGTTTTCAAGTTTGAGACATTATAACTCCTGAACCAAAAACAGCATTGACCCCTAATTTTCTCCAAATATTAATTATATGTCAAACAAAATTCTTGAAACGTTTCAAGATAATCCTTCAGTCTTTCTTCGATTTATGCTGAATCAAGCATTTTCATGATTTTCCTTTTTTTCAGAAAAATATCAAAAAATGAGTGTTTTTTCCTTAAAATCTCAATCCAATTATCACAATAACCCACAAAAATGGTATCAACTTGTAGAAAATTTTATTCTCTTTCATATGACATCAAATTTGTTAAAATCTGATGTTTCAATCAAATTCTATCTTTCAAATAACAAATTCAGTAAATATGGCGGCCATCTTGGACGCCATCTTGGATTTGGAGGCTTTCGCAACAAATTTTTTGAGGTAGACCAGTGGAATGTTGTTTGTTACAATAAAAACTTGAAAATAAGCATGGTCTACTTAGTTTGTAGAGAGAGTGCAACTCACTCGTTAAGTAAGCGACTTTTTGGGGTTTGGCCCTCCGGTTATTAGTCAACATGGGATGGAAATTCTTAGAGGGGATTGGGAAAAACTCAATATATTGTTGGAATATCCAAAAAGTTGTCTTTACGGACATAACTGTCTTGATGGCTTTGTGTTGCTGTTCAATTCGTTTATTCCTTTTTTTTTTAGTTATCATGTTCTTGTAATAAAAGCACCCATGTATTACCAACTCAACATAATTATTTTCACTTTTCTAGTAAAATGAAATATCACCTGCCTTAGCTAATTTCAAAAAGCAGGGAGAATGATATTACCCCGATTATGTTTAGTCGAGGATATGTGTATTTTCATCAAAAATAATTTTGTTAAATATTTTATTTATATAGTTTACCATACGTCACGAACTGCAATAGTTTGCTGATTTAGCGACAGCTGCGCAAACTTTAGAAATTCATATATTTTTTTTAAAGCTTGACCTATTTTTCTCGAGCATTTATTGATGTTTTCTAATGATATTATTGTACTCACTAATCCACATCATATATCGTTTGGCATGCTGGGGGAAGAGAAAATTTCTACTAAGTCATGGTGGAATACTCAATTAAACGATTTGTGCATTTAACACTTGGCTGTCGAGAATCATCACTCATGAGAAATTGAAACCTTTTAGTGTGATCAAGGAGGCACAAATCGAGTTCGTCCAGTACATCTGATGTACTCACTGGCGTAATAATTCCCATTGTTGATAATATATCCTAAATCATAGCTCATACCCCATTGCACGATTTGTGCATTTTAACCCTTGCTTGATGAGAATCGCTCCATACAGGATGGAGCATCTTCGTGTGGGATTCCCCCATTCTTCCTTTTTCCCCGAGTTGCGCGGGAAGTTAACCACCATGGCTAGTGAAACTGTACGGTAGGCCTACTTACCAGACTGCAGACTCCGCTTATTATCGAGAGACGCCTTGTGTTCTCTGTACAAAAACGATAGATAATCGGCGGCATTCTGATGACCCGCTTATATGCCTCTCAGAATGAAAAGGCTTCTTTTTTGAGGAAAATGCTGGCAAGGGAGAAATATTTCGTCTTCCCGTATAAACTAAGAGCGAGTCGTAATAACGCTCTGTGCGCGGCGTGTCTTTCGTACTTCGTTTATCTTTACACCACAGTGCACAAATAGTGAAGAAATGACTTATCTGCTCCATAGAGTACACAAGAGCAAGATTTTTTTTTTTTCTCTCTGCCTCTCTTTCTTGCGCCATGAGCATCTTTTCATGATGGATACCGGCGCATTACAAGTGTTCATATTATTATTATTATTATTTTGGGAAATTTTCGGGAAAACGTTTGGGAGATTGTGTTTTAAATTGAGCATGCGCATTCTCAATAGCCTGGAAGGATGGCGTGGTAAGTTGATCTCCGGCATGTTACTTTTTGTTTTATGTGTAGGGTTTTTTGTTTCTTATTCTCAGATTAGGCCTTGTTAAGAAGGATGATAATATCAGACGAATTTAGAAAGAATCTGTTTTATGAAATCTTACTTATTTTCGTAGACTTTCACAGTTTCTTAGACCTCATCCGTGCAATTTCATACACTGATTTTGTCGCATGCAGGGAACGTAAAATTGATGGATAATGAAACTAAAAATCAGTACAGAGTGAATGTATTGGTTGATCATACCAATGTTGCCCTGTTGGGAAGAGTCATTTAAAAGTTAAATAAAAGCAAAATAATCTTGAGAACAATACGTTTTTATATTGCCTACAAATGGAGTGATTTTAGAAGTGTTGTAATGTCCCCGTCCTAAAGTTAGCAACCTCAAATTATTTAGACCCCCTTTCAAACCCATGATATTGTATATCCCTTTGTAGAGTGACCAAAACAATTGAAAATATCTGAAGATTCTGCCAAAGATGTAGAAATTGACATTTGTGTGTGTGTGTTTTTAATGTATAGACAAACAATTTCTAAAGAAATCTATTTCATCTAATCACGAAATGAAGATTCTTACTCACTCTGTTCTTTCTAGCTTTGTTTTTAATTATTATGCATAATTATTGATTCACATTGGAAATAAGAATTGAATTTGGAAAAGGATATTAAGCAATTTGAAAATGAATTGAGCAATATGCCCGCCAAGACCTGTCCCCGAAAGAGATGGGGAGATAGAAGAGATCACGGACGTGACAACGATTCAACTGTTCAAGTGATGTTATTTCATTTCATTTCATGTCATTTCATTTCATTTCATTTCATTTCATTTCATTTCATTTCATTTCATTTCATTTCATTGACTGAATCCTCATGACAAAATCCTTCTGTCGATCAAATGGATAAACGTTTTGAAAATCTTGATATAATTATAAGCATGCTCTTTCCCGGTTATATCGCGGATAGGCCACCCAATGTGCACACTGTTGAGCTACATTAAAAAGAAGTGACTAGGTCTTGTTGCTAAGTTTACACCAGGTGGTTTTTTTATGTCAGAGAAGATGAAAGCATATTGGACGTGTGATTGGTTTCAGAAGGAACGAAAAGGCACGATTTTGGTTGTTTTTATTCAGATTGAAAAGAAAGAGAGAAAAGAAAATGAGTACATAAAGCTGAATTGACCCATTTATCTCTGCACTCTTCATGTATTTTTTCTTATGGGGGATTATGGATATTTGTCCGTTAGAAGTGAGAAGTAGAAGGAATTAAAGTGTGATGATGATGATGAATTTGAATGATTACCAAATGGTGGCATAAGAGGAAGCTACAAGGTTTTATTTCGAATAATATTTACATTGTTCAGTCAATGATAATCCCACGGGAAATAGCGAAATATTGAGATCATTATGGGTACATTAACACGCAACTGTAATCACAATTTATATGAATGGTAAAACCGCTGATCATAATTGATCTGAGTGTGCTTTCTACCTGAAAAGAGGGAGAACAGAATAGAAAAGAAGAAAAGAAGAAAAGCAGAAAGGGACTGACATGCATGAATGACAGCATGAATGTAAAGCCAGTGGCTATTGCTATATCAAGCAGAATATCCAATGTGTATGGCCATTATAAACGTCCTGGGTGGTTCAGCAGGATTTTTTCTTTTTGCCAAATTATGCTGATATAAAATGTAGTTAAGCTGCGAACATTGTTTCAATAAGTATCGTCACGGAATGTCCCCACTATTGTTGCTGAAGTTTTATTTTCGCGCGTATCATTGATTGACTTCGCAGAATTAGCAAAACGTTATTAAGACATGCTGGTCTCAGTGCAACAAGTATGTTTTGTTTTGTTTTGTTTTGTTTTGTTTTTTGGGTTTGTTTGTTTGTGGTTTTTTTTTTTTTTTTTGGGGGGGGGGGGCTAATGAGGAGACAAATCGCTGAACTCACGGAATTATCAGATTATGGTCAAATGTGGTTACTGAGAGCTCCCTCTTGCAAACGGGTGTCAGCAATGGACAACGCTAGTCAACGTACAGTCCAGACAGCATTGCTGTATTCTTTCTGTGTACCTGCATGAACACGATGAAAGAAATGAAATGACGCACAGTCATCTTTCGATAGAGCGAATTCAAAGATCTTTAAAAATACCAAAATGTAGCAGATTCAGCCCAATAACCACTAGGTCTATTATGACACACTGAACTAGTACTGAGTTTCGGAAATTTGAATATTCGGGTTATTTTTCTGTTTTCTCTTCTTTCAATCGGCATGAAATCCAAACACTTTTTTTTTTTCATTTTACCAGCGAGTGGCAAATTAGTGGCGGAGTGTCGCATAGCTCACGAGGTCTTCACAGCCACCTTGTGCGAGTATATTGGTACGATCAACGGGAGGGGTTTCGGCAATGTGGTACGATCAACGGGAGGGGTTTCGGCAATGTTGCTTTTGCGGCGCGTTACCTGCATTAGCCAGTTCAGAACACATTAAAAGACTGGTGTAGACATACCACAATAGTTATTAATTCCTGCAAGCAAATTGAGGAGCCCGTCAATTCTGAAATATCATTGTCTTGTATTCGGCATGTGCTGAACTTTGACATTGTGTAACAATGGAAACAGCGGAGACTACCCACTAGGCAAGTTTTTGTGATCAATGTGCAGGGCATACATCTTGCTTTGGCAGTGTTGCATGTACCATGTATAGATTTTTCAAAGAGCAAGCCGTAGGCCTAATGGATGCATTCGGTTTATTCATCTATAGCAAAGGTAAAAAAATTTAGGGATGTCAATACATTTGGAAGATTTGATTTCAAGAATTGATAAACTCAAGTAAAAAAGGAAATAGGAATTGACATTGGAGAAAATAGGTTTTCAATAATATATTAAAAAAGATTGATGCAGGTTGAATTATTTTCAAGACTTCAAGAATATCAGACGAAATGAATAGCTAGGTCCGTTGTAGCTCCATGGTTAGATTTGAGAATGCTTCATTAATGTACGGAATGAAGTGTATGTACTTTCAAGCCCTTTATTATGCTTGCCAATATTTTTCTACGTATAGTATCATACTGGTTCATAATCATAATTGTGTTGTAAGATGGAGAAATAGGGAGTTTATACCTTAAAACAGAACAAACCTCATGTAATTTATAAGTGTCTCTTGATTGACCAAGTTAAGAATTTATCCCCATTTCCTGCCCCAATTATACTGTCTAAATATATGGCCAGTCCAATCCCAAACCCTGTGTACACTTCCCAGCTTTATAGTCTCATATCCTTTTATTAACAAGACCATCAAACCTCCAATGAAACTTCCATTCAGAACCCAACCATCTTTGTTATTACTTTGGTTAATCTCTACTTAATAGTTAATCCTTCCCTTTGTCCTCAATCAAGTTTAAGTAAATTCAGACTAACTGTGTTTACAATTCCCACCACCAGTCCTTTACACAGTACGGTTCAATGAACCTATAATCCTCACATCATAGACCCTCTCCTACTAATCTCTTAACTTCTATCCATGTCCCTATATATCTTATGCTTCTGAGTTGAGGAATCAATCTTACTCCGGCCCCGACTCTGTTCGGTCATGTGCCAAGAAGTAGTGGAGCAGTGTTCTTTATATATACTACCGACAATATTCCCTCGTCAATATTATGCACCATTCTGGAATTCCTGATTATTATATCTAATAAACTAAATTGTATATTTTGGAACCACCACCTTGTCTCCTGCATTAACTAATGTTCGACTGTGGCTTGACATCATATACTACAGTTGAGAGTGCACACCACGCTACCAACACCATAAAACTAGCACTCTTACAGTGGTGGCAGCGGTGGGATGCGCAAAGACATTGCGGACCTCTGCTCTCACTGTGAGGCCTGTAATTCATATCACACCTCAGTTTTTCCACCTCCCTCACTACCACAAACACCCCCATCTCCCCCAACTCCAATCCGATCTCTGAAGTGCACTCTTCCCATCTCTAGCCCACTTTCCCCTCTTTCTATTGACTGCAACATTCTTCCCCTTGCCTCTGACTCCAACGCCCCTACATTATCTTCCACTGGGACTGATTCGGACAGTTCCACCCCTTTCTCCACCTCTTCTCCTCCTGATTTGTCCGACTACCAACCCCCTCTTCAAGCTCACTGTACTGTTTCCTCGCAAACCCACACATTTCAGCCCCTTCCCCCATCTCTGCCCCATTCTCACTATCCTCAGCCGTCGCCAAGCCACTTCACGAACTGGGACTTTGTGGTCCCCTCTCACATGCCCATTGACTCATCACACCTCTTTTACGATCCACACGCTGTGATCCATGCCGATAGTGTTCGGACACACGGCAGTCAGCTTCCTAATCCCCCAAATGATTATGATCCATCATAATTTATGATCTCATTTTTTGCGATAGGATGTAATGAAATCTTTTTTTTTTTTTTTTACTTCCAAATTTCCAATTTCAAGATTCTCATTTATTATTTACGCTTCATTGTGCATTTATGGCAAGTTCCCTTATCCCTTCCGATTCGTGGGCACTTTGAAGAATTCCTATTTCTTAGTAGTGAAACTTTGTTTTTAATGTTATCTCTATTTTATACATTCTTTCTGTACCTTCAATGATATTTTGCTCACTCCTCCCCGTCCCCCATGGCTGTTCATTCATTTTTCTGCATTGTCCATACTTTCCCTTTTTTCCTTCTCACTCTCTGTCACGTTCAATTGCCCCTTTCTTGACCGTTTTATATCCCGATTTCTGCTTCTTGCTCAACAATAATGTCAGTTTAACTTCTGATGTAAATTTGTAGCATTATTTGGTATTTAGGTTTTTTCATTTTTAGCTTGTGTATTGTGTTTTATTTCTAAAAGAATTTTTTTTTAACATGATTAATAAGTGTTTTTACTTTCTAGCATAGATTTCTTAGTTAAGAATGGTTGTACCTTTTGATTTTTTTTTGTGAGAAATGTTGTTTTTGTGATCAATTTCTTTTGATTAGAAAAAGAAAAGAAAAAATGTACCATTAGTAAACTTGTTGCAGTTTAGATATATATGCACATTTTCACCACATATAAATGTCCTGTTGTTTGCCCAATTTTTTTCTTATACATAATATTATGTACACAATTTGAATTACTTTTGATGCCAGATATCTTTTTACATGTTGTTCATCAACATCATTATTTACAAGTTTCTTTCATGGTGCATTTCAAGGACACCAACTCTGTATAATTTAGGTCATTTAATTTAATTGCTTCATTCTCCTTTCTCCTCTGTCTGTTCCTCTTCTTAAGTGTTTTTTTAATGATTATACTGTTCATTTTTCAACATATTTGCTGTGCACAAGACTAGTTGTATGCAATCAGTGTATTCTTCTAGTTTGTAGTTTTGTCATTTATGTTAAGTGTTTTTTTAACGTATGGTAATATAATTTTTGTCAATTCTTGAATCTCTGATTGTTCTTTGAGTTTCACATACACTTTGTGGATTACTATGATGATCTCTTATTTTAATATCCCTTCTATTTCCATTCTATATTTAATGTATTGTTACCTCGGTATTATTTTGGTCACTATATGCTATGTGTAGGCCATGCTGTTTTTCCTACACCTCTCAAGACAATGATATGTCCCCTGGAAAATAGGTTTCTTTGGTGATTTTTTTTATACCTCATCTGCAAGATTTATGTACACATCAATCTTCTTTTTAATTATTTCACTAATTTGTTAATTATTAATATGCTACTCAATTTGATTATGTTTTGTGTAGCAATCATTTCTATTATGTTTACATGTCAACAGTGTTTTTATAGTTTTTTCTAGCCGTAAATGTATTAGAGTTTTTTCATTTGTCAATCGTTTAAACTCTTTAAATACTGCAGTATATAATTATGAAACGAGGACGTTTCTTTTTGAAAGATTGGACGAATGTAAGATGGAGAAATAGGGAGTTTATACCTTAAAACAGAACAAACCTCATGTAATTTATAAGTGTCTCTTGATTGACCAAGTTAAGAATTTATCCCCATTTCCTGCCCCAATTATATTGTCTAAATATATGGCCAGTCCAATCCCAAATCTCTTGATTGACCAAGTTAAGAATTTATCCCCATTTCCTGCCCCAATTATACTGTCTAAATATATTGCCAGTCCAATCCCCAACCCTGTGTTACACTTCCCAGCTTTATAGTCTCATATCCTTTTATTAACAAGACCATCAAACCTCCAATGAAACTTCCATTCAGAACCCAACCATCTTTGTTATTACTTTGGTTAATCTCTACTTAATAGTTAATCCTTCCCTTTGTCCTCAATCAAGTTTAAGTAAATTCAGACTAACTGTGTTTACAATTCCCACCACCAGTCCTTTACACAGTACGGTTCAATGAACCTATAATCCTCACATCATAGACCCTCTCCTACTAATCTCTTAACTTCTATCCATGTCCCTAACCGATTCTTCTGAGTTGAGGAATCAATCTTACTCCGGCCCCGACTCTGTTCGGTCATGTGCCAAGAAGGAGTGGAACAGTGTTCTTTATATATACTACCGACAATATTCCCTCGTCAATATTATGCACCATTCTGGAATTCCTGATTATTATATCTAATAAACTAAATTGTATATTTTGGAACCACCACCTTGTCTCCTGCATTAACTAATGTTCGACTGTGGCTTGACATCATATACTACAGTTGAGAGTGCACACCACGCTACCAACACCATAAAACTAGCACTCTTACAGTGTCATTGAGTAAAATAATTTTTGTCTTTTTGATCACCTTTTTCGCGTGTCCTTCAATATGATTTACTTTTAGTCTTTACTTGCATATTTCTGTAGTTTAAGCTAGGCTGACACTTGCACGATTTTGTGGCACGCATTGGCACGACTCGAGTCGTACCAGTGCGCAAACTAGTCGTGAACTGGCGTGAAGTGTGCGTAAACCTGTCGTGACTGCGTGCCATGTCGGAACGAGAATTTTGAAAATAATGTTCAAAATTTTGGTCACGACAAAATTTTGCGATCGGGTCGTGAACTATGCGCAAACTGTTCGTGAACTCGTCGTGAACTCGTCGGGACGATGCGTGGCAGTGGGTGGCAGTGCGCGCCATGCTTTTCCGTTTCTTTTTTTTTCATGTCATTTTTTTAGTTTCTTCCTTTTTTCTTCTTTGTTTTTTTAGTTTCTTTTCCTCTCTCACGAATAGAGAAACGATGGTAACGTATCTGACAAAGCATTTATGTTTAGTGACACATTAAAGGGTGTGTACAGTTCTGGTCGAGGTGAAGATTTAGCTTTCAACGTTTTGTGAGATATTCAGAAACCACTCTATGAGATGTCAAAGAGCATGCAGTTCTAAGGGGTATCAAAAGTTTATTCGATGAAAATCGGTTTTGAAATGGCTGAGATATCCACACAAAAAAGGTGAAACAAAGAGATACTAATAAAGTTGGGGCATGTCGCCTTTTATTATTAGCACTTTTTGGGATATCTCAGACATTTGAAAACCAATTTTCATCAAATAAACGTTGAATCCTTCTTAAAATTACATGCTCTTTCATATTTCATAAGAAGCTTTTCATTATCTCACTTATATAGGAATGTTCAAAACATGAATCCCTACCTCAACCAGTATACTGTACAGTCCCTTTAAACTAACGATTTACATCAAACCCAGATCACAAAATCACATGATTGAAAAAAAAAACTCATGCAAAAAGTTAGACATCAAATCCTACAGTCATTTTCTGAGCATTGTGCAACCAAGGAAGTGCTCTTGACTTTAACCATAATAGTGAGCGCATTTTATGTATAGATAAGATGCAAAATTATAATGAACAAAGGTATAGAGCGTTCTTGTAGCCTCGTTTGCTGTGAAGTTGACAACATAAGGTGGGTACCAGACTTCAGCCCGTAAAAGTCCTAAGTTGAATTTTACAGACAAAATTTATTGTGGAACAAAACGCTCACACACACACACACACACACACACACGCACAAACACACAAAACCTCAACAAAACAGAAATAAAATGGATTTGTTATGTGTATCTGACGGCACTTTTTGAAAATGCCATAATTCTAAGGGATAGTATACTTCTGGTTTAGATGAGGATTCAGTTTTTAACCTTTTGCAAGATAATTGAAATCCACTTATACTTACGAAAAGTTTATTTGATGAAAATCGGTTTAGAAATGGCTGAGATGTCCATAATAAAGTAAAAGAAAGACGTTCAAATAAAAATAGATCACATTTTATTGGGACCTCTTTCTTTTGCCTTATTTGGATATCTCGGCCACTTCATTAAATAAACCTTTAATTTCTTTTAGAACGGCATGTTTTCTTATCAAGTCGTATAGAGCACGATGTCAACCGGTTAAATCCGCGCACAAAAGCGTGTTGCGGTTAACTTTGCTGCAAGATATACAATTTATTGGTAACGTATCTGACGCGTTTGATGGTAACGTATCTGATGTGCCGTTACCATTCGCACACTATTATTTACCAAAAACAAATATTAATTTTCTTGAGTAATTTCTGTTGTGTGATCAATCATTACCTTAAGTATTTAAAAGTACCGTAGCCTTGCTTTCATATAACAGCATACTTTTTTTTTTCTAACTGTAGCAAATTTTGGGTAATGTATCTGATATCAGCTCATCGTAACATTAGGTTTCCACGGCTTTGGATCAGTATAGATTTTCTCTTTTTTTTTTGTAACAAGAGATTCCATGAATAAATCATGGTTCCACGTATACGTGAAGTTGACTGCTTAACACATTAAATTACAGTGTTATGCGGCAGTACTTTGATCTTCTCTTAAGGTCCAAAAAGGGTCACGTATCTGCCGGCGATGTAGCGACATGCTATTAATGATCTCCTGGAGAAATATCAAAACATCATATTGTTATGTAATATTATTTTTCATTCAGGCACTTAAGGGGCAATGGAATGAAGCACAAAAGATTTGATTTGAATGATACGTTGATGAGTAGGAACTTGTTATAATTATGAGCACGTCCTCTTCTGGCGACATGCATGGGGTTTTTAGGGTTACATCAAATTTTAATTGGATCGTATTTCTAATCCCGGGGGTCCCAATAAGCTTTATTGATATCTGTTTTACAGGTCTAACCTGTCGGATGAATTGAACTAAAAATGTTGATTTCTGAGGGACAAAATATCGATCTAAACTGTACAAACATGCTGGCGACACGAAAATCGCGGATTTGCACATTTTTGGGGAGAATGGCCTAAAAAGAAAAACAAGTGTTTTTAAATAAGATAACAATTTATTAACATGAAAACAGCAAACAGCAAATATATACAAGTATTCAGCATGTTGTCTCTTCCACAGCCAATCCAAAATGACCAGGGGTTTGGACGGCCCCCTTTATATAATCATGGCGTGCCAAAGTCGGCACGACACCGTCCGAATTGCGCAAACTCGTCGTGCCAATGCGGGAAGTGCGTAAACTATGCGTAAACTATGCGCAAACTATGCGTGAACTCGTCGTGCCAGTTCGTTTCAATGTGGGCACTAATGGGCACGCATTCGTGAACCATTCGTGAACTCGTCGTGAACTATGCGTGATCTAGTCGTGAACAGTGCGGGAGCCTCCCAGTTCGTGCCCCAAAGTGGCACGACTTGCCAAGACAAAATCGTGGCCAAAAGTCGTGCAAGTGTCAGCCTAGCTTTGTCGGGAAGACATTCAACTAGAGCTAGGCTGACACTAGTCTTGCACGACTTTTGGCCACGATTTTGTCGTGGCAAGTCGTGCCATTTTGGGGCACGAACTGGGAGGCTCCCGCACTGTTCACGACTAGTTCACGCATAGTTCACGACGAGTTCACGAATAGTTCACGAATGCGTGCCCATCAGTGTCCACATTTACACGAACTGGCACGACGAGTTCACGCATAGTTTGCGCATAGTTTACGCACTTCCCGCATTGGCACGACGAGTTTGCGCAATTCGGACGGTGTCGTGCCGACTTGGGCACGCCATATAAAAAGGGGGCCTCCCCAACCCCTGGTCATTTTTGGATTGGCTGTGGAAGAGACAACATGCTGAATGCCAGAGACACAATCATTGCAGAGAAGAGAAGATGTCTATACCTGGCAGCTGCTCTAGGGCCATTCTCCGAAAAAGTGTGCAATTACAGTTGTACAAGTGACCAAAATTCAATTAGATTTCATTCATGTTTTATCAATTCAGAAAGTTTGATTCCTTAGGAATACAAAACATTCAATGGGTGATTTTTGAAAGCTCATATCTTTTCTAGAAACATTTCCAAACGCAAAGTCCTTTTTTACATGTTAGTATATACCATATATCAGCTACGTTACCAGAGGTAACATCTTAGAAAATCGTTGATTGTCTGCTTATTTCTCGCTTTAAAATGGCAATGCTGATGTAAAAATACAAGCTTAAACATAAACAAACATCTTGAAAACATTTTGTAGCCAGCCGTGATCTAGTGTCTAGTAAAAATGATCCTGATTTATAAAGTGAAGGCTAAATAAAAAGCAAGAAAATAAATACATTTCGACTTAAAATATGTTACCCTAATTTAACTTTTTACCTGCATATGAATTATATCAATATTCTCACTGATTATGTATGAAACATCATGAATAAGTATTACACTTCTCATAAATAGCAAATACCAGCTAACATCTCTGCCAGATTAAATACATTTTGGATCGGAAGAAGAACGGTGTGTGGTAACGTATTTGACGCATCAAAAGTTCCGTTAGCATACGTTTCAGACCAAACACCAATCATGCCAACAAATTCATTTTACAACTTGTAAGAACATCACAATGTGACTATTTTCGTTAAAACACCGCACTTCTAAACGTTAGAAAAAAATGATTTCGTCATAGGTAGAAGATTAGATAACCCTTTGACAAAACTTTGAATAATACGTGAAATACGAGAACCAAACAAACACAAATCCACAATACTTTTTATCTGATATAGTTCCGAAATTTTGCAATTACATGGAAGACGGTAAAAATGAAGTTGGAAAAGATTTCTATGCACATGATACGCACAAATTCAATTTTCCTTTGTTCCTGTCCGAAATAAATTAGTTCTCACGAATCGACAAACGATGGTAGCGTATCTGACAAAGCATTTATGTTTATTGACACATTTAACTACCGATTTACATCAAACCCAGATCACTCAATCATGTGATGAAAAGAAACCTGATGCAAAACGCTATACGTCATTAATCCTATAGTCATTTTCAGAGCATTGTGCAACCAAGGAAGTGCTCTTGACTTTAACCATAATACTGAGCGCATTTTATGTATAAAGATGCAAAATTATAATGAACAAAGGTATAGAGCGTTCATGTAGCCTCGTTTGCTGTGAAGTTGACAGCATAAGGTAAGTACCAGACTTCAGCCCTTAAAAGTCCTAAGTTGATTTCTACAGACAAAAATTTATTGTGGTATGCAAAACGCTCGCACACACACACACACACACAAGCTCAACAAAGCAGAAATAAAATGGATTTCTAACATATATCTGACGGCACTTTTTGTAAATGCCATAATTCTAAGGGATACTGGTTTAGATGAGGATTCAGTTTTTAACCTTTTGCAAGATAATCAAAATCCAATTATACTAACGAAAAGTTTATTTGATGAAAATTGGTTTAGAAATGGCTGAGATGTCCATAATAAATAAAAGTAAGATGTTCAAATAAAAGTAGATCGGCCATCACATTTTGTTAGGACCTCTTTATTTTACTTTATTTTGGATATCTTGGCCACTTCAAAACCGATTTTTCATTAAATAAACTTTTAATTCCTTTTAGAACTGCATGTTTTCTTATCAAGTCGTATAGAGCACAATGTCAACCGGTTAAATCCGTGCAGAAGAAAGTGTCCCTATAAGATGAACTAAGTGGCCTTCCTGATGGAACTGTATGATCAAGAGCAATAATGAAATGATAAACAAGAACTTGCAAGCCTTCCTTATTTTTTTTCTTTATGCAGAAAGATGCTCAAGTGATTGCGTTTTATACAGTCCTACTACATTACACAATCATGGGAGTATCAAAATGAGAGACTTACAAGGCAAATTTGGTTGCAGATTTTAAGAACTCGCTCACTACGGTAGCTGGCAATCCTGAGTTTGGCCATTGTCTTAATTGTCTGAACACACTTACAACGTATCATTATATATATATATATATATATATATACATACCTGTAAATTTATATATATATATATATATATATATATATATATATATATATATCATCCCCTTTGATTCTGTGTATCAATCAAAACATGTTATTTTCTCATTTTGAAACTATTTACTCTTGATTGTCTTTGTTAGTAGCTTTTGAACCACTGAAGTCCTAAAAGGAGAGGGAGAAAGTAGGTTTATGGTTAGGAGGAAACAAGGAGAGGCCTACAGAACTCAATGTCTTGCTCCACCGTGTTGAACCATCGCATGACGTGGAATCGGTTGTTAACTGAATGTTGGAGTTATAGCTGAAGATCAATGTAATCTTCAAATTTCCAGTCTTTTTTATTCCAGGCAAGTTGCGATCTGTTATGTCTCTTTCTCTTGCTTCTTCTTCTTCCTCTTCTTCTTCTTCTTCTTCTTCTTCTTCTTCTTGCGTATGAGGGAGCGACAGCTAAATAACGTCCCTCAGTTGTTGTAGCCAAGTTACAGTCTCAGGAGTAGGGTGTGTAAGGTCCATGTTGTCGGAAGGGCGGAGATCAGGGCACTCACTCAAGACGTGTTGCGCAGTCTGTTCTGGTGCACCACACTGGCAGGCTGCTGGCTGCTTTCTCTTGCTGATATTGCTTCTCTCTCACCTTTGTAAGGGACTTTAGTCAAGATTCTAAGAGAGAGGAGCAGAGGACACTGTGATGGTGATTCCTAGTCTTAATTCTGCTGATCATTTGATATCATTCGGTGATTTTTTTAAAGACATGACTGGACAATATGATGGTCAAATCGGCTCTAGAAAAGACGTTTTCCGAGTGTGAAGTGTAATGTAGTTTTGGTAAAACAAAGCGTTGCAGACACTTCTTTTTCTCTCTCTTTCTCTGCTGCCGTAATATGGCACCAGGATGGATGCCTTCTCATCTCATGAAACTCCTTTTATTGGGGCATATTGACTCTAATAACTTGGCCACTACAGTTTAAAGAATTACTGCCTTTAACTAAGACTATGTTTACACAATCTGACATTTGCTGGACCTAAATATTGGAACAACCTCTGTAGCAGTTTAAAGACATCCCCAAGTTTAAATTCTTTTAAGAGTAATCTGAAGAAAAAAAATGAACAGTTACAAGAATTCATCTAAATATCATTATGAAAATTCATATTTTGCATATTAATTTCATGAAATTTTGAAATTGTGTTGATCCTTTAATAGTTGCAAAGAATTGGAAAATCCAACTTTATATTCTGTTAAAATCACTGCTAAGCCGCTCCATCCATCCACTACCTCTCGTCTTGTTATACTCTTCTATGATTTTTTTTTTGGTCTTTTATCTTCACCCTATGTAATAAGTTTCTCTCTCACTCTCTCTCTGTCTCTCCCTCTCTGTCTCTGTCTCTGTCTGTCTGTCTGTCTGTCTCTGTCTCTCTCTCTCTCTCTCTGTCTCTCTTTCTTTCCTCTCTCTTCCGGCATGACAGCGACTTAGTGTAGGGATTTGTTCAGGGTTTTTTGTTTCGGATTAGTTAGGTTAGTTATAAGTCTTTTTGTCTTAGTTTCTTTGTTTCTTCCACTGTTTATGTGCATCAGTCAATCGATCATATAATTTCTTGTATTACGTGTGGGGGGGGGGGATGCACCCTACAAGCCCAGCTTTTTAGCATTCCTCCCTATTTCCAACATTTCCGTATACTTACAATTTATTGTAAATCTATCCTTTATTTTGTATTATGATGAAATCTTTGTATTCAATTTCTGTAATATATTTATATGTTTCTGTTGGAAATGAAAAAAAATAAAAGTAATGAAAAAAATTACAGTGCTCATATGCAAGACCCACGATGAACTAAAGTGCATTTCAGTAGATATTGGCACTACTAACTGACAAGAACTAAAGAAGATGTTCAATTATTCTTTAGAAGTAGTACTGGGTGCATATATCGTCTGTTACTTAGGCATGAGCGAACTCAATGTGCTTTCATCTCAGTAATGTGTGAAACAAAAGCCAAAATGGGGTAAAAGGCATTCCTAATCCAAATGTACAATATCACTTTTTTTGTTCAACTATACCTCATTTCTTTGGTGAAATGAAATTCTGTAACGTTATAGTTGGAAAACCCTTCAAACTTACATTAAAAAAATGTTTGTCTGTATAATTACTTTTTTCCATAGCTGTATATACACACACACACACACACACACACACACACATATATATATATATATATATATATATATATATATATATATATATATATAGATAGATAGATATATATGTTTACTTAAGCTTGATCGTTTCTTTCTTGCTTAATTTTAAGAACAGTCTGCAAGTTTGGTGAAAAATGTGATTATCCGTCCTTGAGTTCTTTGAGCATTAAGTTTATTTTCAATTTCAATGTCAATCCAATTTTCTGCAATGTACAAAGGAAAAGACAATAATGCCAATTTTGCTTAAACTAACATTTTCTAGGGGAGGTCAAATGTTAAAAAAAAAAAAACTAATAAATTATTCAAAAGCAAAATAGTCTGCAGTAAATTGTGGCATGTTCACTTTCATGACATGTTCCACGTTGCGGGGCCGCCTCAGTGAACATATGTAATGATGTTTAACGAGAGACAGCCCTTTCTTGACAGAACGACTAAAAAGCTATTTTTAAGGATTTATTCTCAAAAAATAAAGTACATTTTATGTCCTTTATGACCCATATGACCTTTGATTTTTGACCTCATGACCCCAAAATTTAAGTTTCTTTCTATCTCATTATAAACACACCTTGCAAATTTTGTGAAAATTAATTATCTTGTACATAAACAAACAGACACACACTCACAAACATTCGGAACCGATCAGATAACCTCCGATGGTCGTTGGTTTCACCTGCTGGCGGAGGTAACCTTACTTTTCAGCTCAGTGTGCAAATTTGATAGTAAAGAAAACTAAAATTGGTAATTCTTTTTCTTTCTTTCCGTTTCAGCGAGGGTGGTACCTTGTACCGGGAGACCGGATGTCAACTTTACACGAAAATATCACAGTGCCCCCAGCGGCAGAAGCCACGCAGCTCTTTGTGATCCTACAAAATGATGGGAGTTATTATATGGGGGTTAACAGACAGAAAACAACCGCTTCCCCACACTCATGCGCTACTGGTTTTCAACTAATTACTTATCTGTTCAGTCATGTCAATCGGCAGATTAATCTCACTTATTTGGTTGTCATGATCCCTTTTTAATTGTTTTATTCTGTTACCACAGAATTATTTCCCTCGGACATGACTTATCATTATGATAATAAGTTCCCGATTATCATTACATGTACTATTTTAAAACATTATGGCAATCATAATATTGTTACTATAATTGTCATACTCATCATCACCATAATGATGGTCATTATCAGTTTCATTTTTGTCATTACTCTGTCATACTCACTAAAAACAATTATTTGTCAACCGTGTAATATCCCCAAGCGATAACCCAACGTTCCGTATAACGGTACGTGGCTAGATGAATTTATGTTTTATGATATCATCTCTCTCTCTCCACATGCTTTGCTTTTCATTGTTTATTTTTCTACCGCGACTTCAAGCAATCTCCGAAATGACACAATAAATCCGATTCAGTCCTTCCAAGTCTTTCTGATCCTGTTCTGTGGACTGCACCAAACAATTCGGGCAGCCATACACCGGTTCATTACTATGTGTTTTCCTGTCGATGTCAATTTGTGTTACTTCTCGTGTCTTTCAAAGAAGCAAACAATAGCATCACTCTGTGTAACTCGAAGGGAGTACAAACGGGTGCACGTCACGAGACCGACACCCACGAGTCATACAGCCCACAAGTTATACAGCTCACAAGTCATACAGCCCACGAGTCATACAGCTCACAAGTCATACAGCCCACCAGTTATACAGCCCACGAGTTCGACACTGAGTAAATAAAGCCCGCGAGTTCGACATCAAGTAAAATAAGCCCAGGAGTTATACGGCTCACGAGACCGACACTACGCATAATAGGCTCATGAGACCGACAGTAAGCAAACAAAGCCCACGAGACCGACACTACACTTAAAAGGTCCACGAGACCGACGCTACGCATACAAGGCTCACGAGACCGACATTACGCAAAAGAGGTTCACCAGACCGACACTAAGCAAAGAAGGCCCACGAGACCGACAGGATGAACAGCGCCACCTATAGACCAATAAATTGTATAGGGTGTCATGATAATAGCATAGGAAGATATGAGAGATGGAAAAGAAGAGTTGCCATCTCCGGCAGGGTGTTACCCCATCGGTTGCCCCCCCCCCCCCCCCCCCCCTGAAATGATCAGGATCTTTAATTGTGTTTGCATGGGTGTGTGTTTGTGAAAAAAAAATGAACAAAGTACAGTAAAAGTGTGTAACAGATCTTTCCACAATAAACCTGCGAGGGTGTTGATTCAGTATTAATAAAAAAAAAAATTAACGTAATCGTCTATTAAGGTAGCGTAAGGAATTCGAAAAAAAAAACCAGATGCATCCATGAAAACAGCTATTGTATTTCACGATAAAATGTACTGTTCGGAGGAGAATAACACAAGCCACAAAATTGAGCTGAATCCCTGCGATATAAAACGTTTTAATCAATAGAATTGCATTATAGTTACAGAGAAAATTACAAATAGATCTTACTGCAAAACATCAAAGCAGGAGGGCAGAATATCTAAAATAGAATAAGTAACTAGTGAATCGAAAAAGAGAAGAGGTAAAATTTATTTCTTGTCTATCTTCTAGCTAAAAACTGGGAAAGCCTATTAGAAATAGCACGATGGCATTATCAAAGCTCTAAAATTAATCCATACATCGTTATTAACCTCTTTTAAATTCATTTGTGTGGTTTTTTTTTTGTCTCTTTTGGGAGGATGAAGAATACTAATTCTTTTTTTTTTTTGGGGGGGGGGGAGGGGAGGGGGGTGGGGGCATGAAGAATACAATTCAATTTTTCTACTTGATAACAATGTCGCTCCCTGACACACTTTCCCCCCTCCCCAGAAGCATGTAGAAATACATATTTGATGACTGTCATAATTTATGTAGATGGTCACCATCTTTCAATTGACAGCGTCACGAAATTACACCCGCCTGTATGTTATTTTTCCGTTCATGGAACACCCTGTACAGGTGATTGACATGTAGATGGCGCTGTTTATCCTGTCGGTCTCGTGGGCCTTCTTTGCCTACTGTCGGTCTCGTGGGCTTTCTTTGCTTAGTGTCGGTCTCGTGAGCCTTTATTGCTTAGTGTCGGTCTCGTGGGCCTTTTTTGCCTACTGTCGGTCTCGTGGGCTTTCTTTGCTTAGTGTCGGTCTCATGAGCCTTTATTGCTTAGTGTCGGTCTCGTGGGCTATGTTTGCTTAGTGTCGGTCTCATGAGCCTTTTGTGCGTAGTGTCGAACTCATGGGCTGTATAACTCCTGAGCCGTATAACTCGTGGGCTGTATGACTCATGGACCTATTATTGATGTCGGTCTCGTGGACCGTATGACTCGTGGGTGTCGGTCTCGTGGGATGCCCCCGTACAAACACGCCAAAATACTTCATGTCTTAGCAAAGATTTAGCGTAAGAAAGCAAACCTTTAATCAGAGCATGTTGCATTGAAAAACGATTTGGTAAGTCACACATTTATATGTCGGTCACTATGTATGACACTACATTTATCTCTTACATTCAAAATAATTTCTGTACACTATTCTCCAGCCAGGATTAAAAAAAAAAAAAAAACAACAACAACACTTTATTTAAACAACTTTTGTTCGCTAACGAAAATATTAGTTTGCTAAACGAAAATATGATACAATACTATGCAGGAAATGGCGAAAATAACATCATTTTCCATATGTAAATATTAATTCACGCTCTTAACATATTTTGGCATGAATGTCCACAGCATGAGCGATTATTCTATGTCAAACTTCTCACTTTGGAACCCCTCGTTATTGTTTTCGTTTTTGATGTTGTTTAGTGTTGTTGGTTAAGAGTACTTGTATTACGCGTGAAGGATTTGATGCTATAGTCGTATGTAAATGTCTCTTTTAACGTAGAATTTATACACCCATTTGACATATTATATGTAGCATACAGCATAAAATCAGAGAAAACATGATGAACGTTGTCTTTCGCTGCTATTCTACATTGTACAACGACTGCATCGTGTAATTTCATTTTTTTTTTTTTGCGACACGTTCCTTGATATGATAACTGCAACATTGTATTTACAAGCAGTTCAGGTTTATTCAGTGTAATATTATCACAGTTGTTACAACATTGATATTCGAACGACACTATACATTGATCAACCTTAGAATTACTCTAACTACATAAAGTCTTCAAATGCATCTATTTGTCAACGTATAGAGCGGCTTAAGATTACACAAACTAAGACGAGGAACCTGCATAGCACCAAAGCACTGTGGAGGACACTACTAACTAAATGATAAGTAAGAATAAAACAAAGTCAGGGACCTTGTTTCGTTTAGCGATAAAAAGGTAAAATAAAAATATTTAATGCAGCTTCGTGATTTTGATTCTGCTAAACATTGTTCATATTTACAGCAATGCATTTTCATGACGACGCTTACGAATTGGTTTTCCCGTTACGGTTACCCACACAAAGAAGAATGTTATTTTGAGAAGAAAGAAACAACATTTGCAACAAAAAGACTGTCATCATGCAGCTTTCTGAGTTTGAATACACGAACTGATGGAATTTTCAATGGATGGTGCAACTTTAACAATTGTATTTCTTCTTGAAAGGACTTTGCCCTCTTACTGTCTGTCTGATGTGACAAAACAGTTATTGATACTTGTGGTGAATTAGCAAAGTCTCAAAACATTCGCACCATAATGATGATTATGGAACAAATAAACTAATGAGGAAAAACAATTACAACTTTAAACACAAAACTTTAATCAGAGTTAAGGTTTATACGGAGCTGCGCTTCTATCAAGTTCAGGAGCAATATTTCACAAACCGTTTATGACAAGATGGCATTATGAATATGTATGGTAGATGGAACATTTATGCGTTAACACCTGGCAGTAACGACGCAATCATTTTATTATTTATCATGATTATAGCGTACACGTATTTTACTTAACAAACTACGAAACTTAACTCATAAGTATATTTGAAAATACAAGAAGGCTTAGTTTCCCCAACCCCAATTCACCCCCCCCAAAAAAAAAAAATAGGGGGGATGTATGTGAGAGTCTAGTATTGGCATTAAATGTTGCGTGAGCGTGTCACAGAATTAGCGAATGAAAGATTATAAAAACAGACAAAGTAAAATTACTGATTTGTTCTTGAGCGAAGAGGAGGAGGAGGAGATTCCTAAGTCCGTTTTACTCAAAGTGAAGTTTCAGTAGCGCTTGAAAAAAATAGAACAAAATTTCCAGAACTGGATTGCCAATTTTTTTCGTCTAGACAAATATGAAGCAAAACTGCTCTGCCCTTAGTGGAACAGAATGGATATACCCGTATTAAGATACAGACGGTCACTTGACATTATCTATAAATCAAGATTATTTTGTTTTAGGTTACACGTTCATGTTCACATTCTATTTGTGTACAAGAGTAGTATGTTTCTTTTTATCATTTTGACATCAGTGATTCTTCCTTATCAACTTGAATAATTTGCATCCGTTCTTCGGACGTCATGTCGGAAAGATGAACAGTGTCCCATCTCGAAACTGTACTCACTACATTATTTACGTTTCAACGAGAATTCTTCATCCAGGTTGAGTGTGAGAAAACGACGTTTATGGAGTCCTTGAATTCTTATGCTTCTCACGGGTCATGCGAGTAATGCTGAGAAATCCCGAGTGCTTGACGGTTTGAAAGAGTGGATAAAATCAAGTATCCATCTAACCTCGTCTATAAATTGATAACCTGTTGGTTTGATTTTTTTTTCTTTGCTCTTTTTTGGTTAATAAAGAAGTTTCCTCTGCCGGATCAGCCGAAACGCATCTCTACTGAGCACTAGTGTGGTCCTGCGTGGTTAACCTTATTATGTACAACCAAAGAACAATTTATAAAGTAGGAAAAAGACGTGAATTTGTGAGATACTGGATCTGAGGAAGTTATGGAGGAAAGGGATTTCAACGACACCTTCAACGCCTGAAAGGGTGTGTTTTATGATTTGTTTATTTGAAATTCCCGTACGGAACATCGGACATGCTCGTTCCACTTTGACCGCTGCTGCCGTCTCGCATGGCTTGGAACTCGGAGATGGTGCACAGCAAGCAGAAGATCTGATTGTTTGAGAGAAAAAGAATTATGAGAGAAGTGAGATACAGTGTATCAATAGCAGCTTCATAAACATTGTCACATCAAACTTATTGTCTCTCATACCATCGCTGTTCCTATGTCCTAAATGAGTTTTTCAGGTCCCAGGACCTGATATGAAAGCCCTGTGACTGTTGTTTTACAATTTCGTATTTCGTTGCATACATCTACTCATTTTCAATAGAACTAACGAATTGAAAAAAAAATAACAGGAAAGAAATTCTTTAATTTATAATTTGTAAAGAGAAGTTATTTCAGATGACTGCGAAACATCATCCGTATTATGAAGTATGAGTTTTCTTTTTGTCTTTCCTCTGTACAAATGAAATTTGTAAGTTCGCGACTGGTGATCTACATTTTTAACAAATATGTCAGAAAAAAAAAGGAATCAACGGGAATCGAACCTGTCATCTATACTGCTTTCCGGGCAGCGACACTACCACCACGTAGTGTTGCTTGCACAGAGGACGAAGTCCATTTGTACAGAGGGAAGACAAATTTAAGAAAACTCTTACCTCATATCTTCACCCTCTGTTTAATAATCTCTTGCTTTCATCATCCGTATTATCGCTAAAATTGTAAACGGCCAGGAGTTACAGAATCAATGTATTTTTAAATGTCTGTATGCAAACAACGTCACCTATACGCATCTTTCTTTGTGTATAGTTGTACATGTATATTTTGAGATGACGGCAATATCATTGGTATTTTTGTCACTGATGAAGCTGTCACCAGCGAAGTTGTAAACGATTACTTACTTAATGAAACAATGATTTTTCTTTCTTTTTATTGCCAATTAATATGTATGCTAACAACGTCACCTACGCAATCTTCATCCCTTTGTAGTTGTACAAGGATATTTGGTAAAGGCTTCAAGATTTTTCCCTTTCACACCTATCAATAACACAAGACTGGTGTACACAACCGCTCCGCTATAATGAAAATATGAATACTCACATTCAGTATTGTGAATGCGATCCACACACAGAAGGCTCCAATGTAGATTCCATTCATTAGCTTTTTTAACGAAAAAGATTAAAATGAATATGAAATATGACTCTTTATACATTGCTAAGAGTTTAGACAGCTTGATAAATCAAATGAAAGTTACCATGAAGGAGGAAGATGGGGAGAGCTAAATAAATCCGAAAAAACGAATTTTAGGATTCCTTTCTTCAAGCACAAATAAATATGTGAGCTGGGAGCTGATTACATTATCACCGTATATATCTGATATGAAGATACAATTTTGAAATCATTCTTTTTTTATTTTCTGGGGGGTGGGAAGAGACATTTTTTTTTTTTTTTACTGTCAAATCCCAAACATTCAGTATTTAATTCTGAGGACACTGTTTCTGTTCTATAAAAATCAATTTACTCTTCGAAGTCACCGAAGTCTACTTGTACATGGTGTGATACTCTATCTTTAGACCTACAAGATCTTCTTCATAATTATTGACATTCAATTCTAAATATTCTTACTCAGTGAAAGTATGACAACTTAATTGTGATTTTAAAAAAGATGATAGATCGGCAACTTACTCCACCGGCAATCAAGATGATGACCCCTGCAAGACCTATGAGCATGTAGATGATCATGACAACCACGTATGGAACAAGCAGTCCTCTGACATTCTGAATTTGAACAGGAGAAGAGCAGTGAAAGGGTTAATACACTACCATATGATTTCAACGGTTTCCCACATGCCTCAACTTCATTCGCAGTATTATTTTTATCCCCCCCCCCCAAAAAAAAAAAAAAAGCAAACGCGTATACATGGTATTAGACGATTTCAGAGACTGGTGCCGCGCTTGTCACTGGCACTGAGCGCACAGAAGTAGTTGCAATCGCAGCGGCACTATTTGACGAATCACAATATCGATCTCATTGTCGGTCACTATCAATCAAACGAACAATTATGAAGGGATATTTTACTCATATTTCGTTTCATTTCCGTATTAATTTCAGAAGTATACTGTGAAACATGATGTGTATGCCCCTATAGCATGACATGCTATGGAAAGTGTTGTATTTGAGCATACATTGTATAGAAGTATAATATCCTTCTCTTATCCGACCAAGTCGTTTATCCGGACGCCCGTCGGTCCCGACATTGCCGGATAATGGAGGTCCTACTGTACTTCCATATCACCTTATTTGATATTTACAGTCTACCACCAGCGATGCCACCGCCTGGAGGGAACTGACGAGCTATGTCAAGCCTGTCATTTTCGATGAAAACATCTTGACCATAGAGAATCTTACTTGTCAGGATCCCGTTTAAGACAGCCAATCAAGCAAACATATCAAACGAGAATAAGTTAACTTCATATATTATGCTAGATGTGAGAAAAGAAGGAGATGTGTTGACTGCTCAGGTAGTGTGACTTCCCGTTTATAATGGTTCATCTAATGAATAAAATGTTAATTGTTGCATTTATGCATTCATGAATTATAATGTACTTATTTGAACGCAATCTATGCACATACAGAATGTAGAGAAAAAAAGTCGTCCTGCGGGGGAAAAAACAGACCCTATTTAACATATCAGAGACGAAAATAACCATTAATTGGAAATGAAGTGGTCGCAGATGTTAAGAGTAGTACAGAAATGTGAAATATCTTATTGGGCTGTCAGACCACCACTAAAAGATTGAGAAAAAGAGAGGAAAAAGGCAATACTATTGCATAAAGTTTGATAATGAATCATCAAAAAAAAAATAAATTAAAAAAAATGTGTGATGCTTACCTGAGACACCCCGACCAGGAGGAGGATTGAGCTGAGAATCAGAAGGCCAAAGATGACGAACTCCACCATGTACTTGATGAGAAGAATCTTGTAGACGTTCTCATCGACAGAGACGTCGCCACCATCTGTCATTTAAGGTCAAGGGTCATTGAATCGCTTAGTGTGGATTTCAGCAGCAACGAATAGCTGACAGTAATTTATGGAATTCAGAGATTGAATGGATAGACGTTTTGAAGATATACGACTTGTATATGCCAGAAAGGGAAAACCATATAGACGAGTTTGACAATTCATAAACCATTTATTTTCATACGTACCTCTATCACTTACACTTGGGGGGGGGGGGCGGAGGGGATAGTTTATATTTTTACTTGGATTTGATGATATAGCATCGTGCTATGGATCTCCCTATATAGGGATATCTTTAGGGACTACAATATAATTTCATAACAGTCTGCAGAGAGCGCACGATTGTACGATCAATCATTTTACACACATGCATTGTGATCGTTAAAAGGCATAATTTACCATTTGCAGATGAAACAAAACCCCAGCATTAGTGCTATAACATAATTCTACAATGTGAGTTAGGGATAGAAACAACCACTGTAAAAAATTAAATGCATATAAGCGAAAAAAATGTGAACAATTGTTATAATAAAAATGTTTCCAGACAAAACCGTCTCTACAGTTATGGTTTATTGCGAAAAATACTGATATATCCTTATATTTTAGGCTTTATTGCGAAATTCTATATGGTAGGATGTTTTGTGAAACAATAGACCTACACATATGCATCAAATGTGATATCTGGAACATTTTTTTCAATCACTGCTCCCAAAGGTAAACAGGACCTTTAAAGAAGAAAAAAAAATGACATCTGGGGAAGTGGACGAACGCGTTTTTTTTTTTTTTTTAATTCAGATATCTGAATTGATAAAACGCGCTTGTCCACGTCCCTTTATGCCATGATTTTTTTTTTTAACGAACCCGAAATATGTCTAAAATATGATTAATTGGAGTCGTTTTATATTCTTGATTTTCACTTTATCTTATTGTTCCACAGCTCAAACACAAATAACATGATACAATCGATTGAACATAAGACTGGACATAGTGTCGTAATTACAAAGAATACAAGAGAAGACAAATTTACAAACATGAAACTAAATGTACGTGGGAGACCTACTAAAAAGCAAAGCTTGTAATGTATAGGTCCCTGTATAGATGAAAATGTTGGTCTTCTTAAACAAACAACCTAGTAACGAAAACCATGAAAGGAAGGAAAGGGACGTAAAAGAAAAGAGAGCAAATAGAGCAAGTAAACAAATAAAATACATCAAATTCTTCTTTTTATCATAATTGACTGCATCGTTATACAGTCTGTAGAGAGTGCAGAATTCATATTCGGTGGCCAAAAAGGGAAAAAAAGAAAGAATATAGGTCTGGTGTTTCATTCCTTACCAATCAGCTTTCTGACCACAACAAACTGAAAGGCGCCATATCCACAAGCGATGAGGGAGTAAATCTGGAGAGAGAGAGCGAGAGAGAGAGAGAAGGGATTATTACCTATACGAGGAAGTTTTGCGAGGCAATTGCAGTTGATATTTTGCAGGGTTAAAGGTCAGCAGTTGTTATTTTGCAGGGTTAAAGGTCAGCAGGCAATATTCGTTCGCCTCTGCCGGTTTTCGCCACGTCGCTGCGTGTCCGTTACACACACCGTACCGTACACAAAACAATGTGTGCAAACAGTGCAATCTTCCGATTTTCGCCATTCACTTTACACAGGGAGGTTGGAAGAGAAAGAGTGCGATCTCTCTCCCCACCTCCCTCCGATCGACCACGAAAAGAAAACATTCCAGGACGTCGATCGCTGGGTTCCAGGACGTCCAGGACGTCGTTCCAGCACGTCGCTGGTTACACGCACCGCAGAAGAACGCTGATAAATCAACTCCTACAAGGTCGACCACTTTCAGCAGCACTACGCGTCAAACAATGATTAGTCCATTTGTGCTCAATAATTGCAGAGTGACCATCAGTTTTACAACTCTCCAAATTTAAACAGAAGTAAAAATAAAGTGTAAAAGCGTTCAGATGTTTGAAGTTCGCCTGTTACAACTACATATGTATCTTTGAATTTGGAGTTGAATGATATACATTGATGAACAATTTTTCAATTATTTGACATGTTGATGGTCTACAGGTAGTCAAATGTGGCTTGATCTATATCATAGTGTATAGCCGTTTTCACATATTTTCTTAATTTACCTAGAGGATAGGTAATAATTATGATATTGACTGGTCTTGAGGGAGATACCAGATAAATATTGCCCGCACTGAAAGAATATTGCCCTCGTCTTCGACTCGGGCAATATTTTTCAGTTTGGGCAATATTTTCTGGTATCTCCCTCGAGGCCAGTCAATATTATATAATTCTTCTTCTTCTTCTTCTTCTGGCTACTACAAACAAGACTCCACAACTGGGATATTCGGTTGCAAGCGCAAGGTGACTAGCAATGCATTAAAAATGCCACCCCCCCCCCCCATAAGAGTTGAGATATCCACGTCACCCAATCTTGCCTTAAATGTATCGACAGTTGGGGCGTCCTTAACATTCGTTGATACAAGATTCCATATTCTGCCATTGTCCCCGGGAGAAAGGAATATTTGTAACAGTCCTTCCTAGTCGCCGGATGCAGGAAGGAAATCGAGGAAGATTTCCTAGTTAGGATTCCATCAGAAGACATTTTCGATTGATATCTGTTAATTCAACGGTAGAATGAGTGAGATAGTACCATCCAGTAAAATAAAAAAGAATAAAAGTAGAAATAACAGCAAATAAATGAACAAATAAATAAATGAATAAATAAAGAAATAGATAAATGAAGGAATGAATAAGATAAACAATTGAGGACAGGGATATTCGCGAACAGCACTGTCAACATTCCAGCAGATCATTCCGGCAGCTTTTCCTTTCAAAACCGAAACTGATAACCGTGTCTACATCCGGGAGCACTGACACAGTGTTTCTACTTTAATTTCCGTCTGTTTTTGTTTTCTTTTATTGTTGATGTTGTTGCTTTTTTTTTTCCTTCCTGTGACCTCGACCGCTTGTTTCACTGTTTAAACAGGGCGGTGAGTTGGCTCAGTCGGTAGCGCGTCTGCCTCACGATCACGCGGCCCGGGTTCGAACCCAAGTCTGGACTGAGCAATGTTGTGTGTGAACATACCGTCCCCTCTAACAAGAGGCAAAACACTCTGTCCCTCGGATAGGACATAAAATGGAGGTCCCGTGTAAGAGAGAGTAACAACTCATGCACGTAAAAGATCCCGCTTCATTCATTCATCGCAAAGAGCTGGGTGTTTAACCCGGTGAAGTGGTCCCACCTCACACCCAACTGGACCCCATGGAAGACCAGCTTAACGTAGCCGAATATGGGCTATCCAGCCATCTTCTCAGATGGAAAATGAATCAAACAAACAATACTACAGTGTAGTATGCAACGGCGTAAATCTGTACTGAGGAGTGGGGGGGATGGTCACCATCACCACGATTACAAGCCCATAACCGAACCGGCTTGGGGGGGGGGGGGAGGGGGGAAGCTTGGTGCCCCCCCCCCCCCCACACACACACACACACACGCACACACTTTACAGGGATCGGATGTCCCACTCTTTTGCATGAAATATAAAGTGGGAGGAAAGTGGCAGCAAAAATATGAAGACTTTTTGTTCTTGTTGCTTTTGTTTGTTTGTTTGTTTGTTTTTTGCTTGTCAGATGACTTTCGGCGGAAAATCAGACCTTAAAAGTATGAAAACATTTTTTTTTTTTAAATACCTATGAGAGGGAGCGGAACGACCGGGTATGTGGGGGGGGGGGGTATCCCTCTCCCACACGTGGAAGATTTTGCATTTTCAGACCTGAAATTCAGCGATCTGGTGCACACTTTTGGTGAAAATTTTGTTTTCTTTTCTTTAAAAAAACAATAAGAAAATGAAATATTCACAATATATTATTGAATGACTAAATCGTGGTATTTCAGCTCTTGCTCCGCCTGTGCGACATCACTGTGAAGGCCTACTAAATAATGGGGCCTATCACCGGCGTAGACAGGATTTGATCTTAGGAGGAGCGGTTATGTGAGGGAGCGAAGCAAGCGGGGGGGGGGGGGGAGGGTATGGTAGGGGGATTTCCCCCTCCCACGGTGAAATCTTTTTGCATTGAAAATTTTGACATTTTACAGTCCCCAAAACTGCCGTTTGTAACTATATTCTTCGCTTTGGAAAGTAAGGGGGCGGGGGCGCACCGGGATAAAATTGCTGGCAATTACTGGCAGCAACATCAGGAGAATGGCATAGCGATTAAATTCGAGCGAGCGAAGCGAGCGAGCTTGAAAATTTTGATATTTTACAGTCCCCAAACTGCCGTTTGTAACTATATTTTTCGCTTTGGAAATTAAGGAGGGCGCACCGGGCGAAAACTGCTGGCAATTACTGGCAGCAACATCAGGAGAATGGAATAATGATTAAATGTGAGCGAGCGAAGCGAGCGAGCTTTTATTGTTGACATTTTACAATCTCCAAACTGCCGATTGAAGCTATATTTTTCGCTTTGGAAACTAAGGGGGGCGCACCGGGCGAAAACTGCTGGCAATTACTGGCAGCAACATCAGGAAAATGGAATAATGATTAAATGCGAGCGAGCGAAGCGAGCAAGCTTGAAAATGTTGACATTTTACAGTCCCCAAACTGCCGATTGAAGCTATATTTTTCGCTTTGGAAACTAAGGGGGGCGCACCGGGCGAAAACTGCTGGCAATTACTGGCAGCAACATCAGGAGAATGGAATAATGATTAAATGCGAGCGAGCGAAGCGAGCGAGCTTGAAAATTATGACATTTTACAGTCCCAAAACTGCCGTTTGTAGCTATATTTTTCGCTTTGGAAATTAAGGGGGGGGGGGGCACCGGGCGAAAACTACTGGCAATTACTGGCAGCAACATCAGGAGAATGGAATAATGATTAAATGCGAGCGAGCGAAGCGAGCGAGCTTGAAAATTTTGACATTTTACAGTCCAAACACTGCCGTTTGTAGCTATAATTTTCGCTTTGGAAATTAAGGGGGGGGGGGGGGGCACACCGGGCGAAAACTGCTGGCAATTACTGGCAGCAACATCAGGAGAATGGAATAATGATTAAATGCCAGCGAGCGAAGCGAAATGGAAAATTTTGACATTTTACAATCCCCAAACTGCCGTTTGTAGCTATATTTTTCGCTTTGGAAATTAAGGGGGCGCACCGGGTGAAAACTGCTGGCAATTACTGGCAGCAACATCATGAGAATGGAATAATGATTAAATGCGAGCGAGCGAAGCGAGCGAGCTTGAAAATTTTGACATTTTACAGTCCAAACACTGCCGTTTGTAGCTATAATTTTCGCTTTGGAAATTAAGGGGGGCACACCGGGCGAAAACTGCTGGCAATTACTGGCAGCAACATCAGGAGAATGGAATAATGATTAAATGCGAGCGAGCGAAGCGAAATGGAAAATTTTGACATTTTACAATCCCCAAACTGCCGTTTGTAGCTATATTTTTCGCTTTGGAAATTAAGGGGGCGCATCGGGCGAAAACTGCTGGCAATTACTGGCAGCAACCTAAGGAAAATGGAATAATGATTAAATGCGAGCGAGCGAAGCGAGCAAGCTTGAAAATTTTGACATTTTTCAGTCCCAAAACTGGCGTTTGTAGATAAATTTTTCGCTTTGGAAATTAAGGGGGGCGCACTGGGCGCAACTGCTGTCAGTCACTATCAGCAACATCAGGAGAATGGCATAGCGGTTAAATGAATGCGAGCGAGCGGAGCGAGCGAGCTTGAAAATTTTGACATTATACACTCCAAAAACTGCCGTTTGTAGCTATATTTTTCGCTTTTGTTCGTCCCACTTTATACGGGAATCATCTCCCCCCCCCCCTCATATGCCTCTGCATATGAGGGTGCTTTTGTTAAGTGAAAGATCTGCTGCACACTCTTTGATAAATTATAGGGAAATATACGTCAATGTCAAAATTGTACAAAGTTTATCGAAAGGGATCCCGCATAGCGGAGCTTTTGCATGTTTATGATTGCAATACAAAGATCTGGTGCCCCTTTCCCCCCCCCCCCCCCCCCCCATAGATTCGACGCCCCTGATCTTCCCTGGGTATGCCCATAGATGTATCCTGACTGAGTCATTAGTCACTGTCGTTTCTCAGGAATGATTCAGGAAATGGAAATGGAGGGGGTTCAATGGCGATATAGTTTTTGTGTTTGTTTGTTTGTTTATTTTCGTACATATTTTGCAGATGGTCCCCAGTTACTCGCGCATGTTTAGGCCTACATGTAGGCCTATAATGACGTTGTCAACGTCTGAGCCATACCTTACAGTGTATGTCAATGTTAATTTCTTCGCGAGCGAGCGAAGCGAGCGAGCGCTTGAGAAAATTATGTATACATTTTCCTACAAGATAGAATACTGTTCAGCTCTATTACCTGTCTGAAGGCCGGCGTACAAACGTCATGCAATATGCCAAAATTGATACAATCACATTTCTGCTTCCTCCATTTTTCCCTCAAAATTCAGGGGGGGGGGGATGATTGTACAGGCCATCCCCCCTCCTCCATTTCAGGGGGGGGGGATATATCCCCCCATCCCCCCCCCCCCCCCCGGGATTTACGCCCATGGTAGTATGTGTATGCGATTTGCAGACTATCTACATCAAATACAGGACTATTGTATGATGTCGCATGTATAGTCACGAAAAACATGCAGAATTAGGATGTTAAACCACAACTTGCACAAAGGTTGTCATGGTGGGAGGGAAATCCCTACGGACTTTTTCTAAAAGCAGAGAATAAAAGTCGCGGTTATAGAGCATTTTGAATCCAATTTCTAGAGAATTAAACATAGTAAAAAATCATTGCGAAGGACTATGGTCATAACTATAAGCCTAAGTACCGATAGGGCGAGCGAGCCACTTAGTTCTCTTTGCCATTTGTTTGAAATGTATTCATCGCACTGTTCGAGCAATGAAAATTATTCTTATATTGCTAGAAAGCATAGAAAAAAAAAGGAAAAATGACAGCCCCCTCGGCTGCCAGACTATAAGAATGTAGTGTGTTACAAAAATACTGTACAGATTGACAGAGGATTCATATAGCGTACGTCGAAATATGTTGTGCTATGGTCTATATGTTACTCTTATAATTGCATTTGATGAAAGCAAATTCAGGTAAATGATCATTTGCATCACATATGAATATCCCAGATATAATTCTCTCAAGATTATTAATAAAAATACTATCGAGAAGTGTTGATGACTGCGCTGTTATTCTGGTGGGTTTTGAAATCAGAGGAAAGGGAATATGATCAAAACATATTGATGTATAGGCATCCAACGTGGAGAAAAACAAATAAACATTTAAATCCCCAGCCACGCAACAATTTTTCTTTTCTTTTTTTTCTTTGTTTATATTTGTATCTATTCATATTCCACAAAAATTAAAACAAATGTTTCGTAATAATCATGGTACTTTCCATTTTGGAAAAACAATATTCATAATCTACATACAGATTGCAATACATACCAATAAATCAAATAAAGAAATCAGTCTAATTTCGATTCCTGAAATGCTTCGAGCCCAAAAATTAATAAATGAAATGAACTAAAACACTAACTGACTGGCCAAAAAAGTTGCCTCAAGTTCAAAATGTCAGTGCAGTTCTCTATGTCGCTGGTGTTGCGTTAGCCTTTAAACAAGGCGACTCGCTCTGCGTGCCCCCGTATAGCGCGTTTACCCCACAAACCTGTACGTTGGCCGGCGAGTGGAGCGAGCCGCCTTTATCCACTCGTTCAGTCAGGGATGTGTACTTTTGTCGTTGTTGTTGCTTTATATTCTTTGACAAATTTGCGTACAAATTTGACGCAGAAAATACACACGGCACCAAGGCAAGCCGCGCGCGCTTGGTAACAAATTTATATTCTTTGACAAATTTGCGTACAAATTTGTTAGCAAGCGCGCGCGGCTTGCCTTGGTGCCGTGTGTATTTTCTGCGTCAAATTTGTACGCAAATTTGTCAAAGAATATAAAGCAACAACAACGACAAAAGTACACATCCCTGAACGAGTGGCTAAAGGCGGCTCGCTCCACTCGCCGGCCAACAGGTTTGTGGGGTAAACGCGCTATACGGGGGCACGCAGAGCGAGTCGCCTTGTTTAAAGGCTAGTGTTGCGTTGGATCACGATTGATGAGGCGATCGATCATGAGTTTATGACGTCTGGTACTATTTTTAGAAAAACGCACGACCTTTTTTTAAATCTGCGCTGTAAAATCATGGAGGTCCCCAGTGAAATAAATCCTATAGCAACAAAAGCAAGCAAGCAAGTAAGCAAACAAGCAAACAAACAAATAAACCTAAAATCCAACCACTCAAATAAACAAACAAATAAACAAACAAAATAGAAAAACAAACTAACCAAAACAAAACAAAAAATAATTTACCAAAAATGTTTAAAGTAAATACAATTAATACAAAATAGTATGCCAATACAGAATGAACCAAAAGTGCTTGAAATTGAAAGAAATGCTTTCATCTCAGCCCCTCCTCCTCCTCCTCCCCCCATCCCCACCCCCCCCCCCCCCCACCCCGCCATGCAAGCACCGGATCACTGCAGTAGGAACTATACAAGAAATGTCAGTATGGTAGGCCTATGCCTCCGCCATGATCGCATTATTCTCCCATTTAGGTCTGTTGGACATTTTGACAGTGTGTACGAGACGACATGCAGTTTCACACGATTATAGTATACAAATGATGCACAGGATACAGTGCGTTAGTGTAGGCGTAGTGCACTCGAGGGTATTTACAATTGTGAAACATGCACGAGGCGAAGCCGAGTGCATGTTGCACTACATTGTAAATACGGTACCGAGAGTGAGCTACGCCTACACTAACGCCACGAAATAATCCTGTGCATCATTTGTTTTATAAAATGGGTCGAAAATTCGAAAACTAACATCATTTTTCAGCGTTTTTCACGTACCTTTGTGGGTCAAGACGTCCGGAAGATGTTCGTCCCAAACTTTTACGCACGTCGCACTCGCGGAAGTCCCGCACATACAGTATAAGTATAATGGGGGGTTGGGTTTCGGACACCCGCATGAAAACTTACTTATTTTACATAGAATATGCACCCTTTACCTTAAAGACTTGATATAGACTCCTCATATAGGCCTACTAGACAACATACTCTGAAAACGGCGTGAGAATTAACCTGCTAAATCGTGGATTTGCTCTTCAAAGTGACTCCATATACGCGTCCGGTCCCATAACGCTTGGTCTACTGTACTGTACAAAGTGTACGTATAGTACAGTATACGTACGTACGCCACATATGTTATGCACAAGGGAAGACAGGCCGGCCGGCCGGCAGCCCGAACTAGAAGTTGTTTACAGGATTGACAGCGCGTACGCGTATGCATGCAATTCATCAAAGGAGCCGCCGCGCGCACAGACGATCGGCAATCTACCATAGGATTACAGGCAGTGCAGTTGTACTGAAGTAAAGGAAGGAGGTGTGTCTCATTTCAGCGCTTCCTATTGGCTACATTCTTGAACCCATTTTATAATAAGCAAATAATCAACGTTGGTGAAGGTGATGGGACAAACTATCACTTCCGAGGCAATCTGGATGTAAATATTTTCGAAGCGCAGCTGAGGAAAGATAGCGTACACATTCAGATCGCCGAGGAAGTGATAGTTTGCCTCATTGCCTGAAACCAAAAGTTGATTATTTGCTTTATATTCCACATCTAGGGTCCTAGATATTCCCCTTTTATTCCACATCTGAAACCGTTTTAGCTGTCTTTAGGTATCCTCGGGGCTTAGGCTACGTACAGTATTGTAGTTTACTTTAGACGTATGGTAGGCCTATGCGCGTAGATGACAAAACTTTCCGCACCCCGCGCGTGGCACCGAAATAAAAAAAAGTGCGTTGCACTGTGGTCTATCACTAACTTGACCCAGGTCAAAGTGCAACGCACTTTTATTTCGCGCGTAATCAAAATTGTAAGTTATATCACGCGTTAGGACTGTGTGGACTAAAAGATCAGCGAAACAAAAGGACTATCATCATAGAGTGTAATCAACTTTTCTTCTCAGGTGATGTGATGGGCAAAACTACGCTTTATCACGTGATCAGCTCTTGACCAATCCTATAGCAAGATTCTTAGTATGTGGAATATAAACCGTTATAATTTCTGTAATGTGTTATTTATTGTGGATGTTTCTTTCCTTACAGCCTATTATAGTAACGAAGGGTTTCATTTATCTGCTCCCTCCCATTAAGTTCCATAGGACAATGTAGGACGCAGGAATTGTTGTTGCTATAGCCTCCGGCAAGCTTTGTTGTTAAGGGCAACTTTTGTGAACAAAGCATACATAAAATCTGAATGCAGTACAGAACCGGTTTATTGGTAATCAATATAATAATTATCGAAATGACGATATGAAAGTTGTTGTTGTTGTTGTTTTTGGCATAACCACATGGCCCAAATGTGTCTAGAGTTTATACGTTCCTTGAACCAGATTTCATTTCGATATTGGCTACATTTTTTTTTTTCACCGAGAGCAATATCGCGAAATGTGATCATTTTCACTTGATCGTTGTACCTTTACCCTCTGACCTCATGGCCCATATCTATCTTCAAATTGTAACTTACAGGTAATATATCATGGCCGGCGGAACCGTGGGGGTCGTAGGGGCTCGGCCCCCCACACTTTTTGTGCACCATACAAAGGAATACGTAAGGTGTCATCACTTTTGGCCCCCACACTTTTTTTTTTTTAACCCGGAAGTACGTAAGTGGCACTAAATATAAATAGTGAAGTGTGAGCGCGGTAAGGTTCTGTTTTTCCACTGAAGACTTTTTTTTTTTTTTTTTTTGCTTGTCAGCTGAAGAAACCCGGAAATCGAAGGGGAGATATGAGCTGAGGACTTTTTTTTTCTTTTGCTTGTTAGCTCATGAAACCCGGAAGTGGGCCCCCACACTTTTGAAAACGTTCCGCCGGCGCTGATATATCTAGTTTTCATGACAATACATAAAGGCATTTTCAAAATATGGGGTAAAACAGTAACACATTATCATTTAACTCAATGGCCAAATCGTTTATTAAAGAATCATTGTGCAGTATATAGATCTAGTTTAGATAATGCATTTAGTAATTTTCAGGCAAAGAGAAACTGTAATTTCAGCCAAGCAGATATTTTTTCACTTAACCTTTGACCTTTGAACGTTGACCCCGTGGCCCAAACTTTTCCTATATAGATTCTTCAACTGTATAATAAAAATGGTGATAATGTACACGCTAAATTTCACAAAGAATACCTTCAGGCATTGCAAAGATATAGGGGAAAATAGTGACGTTTTGAAGAATGTGACCTTGACATTTGACCTCGAGCATGTGCTGCCACATGTCGATAGGCACAACTTCGTCCATCCATACATATCCCAAAAGATCTATAGCGTAGGATCTTTCATATGCCAAGTTTTATTTGGATACCTGAAACGGTTTTATACACTCTCAACAAAAACGAAAACAAAACACGCATAAGTACAGAAAAGAACAGCTATGGATCAATTCAACAGACTGCATGAGAAAAATGTAATTGTTTTTTATCTCTTTAATCCCATTTTAAAACGACATGGTATAACTGCAAAAATAAGGATCACTATTACAAAGGAAGCTACAAACCTACCTGAATACCAAATTAAAAGTCCCTAAATGTTTATGTCACATTATGAGAATGTCTGTCTGAATTTATGATATACGCGTTAGAAAAAAAATATGATTCGGGTACGATATGATTCACAATATGACAATAAATTGCAGCCATAATAGACCTGTAATTTGTTAATCTATTATCGTTACTTCTGGTATAGCAGTGGTAACGCTCTGTAGTTGCATGGTAACGGCTTAAAAACTAAACCAAACACTATATATGCATCTATAATATAGCATACCTGGAGTCTATCATGATACCATAGTCAGAGCGTCGAACCTATGATGCAATGCAATAATCATACAATCATTTCTAAATAACAAGTCACACGCAATAAGGCCAAAGAAAAAAACACAGCAACAAAAAAAAAAATGAAGCGTCATAATCATGATATATATTATGTATTAATGTATACAATAATCATCATCCTAAGAAATGAATAAATCTAAAAGCAATCATTCTGAAATAAATCTAAATAAACGTTGAGGAGATGTTATTCTACCTGTTGTTCTTTGGAATATAATAATTCTATATAGAATTGAACTGAATTCTAAGCAACATGTTGTGCTCTGATAAGATGCTACATTGGAGACATCTGTGTTAAAGTGGAAACTTGACCTACTTAAGACGATACTTTAAGATGATAATTATCTTAAACTACGGTAAACTAAATTCTTATTTCATACACGTTACTTTCCCGATCTGATACGTTGCAGGACATAAAAAAGAACAAAGGACACGGATTATTTTAAAATCATCATCTTATAATAATGTGATAAATCTTTAATACAATAATCATAATATTATTCTCGATAAACGTGAGTAATCTGTGTGCAAACTATACCCTTAATGTCGACATGATCTGCATGTGGATGGGCGTAAGATGCAAGATTATCATATAAACTTTAAAAAAAAAAGTTAGAATGCGAACATGACAGACACACATGCGTCATGATAGCTGAAAGGTGGTTTGAATATCATTTAGAATATCATGATGTTTAGTGTATCGATACAGAAACTTAAAACGCTGGTATGATAACTGAAGTGTGATGTTCTCTGATAAAACGCCACATCCAATGCTGATAGACTCTGTGTAAAGTGGAGGAAACTCTACTTGAGATTATGCTCCATAATTTTATGGTAAAATACATTCTGGCCACACTTTACGTTCCCGATCTTATACATTGTAATATAGGACATGACGAAACAACGTTCACTTTGTAATGGTTAATGCAGGTTTAAGTAATAAATCTAAACCCAGTCATTTTGAAATGATTCTATAAAATAAACGTATAAGCATTTTGTGTAACGTCTGCCCTTATTGACATCAGCTGAGCATCAGCTATCATGCATGCTGATTTATATAAACTCTTTCTATTTAATATAACGAACATCCATGATGTGTACACAAATGTGCTTTGGAAGTCAAGTATAGAAACATAAGATTTAGTGCGTCGATACAGCAACTCAAAACGAACGCTACTTTGATAATCAAACGCTATATACATCGACATATCTCTTTAAAGTGGAAACTACTTAAGAATATGTTTTATTCTTAAACAATGTTGAATACTGTAAACTTAATTCAGAATATGAGCTTTGCGTTCCCAAATGTATACATTTTACACAGAAAATAAAGAAATGAGGAAAATGATAACTGTTCTAATCATTATTCTAAGAAAGTAACGAATCTAAAATCAATCATTTTAAAATTATTCTAAATAAACGTAAGCAGTCTGACTGTGTATAAAATCGTTTTCCCTTGTCGACATCAGCAGCTGCAATCTACCCTTCGGGACTTCCCGAAACAAGATGGAAACATGAAAAATATACTTGATCTTGGAGCTTTGAAATTCATATAGAACACGATATGACAGGAAATATGATAGTTTGTAGGTGCTGTGAAAATCATTTAGAATACAATATTTAGTTCATTGATATAGAAACTAAAAACACTGGTATGACCATAGAAATGTGGTGAAAAAATAGAATTATTATCTGATAAAACGCTACATCGATGGCATCTATTTAAAAGAGAGAAATTATACGCACGTAACTGCCTAAGATTAAATTCTGATTGCACTATTTTCATATACCTATCATAGGGTGTAACGAAGGAAAATGCATGATTTTTTTAAATCATTATCCAATGAAAGAATATGACAAATCTAAAAATATTCACCGTCACTCTATACTAGGCTTATAAACGTAATGCAGTATGTGTAAACCTCTACTCTTGATGTAAGCTGTGCAACAATAACTTCTTGATATTTAGGCAATGCAAACATGATAGTTACATGACAGTTTATGGGCGCCTTGAAATTCAGTCAGAAATATTGAGAAATATGAGATTTAATGCTTGATGTACAGCAATTAAGTAAATGATAACAAAAATGGGGTTTGAAAATGTAGTTACGTTCTCTGATAACACGCTTTATCGACATATTTTGTGTTTAGTAGAAACTTAAACCTATATATGCACGTATACTTATGATTATGATTCCATCTTAAACTACGGTGAACTAAATTTTGATAACACTACATTCCAGATGATACATAATAGGACATAATGAAACAAAGTACATAATCATTGATTTGTACACATTTCCAGGTTATAGGAATAATATGTAAACTACATGGATGTAACTCTGTATACCACATCAACTGATCAAAATGACTTTTCACAGAAATCTATTGAAATCATTAATATGAAACATTGCATTAGAGTAAACTAGAAGCTCGCAAACCTCGCAGACTACATACATATCGATGAAACAAGATCTATACTCTTTTAACAAAATACCGATAACTCTGATACAGTAACTACGTACATAAGCTCATGGCATTTTTAAAACGATCCCATATTTTTTGATTATCAAATATCATGCCATCATAATTGCACCTTCATCCGACAATAGAAGCACAATCACTCTTGCAAGGTGAAAGTTCAAATTGAATCAAAGTTTCACATAATAATCCTATAAAATTATTTCTATCTTATTCCTGATTAAACCTATGTGACCAGTTTCCTGTGATTTTGTTTGTTTTTGTTAGTTCTCTTATATTTTTTCTTAGTTCTCTATTTTGGGTTCTTGTTTTAGTTTTGAGTTTTGATGTTGTTTACCATTTACATGCAAGGTACTCCGCCGGAGCCTGATGAGCAATCATCGCAGCGATATCCATTAAGCAGGTCAACGCATACGCCACTGGCACAAGGTGATGAAGCACATTCGTCGATATCTGTAAAAAATAAGAAGGCAAATATTGGATTGAAATATCAAAAAACAAAATCTTGAATACTTAATAGTGCAGGCCCCCCCCCCCCAAAAAAAAAAGCGCAATGAGTATACGTGATATTTGATATGATAATAACGATGATTAAATGGAGGGGTTTTCGGTCAATTTTAAACTTTCTCCAGACAATTTAACGTTTCAAGCAATGAATTTGGTCTGGAATGTGGAAGCGGTAAATGATCAGAATTCGAATTTCTTTAGCCTTTCAAAATCAGCAACTCAGTAATGTAATGCTCGAAACGCGTTCATTAGCCATGTTTGGTTTGTTTTTAGATTGATAGCAGAAATTTCTGAACAGAAATATTTCCCTGTTCTTATAAATACTTTTGATCGCGTAGAATTAAGATTGCGTGCTCTTATAATGAAAGTGCTTGCTGTTTGTATCAATTTAAATGAGCGATAGACACGATACCACTGGTATCATTTTAAGTTAAATGACCACTCAAAAGCGCGGTCAGACTGGCAAAAGATCGCGAAGTTTAAGATCGCGATCTTTAAGATCTCGAAGTTTTGCCAGTGTGACCGCAAACTTCCCGCGAAACTTCTCGCGAAACTTCTCGATCTGTTTGCGGGCGTTGTCTCCGAAGCGCGAGGCCATTGTCATGTTCAGATGTGCATTGTTACATCACAATCACTAGCCATCGGACGGCGCACTCTTTCTTGCGCGCGTACGAATGGCCCAAACTTCGCGATCTTAAACTTCTCGATCTTTTGCCAGTCTGACCGCGCCTAAATTAATTTGCAACAAGTTTTTTTTTTTTTAAACGGAAAATAAGAATTAAATTTAATAATCTGAACATCTAATCTAAACAAAACTGGGGTAAGGAGAAGGACGTAGACAGAGACAGAGACAACAATAGACACAAAGACAGGGAAATACGGACACTGACATTGACAGGCACATCAACTTCGACTTATACAACAACAATAATACGGAACGGACACGTGGAATAAAGGGGTATTGTCGAGGGTGTACAAATGTATAAGAAATGGAAAATGGGGGAAAACCATCAGGCAGTAAAGCGATATATGCAGTTAGAGTGACAACAAGAAAAAAATAAAGACATAGACATAAACTACAATATAGAACGTATATAGAACAGGTGTAATTTTCAAACTGCAGGACACATTTTCACATGCTACGACAAAATCAAGCATCTATATACCATTCATATAACAAAAGACATATGGCATAAGGGAGAAAGAGAAAGAGGATGTGTTTTTGTGTGTATGTAGGTGCGTGTGTGTGCAAATGTATGTGTGTTTGTGTGTGTGCGTGTGTACGAGAAAGGTCTGATGATAATCATTGTACACACAACATGTCAGGGCGTGTCATACATAATGCATGTCATCTACGCGTGAGCAATTAAAAAAAGGGTACTCTTTTGGTCGAAATCAACTCAGATCCCTACGATTTTAGTAGCTTTTATTTCAGATTTATAACATTGATTTGACTGGGAAAAGTAGAAGGTAGTCTTGTCCATTTTACGTCAAGAAAGGGCCTATTTTTCCAGAGGTTAACGGGAAAACTTGCTAGGCAATGATATTTCCACATCTGGGCATTTCAACATTTCTAAACGTATAAGCAGCATAAAAACGAAACAAGAAATTTAAGCGAGATTATTCAGCTGCAGTTTAACTGATTTATTAATTATTAGATTCCGGAAATGGGATGAATGACATAATGACAACAAAAAAAAAAGACTTCAAAGAAGTGCATACGATGGCAACAAGTTTCATAATGCTGTTTATTGATTACCTCACAATAAAATTGGTTCTTTTTTTTTTCTTTTCCTCTGGTAGGGCACGATGGGTTTCCAGCCATTATTCTTCTTCCGCTTGCTTGTTCTTGACACATATTAACAACTAACACTTGCTTGTTATAGTTTGTGTCCGTTTGTTTCTTTGTTTTTATCTATGCTTTCTAGAATCCACTTGTCTGAACAGCTCATTTAGAACTCTGCTATGGCAGGGACACCTAAATTAGCAATGGGGGAAGGGTGCAACCCCAGTTACTGTTACATGACCCCTGAAATACGCAGAATACTTTTAAAAAAATCAAATATCTACTTACCGAGACACTGCGGACCTGTAAATCCATCGCAGCACCTTGTAGTTGACATGTAAGCTGTCCTATAAAGCGTTCTGCAGAAACAACAGTAGAAGTCACAAATCATGCAGAGTCGAAACATTCATGCTTACAAATCATAACAAACTTGATGTATCAGTCGGGTGCCATCTTGATACGGATATCGTTCACATTAGTGATGCACATCAGTGCTCTTTCTAAAGACGAAACGCCTAAACCTTAACTGTAAACCGTAAAGAACAATTTAAACGTCCTTTATTTTTCCTGAAAAAAAAGATAATAGCAAAAAAAAAAATAAAATAAAAGGAGTGCCTTCCTCTCTTTAATTTCTGCACCAGAAAAAAAAATTACACTGAATTTTCTTTCTTTTTTCCTTTTTTTTTTGTTTTGCTTTTTCTTGTGCACAGTTAAGACGATGAAACCCGGTAGTGGGTCAGCTGACTAAACCCTGAAGTAGCACCAGAAATATTTTTTTTTTTGCCCACCCCTCTTTATGGAATTCGTAGATCCGATACTAATGTTGGAAACCTCAATTTTTTATCAATACTTGAATCTAATGTTCCTTTGAAAGTGAGGGACACTTTTTATTCATCAAGATTCTCTCTACGCGTGAATCTCTACCAAAAAGCCACAGCAAAAACACTAAAACAGAACAAAATAAAACAAAACAAAACAATTTTTTCCAACAGTAAGGGGTTTAAAAGGAAAGAAAGTCCACAGTTCTTAAGTAACACATCACCATAGGCAAAATGAGTGTTGTTTGAGCTCTTCCCAATGACAGTTCATTTCTAACAACCTCTTCATAATACTACGGTTGCATACGATGATCCCCACTGTTGAGGACTTTTCGACAAGGGCGTTACGATTATTTTATAAAGTATATCATGCCGCTTTTAGATGTTGACATTTTTGGATCACGCCTTTACAACAAAGTCGTATTCTGTTCTTTCTTTTGGAAAAGATTATGTTGTTGTTTTTTATGAGCCTTCGTCATTTCTCATTATTCAGTAAAACTTGTCAGAGGACATAACGTGCACAAGTAGAAAATAATGGTATGATGCTCAACATTTCGGGAGGATTGTTTTTAGAACAAAAAAAAAAAACGTACTGCTAAATCAAAAATACACATGTCTTTTAACGCAAATGAAACCCATTTCACTAGGATAATAAATGAGCAATCGAACATCAGAAGCATGCAAGTTTCAGCATGCAAACCAACGCCCAGCCTTTAAAATTGACATTCAATACTGAAACCGAAAAATGTGATGGGGGACAATTATAGGCCCTTTTTATCTATTAATCATTAAAATTATTATCAGAGGAGAGAAATAAATTCCTGGTTACGTAACAACCCTTAAAAGTCCCTTATACACTTTCTAAACTTGCTTCACGGATAACCCCGGACCGTTGCTCCGGGATCATCCATGTTGTCTCCTGTGGTGCCGAATAAACACCGGGGAGGCATCTTGCGTGATACTTGGCCCACCAGCATATCCATGGGGAAAAACGGACACAAATTAGTCTTGCTGAATTTAAACACCAGCCCTAAACTTTTCTAAGGATCAGGAACAGGGAGTTACGGACTGGTTGAAGGTCCAATAAATTGCTCTACAATCAGTCCCCTGTCAGTATTCCAATATGCACGGGACGCTTTTGTTAACCACTTTTGAAAATTAAAGAGTATACAATTCTACTCTCTGCATTCCTTATAGATTGGAAATCAATTTATAAGATTGCGGTTAGGGACAAATCCAAAATAACATGAGACTGAGAAAAAAGAGTTACTTCTAAATCTAATTTGAATTGAGATGTTCAATCTAATTTTGGACTTGTCCCTAAGGAAAAAGAATTTAGAGAGTAAGAGGCATTTAAAGTTTATTTGATGAAAATCGGTGTTGAAATGGCTGGGATATTAAAAAAAAGAGGTTAAAAAAATGATAAAAGGTGGGTTCCACTTTTTATTATGATCCCTTTGTTTCTGGATTTCTCAGTCATTCGAAAACCGATTTTTCATTGAATAAACATTGAATATCCCTGAGATTTTTGTATGCTCATTTTCATTATCTCACAAATAAGTTGGAAACCAGAAGCCAAATCTCAACCAAAAACTATGTCATCCTTTATCAATAATCGAAGTGATAAATCAGAGTCGATTGCGCAATCGATTGCGCAATCGCCATGAAATTTGGCACATGCATTACCTGCGGCGTAATCTACCAAACTGTACAAAAATTAATCGAAATTTTCATAGTATTAATCAATTATGCTAATATATGCATAAATATGAAGCTCTAAATCAGGAAATAAAGCTCCTAGAATCTTAATTTTTGGTGATAACATTCTTTGTAGTATTTCTAACAATATACTTGAAAAAATCTGACATCAAAATAAATCTCTTATGTATTTCATTGTTTTATGAACTTCTTATCTATTTTTTTTTGGTTTTTCGACCTTTTGTTTTATCATTTTTCCGCAAAATTTTCTGACAGAACCTATTTCAAGCAGAATTATGTGGAACTTATTGATTTCAGCCTATGGAAGTGGAAATAATAATGTCTTTATGAATAAGGTGAGAAAACTCCATTTGCCTAGACTTTATACACAAAATCACGTTTTTGAGCCATTTTCTGTAGGTCTGACAGGCATGAATGAAAGGCCATGCAGCGTCGTAACGGTATCTGCAATGCGCGAACGGCGCCGTCAAAAAATTTCGCGCGGCGGAATAGTCGTGAAGAATGTCGGGAAGGGGGTTGATTCACCCCCCCCCCCCCCGGCCCTTTAGGATTAAAGCGCGCGCACTCACCTGTACCTCAAGCACCGACGCCAGCCCCAAAATCCACAACGTGTAAAGTAGAAGCTACGGAATGATTGCCTGTAACTCACTGAAACGGTGTAAGACCTATAGTTTACAGAAGAGCGGATTAAATCTGCCTTCATGAGTAAAACAATGTGTGATTAATGTGAGGCGGAGCATTACACAATGTTTATACTTCAGTTTCCAGAGGCTTCAAGTCGGAATTTTATACCACCTGAGAAACTTGGTTTCTCAGAAATCTTTGCTTATATTGTATAATGCCTTGTTATTACCTTATATATTGTATCGTATTGAAATATCGTGTGGGGAAATTGTGGTACAACTAAAACTAACTCAATATTACTTTTACAAAAACGAGCTATGCGGTTGATAACAAATTCCCATTATTTATCTCCCTCTGACCCGTTGTTTTCTCAATTAAGAATATTGAAGATTAATGAGATTCATACTTTTCAAACGGCAATTTTTATGCACAAATACACATTCAACCAACTTCCCTCGGTGTTCAATGATTTCCTGATTTCTAATTTCAGTATTCATTCTTACCCAACTCGCTGTTCATCTGATTATCATCTTGAAAACCCAAGAATTGTTTTAGCACAAAAATCCTTAAAACATCATGGCCCTGATGTTTTGAATCTTTTATCCGTTGATCTTATCTTTTTTTTGAATCTTTTATTTGAATCTTTTTATCCGTTGACCTTATACAATGTAGATCTATTCATTCATCTAAAAGACAGCTTAAAGATATGTAGTTAACTCAATATGTATCTGAATGTTAGAGCATGTTGCTTTTTATCTGTTTTGTTATTTTTTTTTACGTACATAGTTAATGTAAGGGCTCCGAACTGATCGTACATACAATACACAACAAACATGAACATCAACACATATTCACATCTCATTTCCACGCAAACATCTCACATCTTGCACAATACACCGCTGCACCTTTTCCCTCATTCTTCCCTCTTTTTCTCCCTCCTTATCGCCACTCAGTGAGTGGTGATTTTATATGTTATATTTTTTTACAATGTTGTATTGTTTAGACAATCATTTCTAAGGCCATTGTCCTCGTCAAGCGCTTGCTTATGACGATGGTCTCCTGAATTTCTGTACATCAAGAATTGCCTTATTTGTCTTTGACAAAGAGATATACTGTAACTTATGTTTGTAATGTGTGCACCAAATAGTTTATTTTCATTTTAAATGGTATGAGGGGAAGAAAGTTGAATATTTGAATTAATCATTTATTTGCTTTAATTGTCAAATTCAATCTATACTGTGCTCAATTTGTTTGATCATCTGACTTTGTACTTCATTTGTGTATGAAAAAGAAATTCAGAAATAAGATCAGAATCAGAATCAGTATATACTTTCGATAACAGGGGCGTCACCGGGGGGGGGGGGGGGGGGGGGGATTCGCTGGGTACGAACGCACCCCTTCAGACCCTTGAAATAATAATTAAAAAAAAATTGTTACCACTTCAGTCTTCGAGCGAACTCAACGACGGACGCTAAAGAATTATTCCGTCTTTTTTTTTTTCTTTTTCCTTTCTTCGGTGATGTTTTGCACCAGGGACAAAATGTTCCTGGGGGAAAAACAAATCGTACCCCGGGCTCTGACAGCACTTATTTTACACATATCTATTCTAAAGTGTTTACTACAGTCAAACTCGGATACCTCGAAGTCGTCGGGACTGAAGAAAATGGTTCGACGTACGCGAATTTCGAGGTACGCGTACGTCGAATTTTCTTCGACTTATCCGATGTTTATCGATGTTCGACGTTTATCGATGTTCAACATGGTGTCTGTTATAGTGCCTACTGATTGTTTGCATGCTTGTCAATTTGAATTGAATCAACTTTTATATGAATGAATTGAGTGAAAATCGGAAATGAAATCAAAATTTCAGAAATAAAGATTTTGGTGGCCTGATCGCGCCACAAAAAAAAAAAAAAAAATCGGATGTTTGCCTTTACTTTTGAAAATGAACAGCGGTAACAATCGGCTACGTAATATGCTAAAATAAATGTCAGGGGTTTGCGTTTAATTGTGGAAATGAATGACAGCAATATTCGACTCGGTATGATACTAAAATAAATGTCGGATGTTTGCTCATACTTTTGGAAATGAATAACGATAAGACTCAGCCCCGTATGGTGCTAAAACTAATGTTAGATATTTGATTTTGCGTTCGGAAATGAATAAGGATAACATTCGGCTCCGGAAGACGCTGAAATAAATGTCGAATTTTTGCTATGACGTTCGGAAATGAAAAACAATAACATTCAACTCCGTACGATGGTTAAATAAATGTCGGATGTTTCCTTATACTTTCGAAAGTAAATAGCAATAGCATTCGGCTCCGGAAGATGCTAAAATAGATGTCAGATGATCGTTTTTATGTTCGGAAGAAAATAGCAGTAATATTCTGCTCCATCATGTCCATATGATGCTAAAATAACTGTCTGATGTTTGCTTTTAAATTTCGAAATGAATAACAGTAACATTCAGCTGCGTTTAATGGTAAAATTAATGTTTGATGTTTGCTTTGACGTTCGGAAAAGAGTAACAATAATATTCAACTCCTGACAATGATGAAATAAATGCTGGATGTTTGCTTTTACGTTCGAAAGTAAATTGCAATAACATTTAGCTCCGGAAGATGCTAAAATAAATGTCGAATGTTTGCTTTGATGTTCTGAAGTGAATAACAATAATATTCAACTCCGTACGCTGATAAAATAAATGCCGGATGTGTGCTTTTACGTTCGAAAGTAAATGTCAATAGCATTCAGCTCCGGAAGATGATAATCATGTCGAATGATTGCTTTTACGTTTGGCATGTTTGGAAGTGAACAGCAGTAACATTCTGCCCCATACGATGATAAAAAAAATATTGGATATTTGCTACGGTACATTTCGAAATAAATATCAGTAACATTCAGCTATACGTTTCATGGTCCAAAATGTCTGATGTCTGCCTTGACGTTCAAAAATGAAAAACAGTAACATTCGGCTCCATGCGATGATAAAATAATTGTCAGATGATTCATTTCACTTTCGGAAGTGGATAGCAGTAACATTCGGCTCCGTTCGATAATGAAATATATGTCGGATGTTTGAAATGAATGACGGTAATATTCTGCTCCGTACGATGCAAGAATAAATAACAGATTGTTGCTTTAACATTTGGAAATGATTAATGGTATTAATCCGCTCAGTAAGATGCTAAAACAAATAGCGGATGTTTGCTTTCACGTTTGGAAATGGATTAAGATAGTATTCAGCTCCGTCAGATTCTAAAATGAATGTCGGTTGTTTGCTTTTACACATTTAAAAATGAATAACGGTAACTTTCGGCTTTTTACAATGCTAAAACAAATGTCGGATGCTAACAAATGTCAGCAAATGCTCCCATTTTCTCATTTCAAACGTAAGTTTTGACCTCCTCAATATAATGGGCATCAACTTTTTAAAGGGACTGTACAGTACTGGTTGAGGTAGGAATTCATGTTTTGAACATTCCTAAGTGAGATAATGAAAAGCCTCCTATGAAATACGAAAGAGCATGTAATTTTAAGAGGGATTCAACGTTTATTTGATGAAAATTGGTTTTCAAATGGCTGAGATATCCAAAATAGTGCTAATAATAAAAGGCGACATGCCCCAACTTTATTAGTATCTCTTTGTTTCACCTTGTTTTTGGATATCTCAGCCATTTCAAAAACGATTTTCATCGAATAAAGTTTTGATACCCCTTAGAACTGCATGCTCTTTGGCATCTCATAGAGTGGTTTCTGAATATCTCACAAAATGTTAAAAGCTAAATCTTCACCTCGACCAAAACTGTACACACCCTTTAAATAATCTCTACGCCTATTTGTCAAATCTTTAAACACAGAGTAAGATGATTGAATTATCTATTCATTTGTTTTAGACATGGGCATCTGTATCACTTCAATAATGCTTAATATTAATTTGTCTCTGTTTAGTAGGACCGATTTAGTTTTTGTAATGTTTTTCCTGATTTTTTTTTTGTTACCAGATTTTACTTTCGACCACTAGAAAATAAAAATCAATGATATTGGTGGCCCGATAAAACTTATAAGTGCGGAGCCCTGTGTATTCTATTCTTCATTGTGATCGGCCTATACTTCCAGATTTTCATAATCGCATTGCTGGGGAAAAAAAAAAGTTTCAGTGCTTGCGTTCTCGGGGAAGTAAACTTCGTGAAAGGCAAAAAAAAATAGTTTAAAAAAAGGCACTACGAGGGAGATTAATGGCGTGATTAATGGCAAAGATATAACTGTCAACGTAAGCAGGTGCGCCCCGACGGTTGAGAAATCTACGCGCACGGTATGACTCGATCAAAAATCAAAACACAGTGGTTAAAGAAAAGCAAATGATGGTGCAGCGCGTAGTGCTATCGTAAAGCACTCCATTGGCACGGGTGCTATGTGCATACCATGTACGTGTGTTGGTAGGTGTTGGGGATTTTCCTTGTCAGCTGTGTATCGGGTATTTCTTCTTGGGCGCGCCATTGTTCTGGGTCTCAGAATATTTACAATCGAGTGTGAAAACATTTGTGACATGTCTTCGCGGTCCACGCGCGCTTAATCGGAGATGCTGAGTGATGTTTGCAATTTCGATTCGAGCAACATGCTGGGAAAAACAATAAGTTAATTAAGATCGGGACATTAGATTTCCCTTCGAGGTAACCGAACTTCGAGTTATCTTTGTTCGAGCTACGCGAATTTTAATACACGGAAACTCCATAGGAACAATCGGGACTTTCATTTTGCCCCCGAGGTAAGTGATATTCGGCTTATCCGACGTCGAGGTATCCGAGTTTGACTGTATTTACCGACCGTACTGTACACCCGTACACAGAGCCCAAAGGGGCTCTGCTCGTATTAAAGGCAAGTACGTACGTGTACATGTGTACGAGTACTACAAGGTTTTATGTACAATGCGTATCAAAAAAGGTAATCCAACTTTGGGGGGCTACTATTTTAAGATTGTCAGCTATGGAGAGCACAATAGTGAATGCGAGGAAAAGGAAGGTCTACCTCTTTCCGATGATACCTAATTATATTGACAAATGTCATGCATGACTGAGCACAGGAACTTTAAAGACAACAATGACAAATTGCCCGCGGCAACCAGGCCCCAGTGCCCTATACCGCCAGGCTCACGCGTGCAGGACTCTATTACTAGTCCCGTCTTCACGAATGTTACTTGTCTATAAAATGCATACCGGTATGGTAACCGGAGCGTTGATCGGGGGGGGGGGGGGGGGGGGGGACCTGCCACCCCCATAAAAAATTTGGAGGAGAAAGTACATCATCCTCCCCCCATAATTTTGACTGAAAAAAAAAAGTTGCGTCCATATAATATTGGAGGGGCATGCATATCATTTCTCCCCAAACAATTACTATTCCCGAGATGAAATAGTTTTCTTGCTTTCTTATGGTAGAATACTGTCTAAATAGTTCACCCAAGGTGTGCACCAGGTTGCTGAATTTCAATTTTAAAAATGCAAAATCTCTATCGTGTGGGAGGGGGATACCCCTTCCCACCTCTTCCCCTGTTCGGCTTTTTTTCCATGGACTTAACACACCTTTAGATTGTCAGATTTACAAATGTTTTATCAAAAGTGTGCACCAGGACTGTCACTTCACTTCCAAAAAAGAAAAGAGAGAGAGAAAAAAAAGGAAAAGTTCCGTAGGGTAGCAGGGGATAATCATCTCCTTTCAGTTAACCCTTTCCCCGCTTGGTCTCCCTCATATTATTAGTACGCTAAAAGTCTTGGGGGTTGACAGCTTCCCAAATTCCAAATGTCTAATGAGCTACATGCATTTTCATTTCAATTCTAAAAATGCAAAAGCTTCTTCGTATGCCATGGCATCAATCCCGAAGGACAAGGGGCAAACATGTCATTTTGTCCCACAATAATTCTCGAAATGAGGAAATTTTCTTCTTTCTTTTAATAATAGAAAACTGTCCAAATATTTCTCTCATTGTGCAACGGACTGTTGAATTTCAACTCTAAAAATGCAAAATCTCCGTCGCGTTCACCTTCCCCCGTTAGGGAATGGCAAATTTCAGAATATTTTATTAAAAAACATGTTTTATTTGACATAATTGATATCTGTCACTTGAATTTAAATATATTCATAAGGTCCTTCATTCTCTATAATTCACGTTTTCCCCGCTCGGTTCCTTCCCACAGATTAAGACTCGACACATTTGGAGACTGACACTTTTTCAGAGCATTCCACAGAAGTGTGCATCAGATCATTCTATTTTAATTCTAAAAACGCAAAAGCTCCGCCATGATGGCTATACCCCTCGTGGGAGGGGCTGCCCACGTAGAACAAGAGCTGAGATGTCGCGAGTTAGTTAAAAAGTTATTATTTTTTTTTCTTTTTTGACACCGTGTGGGGGGGGGGGGGGTGCTATTTAATACCCCCTCCCACACCCTCCCCCTGTCAACTTCCATGTATATCACTATCCATACACAGTGATGTTGCCCACGTGGAACAAGAGCTGAGATGTCGCGAGTTTGTTAAGCAGTTGCTTTTTCCTTTTTTTTTCTTCCCTTTTTGTTTTGTTTTGTTTTGTTTGTTTGTTTGTTTTTCTTTGCTTTAAAATATACCCCAAATTCACCAGAAGTGTGCACCAGAATATTGAATTTCACGTCTGACGACGCAAAATCTCCCTGGCGAGGGAGGGGGTGGAAGATACCCCCCTCCCACACCCTTCCCCCGCTAGGTCGCTCCGTTCCCTCACACATACTCCAACTCCAAGTTTTTGCCCCCCCCCCCCCCCCCCCCCCCATCATGAAAACGGATCGACGGAGCTGGAATGGATTATGCAGAGAAAGTCATGTGCTAAAAGTGTGTTAAAATGAAAGGTTCATCATTGACTATTGTGACAATTATTATCAGAAGCAATAACTTTTAAAGAGGAATCCATTTTCACCAAAAACCATGACACCAGTTACCAGCAACTTATACTCTGTGTCTGGAAATATATCAATCAAAGTTCATTGAGATACGCTTGGAATGACTCACTTCTAAAACGGCTTCTTGTGCTTCTGATCGATCGCAATACATTACATTATTTTTCCAATGAAAAAAAGTCCTAATTAATTATGTCAATATGTTATATAATATATGATTTCTACAATCTATTCAGTGGCGGATCCGGAGGTGGGGGGGGGGGGGGGCGCAACCGGCGCACGCCCCCTTTATTTTTCGTTAAAAACAAAAGAAATAAAAAAAATGAAATAGCCCGGAAGTGGAACCGCAAATATTAGCTTCGCCCCCCTTACAGAATTCCTATGATCCGCCCCCGCTATTGAAAATCAAAACAAATGAATATGAATCAACAAAGTATATCTGAGGAAAAACAAAACAGAACAGTAAATTTGATGGTGCTGTCCACTAAATTTGGTTTAGAAGAATATGAGAGGCATTGATTACGGGAGTTTTTGGAGGATCAGTTTATATGTTATCTACGTATATTAAATAATGTGTGTGGGGCGTTTGTATGGGGGATTTTAGGGACACACTGAGATGTATATAGGGCCTATAATAATATGATATAAAATCAATAATTGCTTGTTAGTCAATCTATAAAGGCAGTATATATGCACAGTAAAGGGTTGCCTCTACATTTATTAGAGTCTTCTATCTTGTCCCAAGAACCTGGATACAAAAAAAAAAATCAGATTGTTGTGGTTTGTTAGTTGTTGTTGTTGTTATTGTTGTTGTTTTTTTGTTTCTTCGTTGTATATGTTCGTTCAGAAATCATATTCCTCTAAATCTCCCCCAGCATGCATCGTATGTGTGTGTATATGTGTGTGAGTATCAGTGTGCGTGTCACTTTGTGAGTTTAATCAAACCATGGCTAATTTTCAGTTCCATACGTAAGTACATGTAAACTTCCCGTGACAATTCGTATCCAATCATGTTGGCCCTACTAAATTAAATACAAAAATAATGTCTCTAAGTATACGATGTTTAAAATACTACACTATCAAGTGTGGACCAGATCGCACAATTTCACATCCCAAAATATGTGTACATATTTTAGAAAAATATTTTTACAAATACAAATACTTTGAAAGCAATTTATGCTTATGAATATGTATGCCACCAGCAATGTATGTATAATCATAGTGTATGCGCATGATGATACAGGAACCAATAAATACAATGAGAAAAAAATCTCTCAGGTTACATTTAGTGTCCAAACGCACCCCCCCCCCCCCCCCCTTGGAAAAAAAAAAAAAGGTGGTGACGCCCCTGCATGGATAAGCCTCCTAGGTGAGTATAAAGGTTTCTTTCTAAAATCATAACCTACCGATAAATGACCAAGCTACAGAAATTATCACCTTGTCATCATTAAAACTGGCCGTTTGATATTGAAGAAAGTTTGACTGAACTACAGTGCATCTGAATTTATTGAATTTGCACATGATCAGAAAGAATAAACCAAAAGAAAATGGTTAATTTCAGAGAGAAACTGGCATTTCAATCTTCTAAATTGTTATGCACACAGTCTTTATCATCAGTTACAATAATTGTATAATCTCTAGTACATAAGATATACCGGAAAATCCTCAAACCTAAACAAACAATATAATGATTTGAATTTCTTTGGCTCAAACTGTGATAATGAGAGAATCAATCAAATCCAAAACGGTGATAGTATACTAGTACTAGTAGTACCATTAAAAGAATATAAAAGAATTATCATTTTTTATATTCTTTTATTGATATGAAAAACAATTACATACCAAGCGTCTAAACATGCCTCATTTCACTCTCACAACTATCCTTTACTTCTTAAATGTGAACAAATACCTTTATTTGCTCATTCAACAGCGGAACGTGCATCATTCATTATCAAGTAGCAAGCAAAACATGGAATCACTTACAATGCACCACCAACACATGCTGCATTCTGACCAACAACTATGTTGACAAGCACCGCCAGCTGACACAGCAGGAGTAAGTGTATCCAAGTCTTCATTTTGAACCAATTGGGACACCTATGCACATGCAAGAGCACAATGAAGACATTGGCAAAGATGATGAACTTCCGAGAGGCTTTGCCGCGAGGATATCAAAGACAAATGGAATCACATTATGACACAAACACATTTTATAACGCCTGAGGAGATCTTGTCATTTGATTGGTTGTTTAACATTGATCATTCGGCCCATTTCACTATGACGTCATCATCCGTGCAATTTTGGCTCCATTTAACGTGCAATTTTGGATCCATACGATTTGCTCCATTGCACGCTCGCTGAGAGCCCGGCACACTACGCGTGTTAATCTAAAACGCGCTTGCGTTTGCAGTGTGTGTATGCGATAGCCAGCGTAAAGCGCTCATGAGCACTGCACTCTCGTGATCTCAGTGTCTCTCTTGTTTCTAAATTAATAAAGCATCAAATGACATGGATCTATTTTAGGCGTTATATAAAACAAATAATAGATGTTTTTCATTCGTGTAATGGACAGAATATTCCATTCGGTGAAAGATGAAATGTTTCATCAATTCAACGAGGCTGCGCCTCGTTGAATGGATCATTTATTTTCATCTTTCACCTCATAATATTCTGTCCATTGCACTCATAAACATTCATTATTTGTATAATAAATAATGTACGTGTTTACGTACGTATGTACGTGGAAATGCATTGAACAGCAAACAAAAAGACCAGATGAATTAGTTCTCAACCTTTCCTCTTCCCAATATAAGCTGTAACTAATCTGGCTGCTAGGGCAGTTTAATGTTTACGATATTTCTAGTCCTACAGGGAGAGACCAACATTTTATAAATAAAACAAGATGATTTCAGAATTATAAAACAAGCTCATCGGACGCTGGAATTATCATACTTTTTTTTTCAGCGGTATACATTAATTTCATTGAACGGGTAGACTACTGACCGTTAAACAAGTGCCATTGCATGGCAATACAGGTCTATGTAAACGTTCGTCGACTGAAACGATGACATTTGTGTCTAATTATGTATCCCCTGGAGTTCATGAAAACTTCATGGTTCAAAGGGACTACAAAGAAAGAAGAAAATAGAAAAAGAAAATGAAAATCTGTAAAAATACGGACAGTTTGTGAACGAGGGGGCGGAATGGTGTCGTGACATGTGTTGATATTTCAACAAACTGATCAACAAGCAACATTAGTGAAAAGAACTTTTTTAAGCGAATCGATACAATTTTAAAAAGACACTTTGCAGTGCAATTTCAAAGGTGAGCCACGAAATACGAGAATAAAAGACTGAAACCCGGCGACTTTCAAAAGTCTACAAAAGAATACAAAAGGAAAAATATTTGAAAATTTTACAATCATTTCTATTTCATTTGCCTGTTAATCTTTGTGGTTTAAAGATAATAAAAAGTTTTGATACCTCAAAAGTGTCCTTGAATTTCCTTGTCTTAGTTTGTGTTTCAGGTTAAAGTACCTTTCATATAACTAACACTGTGAGACTTACTCGCCCCAAAGTGCTCTCATGTCTTAGTAATCATGCAATTAACTGCGACCAGCAGCCCCATACGCATAGCGACCAGTAGTCCCATACGCATAGCGTAATCGGGCTTCGCATTGTAGCATTCAGGATCATGACAGATTTAGTATCGCAGGGTAGATGTCAACTTAAAATCCCATAAATTCTTCAATTTGAAGACTTACCAATTAAGTTGAAGTATTGAAAACAGGCTTCGGGCCACGTTTGGTTCTGCCTATAGTCCCTTTCTGTTCGAATTGATGACTGAATGTGACTCGTTCGACAGGACCTGAGGAGAGCTACATACAGTACACTGAATACTACAGCCAGTGCATGCGAACACATCGCATGCACACAAATTTCAAATCCATGAACGGATAAGATGTTTGTGTGCGCATGCGCTGGCCATGGTATCCAGTGTATGTAGCTCTCCCAAGGTCCTCTCGACCGAGTCACATTCAGTCATCAATTCGAACAGAAAGGGACTATTGGCAGAACCAAACGTTGTTCGAAGCCTGTTTTCAATACTTCAACTTAATTGGTAAGTCTTCAAATCGAAGAAATTTTTGGATTTTAAGTTGACATTTACCCGCGATACTAATTCTGTCACGATCCTGAATGCTACAATGCGAAGCCCCATTACGCTATGCGTATGGGGCTGCTGGTCGCAGTTAGCTATGCGTACAATGGGCTGCACGCTGCTGGTCGCAGTTAGCTATGCGTACAATGGGCTGCACGCTGCTGGTCGCAGTCAGTGGTTTCGTACAATATTTATCGACGCTGTACAGCGTCGGCTCTGGTTCGAAACCATTATTGCATGATTACTAAGACATGAGAGCACTTTGGGGCGAGTAATTCTCACAGACAACGTACTTTAACCTGAAACACAAACCAAGACAAGGAAATTCAGGGAAGCTTTTGAGGTACCAAAACTTTTTATTATCTTTAAACGGTACAATCTAACAGTTTAAAGAAATCAGTGTAGGCATGACTTTTATCATATCATTTTTATCATTAGTGTCAGATTACAAATAATGTTCTTTACAACGGAATTACGGAATTTTGATATTTCAGGAAAGACTTACTAAGTATATGCATATCTGTATAAATGTTTTAAAGGAATTTACGAAAAAGCGGTGAAACCCCTTGGTACAACACTTTTTGCTCATTTATGTGCTTGTAAGGCAGAGATGTAAAACTAGTGTAACAGTGCAGGCGAACAGTTAATAATACAGAGTAATAAAACACAGAATGAATGAAATCTAATCAAATACGGAATAAGATAACAGGGACAAATTTTATTGTGAAACTTAATTTTTAACAATGAAAAAAATACAAACTTCCATAAAACATGACTATTCCAAAATGCTTTTTAAGAATCCAAGTGCGCACAATGAACAAAAACAAAAAAAAAACTCACCGACAATTACGAAAAAAAAATACCGACTTACACTGTCCAGCTCAGTATGCATTCGTCTGAATACACATCCAAACCAAGGAGGTATGAGATCCAAGCACACCCCTGCAAAGTAGATGTACCAAGGAACTTCATAATTCTTGATTGCACAATGGGCAAGAGCACAAAAGCTTGACTCGATAGAATGGCTCACGTTTCACTGCAGATGCAGAGAAGCCAAAGGGGCAAGCGACCCTAGTTCTGTCAAGGAGGCGGCTAGGGCTTGCAGCAACGACTTGAATGTCAACAATCCCTTTGTTGTTGTTGTTGTTGTTGTTGTTGTTTTAGTCACTGCCAAAGTAACTGATTATTGCAGCAATTCAAAAATATGGCAGTCCAAGCAAATACCCTGTGAAGGATAACGCCGAAATACCCTATAGAGGATAAAACGGGATGACCGAGCGAGCTCGCCGAACCTGGCTCAGTGCCAAGCGAATCGCCTTCACGTGTAAAGTCTATGGGAACCGACAAAACCGCTTCGACATGCGTGTTTTTAAACACACACGGTGTATTTTGCTCACCGCGGATTGCGCTTTTTTTTTTCTCAGGGCGAAGATTATTAGTCTTTCCTTTCATAGACCCTTTTGTAGGATAATCCGCGGTGAGCAAAATTCACACGCTCTCTGTCATAGCACAACAATTTTGTCCACTTAAGTTACGTTCAGACGGGAGCCCTTAACCTCGAAGTTAGGAAACTTCGAGGTTAGAGCTTGTAGTTAGGGACCGTGAAGACGCACTCGTAGTTAGCAAACCTCGAGGTTTGCTCGATGTTTCGAGCCACGAGAAATCTTATGGTTAGCGCTCTAACCACGAGCCGCGGGGGGTCCCCACTCGTAGTTAAGCACCGTGTGGACACAAAAAACAACGAACTCGAAGTTTAGAGTGACCTCGCCGTAAACTCCAGCCCCCACAATTTCCCTCTGCTTCCGGGTCAACCTCCCAAACGTACACCACAAATACACTACACGTGAAAAACCTATGACGCACGACACAACATCATCTTTTCTTCCCATGCGCTTGATCTCTGAAACTGAACACGTCGAACTCGCTACTGTATTCTATATTCTCCGACGCTAAAAAAAAAAAAAATGTTTCCGACGAATATCTTCATAAAAGCATAAAATTCATCAGTGCAGTGCTATCTCTGCATACCATGACAGAGAACAAGAGTACCTGTAAGCGAGTCCGACAGGGTTGGACTAAAGAATAAATAGACGTCTTGTTAGCAGTGTGGGCTGAAACTTCCGGTTTTGTGGTTTTAACATCGAGTGGGACCCACTCGTAGTTACGGGGGGCAGAAGCTTTACCTCGAGGTTTCGTAACCTCGAGGTTAAGATTCGTCGTGTGGACACACGTCGTAGTTAGGGGGCAAGAGCTAAACCTCGAGGTTTCCTAACCTCGAGGTTAGGGTCTGCCGTCTGAACGTAACTTTAGCCTCATTCAATCCGGTCTGAATTTGTCAGGCTATCTCTACTACTGAAACAGAGAAAAACGCGCACACACCGCGTGCCTCCGTGCAGTTAGCCCACGTGTATGGCACGCCAGAAGGGAATCAAATAATTATGTTCGACACCAACTAAAAAACCATTTCATCAATTTAAATTTCATTCCACAAAAATATGTTCGATAAAATATATATTTCATAAAATATATATTCAAACAAAATATATATTTGACAAGAAAATATGAAGGTTTGACCGAAATATATTCGACAAAATATATATTTGACAAAAATATATATGTTTCACCAAAAATATATTTCACAAAAATATATTTGATCAAAAATATATTTGACACAAACTATGTTTGACCAAAAATATATTTGACAAAAAATATATTTGACCAAAAATCATATTTGACCAAAATATATTCGACAAAAAATATATATATTTCACCAAAAATATATTAGACCCAAGATATATATTGACAAATAGTATTTTACACCTATATGGCGTTCTATACTTACGACAAGAAATCATTCGATGAACAAAAAACCATTCGATGAACAAAAAACCATTCGATGAACAAAAAATCATTCCATGAAAATAAAAAGTCATTCGATGACAATACAGCGCAGCGCAAGCTTACACTGCACGTGTCGTTGCGTGTACACTGTGGTATACACCATCAATCTGCAAATTGCATGCGCATGCACATCCGCGCGCGCTTGCTAGCCCGTACACCGTGCGGTACGGTGAGAGCTAGACGCTCGCGTGGTATGCGCGCTATTATACAAAGCATTAGCGATTTTGATGTCCGACGTCTCTTCTGAAAGTGGGAGTAGGAATGATCTCGATGGCGTTATGCAAGAGATTCAGCTCCGCCATTGCCAGTGAGATGACGAGCGCGAGATCGATCGGGATCAGGTCGCCCGGTCGTGAACATACTTGGATCACGAGTTAGCACGAGCAGAGCAACATCTACCGCAGCAGCGACCCCAACACGTTACTGGTACAGCGCCCGGCCGCCCCGCTCGGGGGTTACATCAGCGGCAGCGTTAGCCCGACCAGACGGAGTATAACGCTGTGCGAATATCCTACGTACAGTGACTGGGCTGTGTATAGTTACGGCAGCGCCTGCCATGACGATCCGGTCTCCAACCCAAACATCAAGCAGGCCAAGGGCAAATAGACCACAGCCTGAGGCTGTAAATAGGCTCAGGCTCAACCACCGGCACCGCACCGGCACTACGGGCTCAGCCTCAGCAACCCCAGGTTGGTAAACTGTCGTAGACCGATGAGATCTGTATCTGTATGGTTTAGTCAGCAAAATGTCCAGGAAGACACATCCACGCTAACTTGTAGAGACTAGTAATAAAGTATCTAGAGGAGCACTAACCGTTACGTGTGGACAGAGCGCGACCATTGAAATTTGTCTGAGATCTGTCTCTTCTCGTTGCCGTCGGTCATGGGCTTCTTAGAGACAGACTCCGGCGGTAGTAAAATGGTAATGCAGTGTTGGCAGTAAGCCAATATCGTATCTAAGAGGCAAGAAGATATACCTCAAATTTCACTCTACCAAATTCCACCAAAATTTCAGAGATTCCTTAGTATCTCATTTCCAGTCACTCACATAAATTTGAATTAAATGAGACATGGGGAAGCATTGAATTCAACGTTGACTTAGTTGTGGTTGTTTCTGCTCGCGCTCACAGCTTACGCTGTCTAATGTTAACGTTACACATTACGGTGGCTTTTAAATAAGGGGGACCATCATAGACATCATAAGAAACAAGGTTATATGCCTTCTAACCTGGAGTAATGTGTAACTCATCATGAAATATAGATTGCTAGTTGTTCTCCCCCCCCCCCCCCCCATGAGACTAACAATTAGAGTTACTGTCACACAGGTCAGTATCATTACGACAGCGCGTTGCTGACTGCAGTTATTCACGCGATCACGATTACTCTCCACAGGCATTCATTGTCGGCAGGTAGTTCGCCGTACAGGAGGAAAAGAATATGAAGTTTCCGTGGCAACCCGAGGACATACGTTGATGCAGCAGGAAGAGATTATGGATGTGTGAGGTAAGACATCGTGTCCTCATTGCTAGATTCCCACTGGTGTGATATTTTGAATGGAAAGTGCTTCAGTAATATACTAATCACAGAGTTAGGAAAATTGACTTTATTTCTTTTTTTTTTCTTCTATGAATGTGATGTTTCTTATGGAAAGTTCCCTGAATAAGCTGAATGAACAATTCTCAGAGGATATAGATATGTGATATAAACAGCCATCCCTATCTTTCAACAGAGCAGAATTCTGGATGCCTAATCAAGTCAAGTACTAACTTAGTCAAGTACTTGTACTGTTTGAAAATTGTTGTTCAAATTTTACCCCTTTATTGTTATTTATTTGTGTGTGTGTGCGTGTGTGTGTGTGTGTGTGTGTGTTGAAACTAAAGTTTCAAAGATGAAGTTTAGGAAGTCAAGACTTTATACCCCATTGTGAATGTTTTTTACTTTTGTGATAAACTTGGAATATAGTGATTTGGTGTGTTTTTTCAAAGCTAGTAATATTAGGAATAATAAAGTAGTGATGGTAGTGATCATTATAAAATTTTCATGATGAATTATCACTGTTGTTATTACTTGAATAATGAAAATGATGTTTCTCGTCATGATTATCATCATCATCATTTATCATTGCTTTCTCCCTTGCAGAATTACAATATATATGCCTCTATTGTAGGCAAACTGTAATAGCAGTACCTAGAAAAACCTGAAGCAAGTACCGGTACATCAATATGGTACTAATTGGAAACATTTCAGTTCATCTTTTCAACATCAAGTTTATTATATGTTGATAAAATTATGTTCCAAAAGGTATACAGTATTTACCCAGTAATGTCATGCATTGTATTTGTGTTGTTTCCACTAATACACAATGGCAGCTACAGTGTGAGAATGTTTGAGGCCATGAGGGGGCATGTAACTACAGTATGCCGTCTACGAGATCTGGGAAACAGAAGAGGACTGGAAGACGTGAGTCACTTTGTGTTGATCTCTATTGATCCAGTGATGGTTTTGCCAAGGTTTGACACTGTAGCTCCTTATTATAAAGCATAGATTATTAAGTTCAGAAGAAAATCAAGCAAACAATTCCATACTTCATTTGTCAGAATAAATTGTGCAGTATTAAAAGAAAAAAAAAGTGTCGTGTTCAGAATGTGTTCACTGTTATTGTAGTTTGTGTTTATTTGTTTGTTTGGTGGGTCATAGGATTTCTGTACCAGATGTAATTGCTTATGATTTGTGGTATTTTGTAGTACATGTATCATGTTCTTTGTTGATAAGCTTGTCTTGTATTCTTTCAGGAACTTTGCTGGTGCCAAGTCAAAGTCTTTCCGTCCGAGAGAATGCGGATCTTTTGGACAAACCAGAGCAGCTGTCTTCAATGGCTATACCAGGTGAGAGTCATGTTACCCCAGTGATAGCTGGAGTCCAATTCCAGAGTGGTTAACCCTGACTTTAATTAGTGGGGAAATTCTGTTTAATCAACATATTGCTTACAGGAGCCATGCTTGTGCTGCGATAACTATTTTATCAGAGGATCCTGATCAGTGTATATCAAAATTTTACGACCCTCATAAAGGTAGTTACATCAATCAGCTAATCTTCGAGGAGTTGTAGATTCAGAAAGAAATGAAGACAGGATACTGTAAAGATTTTTGTTTCAAAAAGTAGATTCTAGAGTATCTATCTTGTGTTGCAATAATCAAAAGTGCACACCCAATTCTTAACAATCTCTATTCTCTACTTACACAAAATGTTGTTCTTACACCCCAATGGAAGTAGTTTTGTGCATACTGTAAAGCAAGAAATATTTGCAGTGTGAAATTTTCTTGAATCACAGCTGACAGCCTTTTTTTTTTCTTTTTTTTTATGCCTCCGCCACGAACTGGTGCCGGAGGCATTATGTTTTCGGGTTGTCCGTCCGTCCGTCCATCCGTCCGTCCTTCCGTCCGTAATGAATTTTGTGGACAGCGTAACTAAAAAACCTTTTGAGGTATCCTAATGAAACTTGGCATGTATGTGTATTAGGGGGTGAAGTTGTGCCTATGAACTTTTGGGTGCACATGCTCAAGATCAAAGGTCAAAAGGTCAAGGTCAAATATGTAAAATTTCACTATTTCCACCATATCTATGCAATGCCTGAAGATATTTTCTTAAAACTTAGTGTATACATGTATTACCCAATTAAGATTCTCTGGTGGAAGTTTGGGGTCATGAGGTCAAAGGTCAAAAGGTCAAGTAACAATATTTTTTTGTCCGTAACTTGGAAATTGTTCATGGTATCTTCATGGAACATAGCATATATACATGTACTGACTGACAATGATTATCTAGAGAATTTAGGGTTCATGGGGTCAAAGGTCAGGGGCCAAAGACAAGGGCAACACTTCAACATTTTACTATTTCCCTCATATTTATGCAATGCCAGCGGGATTATTTTTTTTTTTTACACTTGGTGTATGCATGTATAACCTGATAGAGATTTTCTGGAAACTTTTTCTTTTCTTTTTTTTGCCTTAAAGGTCAAAAGGTCAAAGATCAAGGGAAAGTGCTGAACTAACTTTTTCCTCCATATCTCAAAAGTGGCTCAAGGTATCTTGAAACTTTCTACATATTTATGCATGTTCTGCCTGACAGTGATTATCCTATGAATTTTACGGTCAAAAGCCAGATGAAAATGGTAACAATGTACTTTTCAATTCAGAAATTGCACTTTTTCTCCATACCTTGAAAAGTACTCAATGCATAAACTTATGAATGGGCAAAGTCAAGTTAAAGTCCATAAATCCCCAAATGCATGCTCTCCTATTCATCCAATTAAACTTAGGTCAATGAAGGTGAATATTCAACACATTTGTGACAAACTTTTTATTTTAATATTTTGCCAATTGTGTGAAAATGTAATACACATTGTCCACATGTACAGTAGACCTATTAGGAGAATCATGCATTATGGCGGAGGCATACCAGTCGCCTTAGCGACATTTCTAGTTCAGCATGCCACTTGAATTCAATGCATACAGTGTAAACAAGAACTTTTGCATGTACATGTATTTTGATTTTGTGACTCTTGGATCTCACAAAATTTGCAAAATTGGAATACACACGAAAATGTTTGGCTTAAAATGGTTCACTATTTTTGCTTCAATTGAGTTCTGCATGCCAAAAACGAAAGATTGTATACTTCATTCCGTTCAAAATAATTGTATGGTGGAATAATTATTCAAATATAGGCATTAAAGACTCTAAACAGTGTTTTCACGGAAGAATCAGAATGGGTTGATGCTTATTCTCCAACAAACGTTATTCATTCATTCATTTCATTCATTCATCTCATTTACATATATTTTCACTTTCATTATTGGTTGACAAAATCTGTATTAAAAACACAAACAAACAAACAAAAATGCACTGTGTCAAATATGATAATGGAGAAATCATGTGAAGCACAACGTAGTCTTATTGAAAATGACCCCTTAATAACAAATATGATGTAAATATGTGTAATCATTTATAATCATTTGTAATTTGATTGAAACAAACATGAATACAAATTGTGATACGATTATGTATTGATTTCTACTTTGCAAGAAATCAGTTGAAACTTGAATTATTGATGAAAACTTATCCCGTAATGACCAATTTGCATGGACACATTAATGATTATGCAAAAGTATGAAGTGAAGGATCTATGAAGTTAGATTGCAACATATGATTTTGTTTGTTTGTTTGTTTCTCTGTGTTGGTAGGAGCATAGCTGCCTTGGACCCTGATAGCCCTATCCATCATCATGAGGTTTCCCAACCCACTCAATGCCATGCAGAGCCTTTGGATCAACGTCATCATGGAAGGACCACCTGCTCAAGGGTGAGCCACAATGTGCACACATCAGCAGGTCTGAGAGTATTCTGAAGGGGGAGGGCAATTATGCCGGCAGTGCAGTCATTATTCTGATTCAGTCTAATCAGGCCACTCTGCATAAAGATTCACAATCAATCAATCAGTCAATCAATCAATCAATTAATCAATCAATCAATCAAATTTCTTCAAGCAAATATCTTTGAATCTCATTAAAGCTTTGGTTTCAAAATATTTCATTTTACCTTTTCATCGGCTAAAGCAGCATCTTCGTGAGTACCATTATAATTCTTCAGTCATGGGGAAAATAATTTTGTAAAAGTAAAAATCAATACCTCTCAAATCAGCAGTGTTTCGAAGTCTCATTTGTATGCCACTCTCCTTCTCCTTGTGACCCTTCTTATTGGAAAGTCTGGACGCCAGCTATTTCTACTGTACACATTAATGTTGTTTCCAGAAATTCTTTCTGTCTATATGGCTACAGATTTTATTGTTAATTTGGAAGAAAGGACAAATATTTGTTCATTCTGTAAAAAAAAAGAAAGAAAGAGTGTGTATACATGTATTATCAAAGATGGATAATGAACAAATACTGACATGAAAAAAAATCGTGCATTCTGTAGTTCACATGACTATATGATAATGTTTCATTCTCTCCCCACTCCTCTGTCCAGTCTCGGAGTGGAGCCATTGGACAAGGATGTAATAAGGAAGCCTCCTCGTTAGGTTCGTGACCCCATGATCACCAGACCTCTTCTTATTTATGTAGTCATATCTGCCCTCATCATCGTCGTGGGAATCCTCTGGGTCTTCTGGAGAGAGGTTAGTGCTCCCTTTATTGTCCATGACTGTACACACATTTCTATTAATATTGGTCAAGTTTTTCCTTTACATAATTGTAATATTATGCCCTTGCTACACTGTGCCGAGTGATAACATTAGTGCATTTAGCAAGCTATCTTCTGTCAGATGCTTTGTCATGCGGATTGTAATATTAGATAATGATGCATGTATTGATTTGATTAGATTTATCCATTGTCTTTATAGATACTTGGCTGTGTATATTAGTACATGCAGTAGCAGCATTCATCTTCACATACAGTATGCAATGAATTGTTTTGCTCTATGAAGCCTTTTCAGAGTATAAGGACAAGCATGATACTATCTTGAGCTGGGATTTATCAACTTGTGCCTGTCAAGCAGTCCAGATGGCACTGTAATAATGACTGCTCCTCTCAATTAGATGCAATCCTGCCTCAGCCTTCTCTGTGTCAGACAAAGTCATAAAAAGACGTGTAGCATACATGTATGAATACAAGACCATACATACTGTCTGATGCACCACTGGTGATGAAATAACTCAGTTGTGTACAGACTTTGTCAGTACGTTTCAACATAAAGTAATGAGTGATAATTTTGATAAGTAATGTTGTCAAACATGCAGATCATGCCTTGGTTAGCTGTCCTTCAAGATGTAACTGATGTTGGTTATCTACTTCCCACCACTACAGGAAATATTCCAGATGGAAGCACTGTCAGTATAAGGTGAGTGTGGCATGAACTTCCCTCCCCTTCTCCCATCCCACTGGTGTATTCGCACATTTTTGTCATGTTATTGTTGAAACCAAGGGCCGTCATTTAAGTATCACAGGCTAATTGTTAATTGTACACATTGTAAAATTATTGCCCATTGTACGCTAATGTGTACAAATGTGTCCTTTAAAAGCAAAAAAAAATTGAATGAGTTAACCATGTGTAAAACATCTGTCATTATGATTGTACTTCTTCACAACTAAACCTCAGCACTTCTGTAGGATTTCTTGTATTCTGCTCTGCTTCATGTCTTGAGAAAATTAGAGGTTTCTTATACTTTTTTTTTCACTTTATAAGATATTTGTAGGAAAATAATGCTATATATTTGGTTTCATAGGCTGCTGACTGGGTGGTATAATTGACTAATTTAATGTCTAATGCACTACAATGACTTCCATGTCTGTTTAATTAGAGGGGCAATCAGGCACAGTTTTACTCTTTTCCATAGAACTCCTTTTAATGACTTATTCTTGATTGACTGATTGTTGTTGCTCATTTCAGATATCTGTTTCTTGGTGATGCTGACTTCCTCTGTCTTAGTTGTGCCGGAGATTAAAAGTAGGGTCATCGGCGGTTGAGTCGGCGTCACATCATCAAGCAACTGTGTGATTTTGAACTTGTTTGACCTGACGATGGTCTCATTGATACTTGGCAGGAATCTTATGTGGTTTTGCAGTATTTCTGACGCATTCAATCTGTCAAAATCTTCGTACGTGTACTTGTGGACATTTGTTTGGTTGGGTATACTCAGTGAAAGTCATTAATAAGTGAAGACTGTGTACCTGCTACCTGTATTTTAGGTGTAAAACTCATATTTAACGAAACCCCCATTCGATAGAGAGGGTCTGCTGCATCCAAAATTTGTTATATAACCAGTTTAAAAGCCATCACGACATACCGGTCAGAAATTCATGGGCTAAATCACCCAGCGCCACTGACAAATCGATTCTCTGAATAATACTAAATAAAATCTTCGAACCGGACTTATCAGTCGCCAACACGCTGTACTGCGCGGCCATTTTCTGACACCAGCTGTTGTTGTTGTTGTTGTTGTTTTTGATAATTCGCAAACCCGTATCGCGCCCTCTCTCAGTAAAAACGATGTATTTCCTTTTTTGTGTGTGTGAAAAGTTCAGGGTCGAGCGGGTTACGCCAATACAATGATTTTTTTTTTTTGCCTTATGGAAGTGTTCCTGTTTGCACAAGGTTTTATATTTAAGTGTTTCTCATGGTTCTTATAATGGGCATTTACTTTAAACAATTATGACTGATAATGGTTTTTATTGATGATGAAGGTTGCCAGTATTGAGTAATGCATTTATATTTAGTTCATTTCTTGAATCTGTAGCATTTGATTTCATGTATTTGAAATTTTGCAATTGGTACATGAATGCCAACTCTTTCATCTGCACTATTGCAGTCTTTCAGCAGTTACAGATTTGTATGATGATAAGATGACAAGAACATTTTAATGTGTAATGCTGCTTAAAGGGACAAAACAAATCATGCCCCTATGAAATTGAATTCAGGTTAGTTCTTTCCCTCCCCTTTCCCAAGTAAACATACAGATTTCATAGTTGTGATGACATTCTCTGTCAGAATCGTCTTTGATATATTTGCAAGTTATATAGCACTGGTTACTCAGAGGAATACCAATACCAATGTCAACCCATCACTCTCAGTCAAGCCATTTTTTTTTTTTTTTTTTTTTTTTTGGTTGATAGCTGATGATGTTAGGGGAAGGCGAAAGATTGATTATATGGCTCATTGCCAGTCATTCCAATGTCTAATCCACTCAATGTGTTTATGTCACATCCTCAGTCATCATGACATCATAATAATGTTTGTATTATTTTTATGACAATGTTACATCCCTATCACATCGCCAGCTCATTATCAACATGACATCCTCACATCATCATCATCATTAGATTATAATGACAGAATCCTGATAGCTGAATTACATTCATGAATGTGAACAGGAACCACAAGGAGAACAGTGCAAAGATCACTAAAGTGGCTACCCTCTATGAATAAGACTAAATCATCATCATCATCATCATTGTCATCAAGACATAATTCTTATACCTTTATAACATCATAGCATCATTCTCACATTATTGTGACATCATCACCAAACACTGTGACATCATCATGACACTAATGTGACATCACTGACATTTTCCTGTCATTCTTCATATTGTCCCTAAACCGTGACATCATCCTGCCATTAACCTTCCATCGCTTTCCTTTTACCCACTCCAATGAATAGCACTTTTAATGGGATAGAGATTTTATAGTCTCTATGCGAGGGGTAAACCCATTTTATCCTCTTTATTATGAGCAGGTCTAGCTCTGTAAGAATATTGGATATCACCTTGCTCAGTACAAAAATACTGTCTGTGGTGTTTCCTCAGTATTCATGACTCTTTAAATTGCCAGAGGTTACAATGTAAATATCTCGAAATACTGCACCATTTAACTTTGAATGAAATTTTATGATAGATTAATTTGATCACTGTGGTCCAATTGAAATGTACTTACATTGTCAGATTACATGATATGAGCTGAAGGACCCCTGACTGTAAACTATAAACTGCCATATGTAGATTGTTGAAAACAGTAAGATTTACAGTGGAAAGGCAGGATTTACATCCTGGTGTTGGGAAGAAAAATCCACATTCAGTTTTTCACATTGGCTGTGATAATGCTGGAAGAGCATAAACAGAATTGATAGAGTTTAGCTCTCAGTCTTCTAAAGTTCTAGTGGGTTTTCCTTAGTTCAAAAATGTGATTTAGTCCACATTGAGAACAAAGTTCCTTCATAGGTGTGTGAGTTTTTATTGTGTGTCTGTCTGTTTGTCAGTGTTGTTGAGTGTATATGAATCTTTCTTTTGGATTCAGAAATTATTCGTAAATTTACAAATTATCGTCTTATCAAGGAGGTACTAGTACCTCCTTGGTCTTATAAAGTTTTTATTTTTCAATTACTTAGCAATGTACAATCCATACAGGAGTGCCTCTCTTGATCATGTTTTCCAGCTTATCTGAGATTCTAATACATGTATTAAAGACTTCCTGCAGCAAGTGTAATTGTGTGGTATCTCTAGACTGATGAATATCTGCATAGTTCTATTTGTCTCAGAGTTAATTTTAAAGGGATGTTGACTTGAATCCTGTTTATTTAAGTGATCAATGTGAAATAGTTTTGTTTATTGACAAAGTTGAACAAAGTTGCTTACAATATACACTGGAACTGGAAATACAAATGAAGTCAGTGACACGATGGGTGCATCTGTTTTACACTCCACATCTTTATTAGAGTTGTACATACAGAATAATATACTAGTATTGTATGTGGTAACAGTTCAGCATTGATGTTCATAAGGCCTTGTGTGTAGTCTTGACTTTCAGACCCACCTTATCTTTGACACAGTTGTAGTCTGTATCATGTTAACTCTGATTGTTTGTAGGTTGTTTTCACAGTGAAGTACACAGCAGGATCCTGTATAAACTATTGATGTGCAGTAGTCATACTCAGAGAATGGGACTTCATTGGATGATACAATACTTTACACTGATGATCTTTGTCCTGTAATGGCGGCTGACAGTAGACTGGTGTAAGCCAAGTTTTCATGTTAACAAGAATTTGATTATGTGTTCAGTGCCTTCAAAGATCAGTGTACATGTACCACTTGTGAGTAAGATTCTTTATGTCTGGAGGTGCTTCAAGTCTGGCTTAACAGAGTTTCCTCTTAACCAATTGAGAACCAGTCGGAGTATACTAGGGCAGGTGTCTATGGGAAATGCTTGTTGTCACAAAATCAGTCAGTCCTCATTGGGTTAAGGCTAACTTGTGTCGTAAGCAAATTTCTGCCCCCTCTGATTGAAACAGGTTTACAGTATACAGCATAATGTCAGAGCAGAAGCATTGTACTTGCCATTCAAAATTAGCATTCATTAATTATTGTGAGACTGAAATGAAATGAATTTGAAAAATATAGAAAAAAAAAAGATATGTGACAAGGCATGTACATTGTGCCAATTGCCTCATTTAGATTGTAGAAGATTGGAATTTGATTTCATGAATTTGAAAGATTGGAATTTGTGACCGTATCCGGGCAATTACCCCCAGAGGGCAATTACCCCCCGGCTAAATACTGGTTAGTGGTAAGGTTAGAGTTAAGATTAGGGTTAGGGTTGGGTTTAGTGTTAGGAGCTTGGGTTATGGTTAGGATTAGTTTCAGGATTAGGATTAGGATTAGGGACAGGGGAAGGGTCCGGGGTACAAGTGTAATTGCCCAGGGGGTAATTGCCCTAGACCCATTTGTGACACCTTGACTGTGGCATTAAGCTGGCAATGCCAGAGAAGATTCAACCACATGACATGTAAGAAATATGATTGAAGCTTGGAAGTTAAGGGATCTGTTTTTGATAGAAAAGAAAGATCCCTTCTGAAATGAATCAAACCTGCATTAATTACTTGTGACTTTTCAAAGTGTAATATTTCAAATATTGACTGGATGTGCCATGCCTACGAGCCCCCTACATGTTACATTGTATAAATAAGCGGATCAGTGTTGTAATTGTTGAAGTGCTTCAAGTCTTTTTTGAAAAGGCGCTATATACTGTAATTATTGGTTATCATATGTTATTATGTTTTATCTGTGAGTGTCTGATGAAGAAAATGTATGTTTCAATATCTCTCATGTTTCAACAGGAGAAATATGGGGGTTATTTCAGTGCAAATTGTAATCTGCGATGCAACTTTTACAACATAACGGTAAGCATACAAATTTTACCTGGTAATACATGTACTCAGTAATATTCAGATCTTACTCAGTAACATGAAATAACAATGCCATAATGTTAGAAATACTGCCTGCTGGCTCATCTGTGAAATAAGTTCAGCCTCTGAAATCTTGTTACTTCTGGCCATAAGTGGGCGATTCATGACAGGAAACAATTTATCCCCCAAAACTGTGTGGCCTACAGGTGACATCTCTTGGGTCTGTTGTGAATGGAAAATATGGACTGATAACAAAGAGACTGTACCCAAACTACTGTGAAAGCAGTGTGGTTCAGAGCTCTTTAGTAGGTTGTGTGGAATACATACAACAGCAGTGCGAGCTGTCTTGTTGAATAATGGCAAGCCAATTTGAATATACAGTGTTATTTACATAGACTTTGTATTTCTTTTTATGTCCAGAATTGTTAATGACTGCAATTAAATTTCCATCTTGTGATTGGTATGGCACGAATATCTTTCCTTGTTAACTTGGCATACAAAGTGAAAGGAGTGATTGAATGCGTGAGTGGATGAATGATACTCAAGATAAATTTATGACTGAAAAAGTGAGATAGTTACTACGTACATCATATAGCTGTGTACACAACTGAATGACGCCATCCCACAAACTGTAAGTTTTCTATATATATTGTAAGTTGTGCGACTGGAAATTAACAACCAGTTCATTGTAAATGGGCAAATTAGTTTACTGCTGCTCAGAAGAGTACAGTACAAATGTATGTGCTCCAGGTGAATGACTGCAAAATTAGAGGTTTTGGTGTTTGTTTGTTTTTTTCATACAAGATGCAGTGCAACATATAGTACTCGAGGAATAATAACAGTGTTGAAAGTATGGAGACCTACAAGTGAACAAACCATAAGAGCAATCAAATGAAAACACACACACACACACCCCCTCACATACAAAAAAACAAAACAAAAAACAAAAAACAAAAAAAAAAACTTGGCACATAATAGCATGGATTGTGTTCCTTTTCAATCCATGACTGATTGTGATGAAATTAGTGTATCATCCTTGCAAGTTTTATAACATGGATTCTATATTTGTATCCAGTTTTATTCATTCTTTGATAACTGCTGCAAAAGTTCCAACACAAATGAAAAACAGTCAACCTTGCTTAAGCTGGCCTCGCATAAGCCAAATAATCACCCAAGTCAAAGGTCCTTTTCAAGTCCTCTTCTCTTTATACCGGTACATTCTATTAATTTTAATCCCTCATTAGTTGAATTTTCTCTGATCGAAGCTATTTCTTCAGTCCAAATAGATTCGACATGGGCAAGGTTGACTGTAGTTCAATTCCTTCAACATTCTACAAACATTTATTGACATTTTGATACTACATATGGAATATGTTTGCCGTAGTTCAATGGCACCTCTACTAACCACCACACAACACTTCTCCCATCTATTCAGACATGAAGTTTGTAATGACAATCTCCTAGAGTGCAAATATGGACTGCTCTTCGGGGAATTGTTGATATCATTACCACGAGGGATCTCGGCTCTGTGCTATGACCCAAGGAACCTTACAGGGGCACCGATAGCAACAACTGCCTTGAAGGAAAGCAGTTCATATCTGTACATACATGTATTATATAATGAAGAAAATTGTATGAAAATTTAGTAGGTTGATGGCAATAGCTCTTGGATAGCCAATTCACACATCTGCGCTGCCATTTCACGTGCATTGCAATCGTATTGGATATTGGTCACCTCTCTCACTATTGAAGCCAAGTGCTTACCCTACATGTGCATATGAATGTGCTCATGCTACAAATCAAGAGGGCAGTTTAGTATAATATGGGTCAGTTTGGGTACTGTGGGAACTACAGGTAATTGCTGACTGTATGCCCCAATTCTTAACCAATCAGACTTGAAGATTCATCAAATGAAGTATCTGGTTGTAGTGATGAAGTATGTATCTGGTTGTATAGTGATGAGGTATATAGCTGGTTGTATAGTGATGATGTGATGAAATACTATGTACCATTAACTGGTTGTACGTGTATTTGTATTGTGATGATGTAACCCCGGCGCGGGGCGCTGTAACCAGTAACGTGTTGGGGTCACTGCTGCATGCGGTTACCGCTGCATGATGTTGCTCTGCCACGGCCACGACCTGATCCCGATCTCGCGCTCGCCAACTGGCAATGGCGGAGATTAAGCTGTGCTGAATCTTTTGCATAACGCCATGGCGGGATCATTCCTACTCCCACTTTCAGAACAGTGGAAGCCATGGCCCATGCGTGAAGTCTTGAGCTAGATCGACATCGAAATCGCGAAAGCTACCGCGCTCAAACCCCACCACTCGATCGAGCATCCCACCGCGGCGGCCAGCGGCGCACTGCGCCGCACCCGATGACGGGCTAGCTAGCTGTAGTGTGCTATGCATGGTACACAACGTGCAGTGTATGCATGCGTACGTGTTGCGCTGCATGTAGACAAACTTGGTACACAGCGAATATTGCGCACTCGATTTGTCGAACGTATTTTGTCATGAAACGTATTTCAGCTCATGAAATGTATTTTCATGGAATGGTTTTTCGTTCATCGAATGATTTTTTTTTTCGAAAGTATGGAAAGCCATGTATGTAAAACACTTTTTGTCAAATATATTTTGGGTCTAATATATTTTTGTTGAAATGAATATATTTTGTCGAATATATTTTCGTCAAATATATTTTTTGGTCAAATATATTTTGGGTCAAACATATTTTGTGTCAAATATATTTTTGGTGTAATATATATTTTGTCGAATATGTTTTTTGTCAAATATATTTTTGGTCAAATATAATTTTGGTCAAATATATTTTGGTGAAATATATATATATATTTTTGTCAAATATATATTTTGGTCAAACCTATATATTTTTTTTGTCAAATATATATTTTGTTTGAATATATTTTTGTCAAATACATATTTTATTGAATATATCTTTTATCAAATATATATTTGGTCGAATATATTTTTGTTGAATGAAATTTTACTTGATGAAATGGTTTTTTAGTTGGTGTCGAACATAAATATTTGATTCCCCTCTGGCGTGCCATACACGTGGAATGGTGATCGTATTGCTCTCTGGCTCGCGTTGCTTGCTTGGTTGCCGCTGTTCGCTGCTGTACGAAGGAACCACACTCATCTCACTATCACATTTGATATCATGTACATGTAATCACAACTGTAAATTTTGGAAATACATCTAACAATCATGTACATTATGTAGGATGAAATCGATGCTTACATCTTTAAAGTATGATGTTCAGGGGACATTAAAAGATGGTATCAACGTAGTTTATCAGAAAAATCAAATGTGCATTGATCACGTCCCTGCGTCGTTGGGAAAGTGCTGTGACATTGAAAAGGCAGTCTCGCTCGGCAGTGTCTGCTGTGGAAAGTTACGTACACATACCAGCCAGGGTTCTTCGGTTGGGTGGGGGGAGTGATGTTGTTTTTGCGTTTTTATCTTAATTCCTTAGTGGGGTTTCTTCGATACCTCAGTCAGCTGCCACTGAGACCTGGCATTAGCACGGTACAGTTTATCCATGTGCACTAGCTAGGCATGATCATTCAATTCTCTTTCCACCTCCCTGAATTATGGAATATACGCTGCCATGACTGCATCGATAACATTTTTTGAAGACTAAGATGGCGTTTTGTGTTATATCTACTTGGGGCTGTGAGAGAATCATAACTGAAAATACAGCTGTAGTTCCAGTTGAGGAGATGTGTGATACCATCGTCTTTACAAGTGTACCGGCCACGGGCAGGTAGGAGAACGAAATCCATTCAGTTGCCAAAACTGGGTTTTGAAATTGCGTTTGATCGTCTATAGAAGATGTTCTTACTCTTATATCATAGTATAGATACGTATATTATATTGATATGTCCACACTGCAGATGGCTGTTTTCTCAGTCACAGAGTGATACGGCCACGGTTTGATACTGGATGTGACTATTAAATACAGATTTAATAATTGATACATCATGAACATGATTTGAAAAGGAAAAAAATGGTTATACGTTCTTCTCAAGATACAAGTCACACCTGTATCTTGATAACATACAAGATACTCGAATTCAGCACTTACTGAATGTTTTTGATTTTGATGTTGTTGACACCCTTGTGTTTGCTGTGGGTGCTTGTGCTTGTGTGCGTACGTGAGTGTGGGGGACTGTGTATTTTCTTTATTTTTTTTTGTGTGTTATCATCCTGCAACGACTATGTGTACTTAGTGTAGTTTAAATTAGTTTGGATTTGTGCAAATTGTAACAACCCATCTTGGCGCGAGTTACTACAATACTTGGTGGGTGTGAAGACTGTGTGGTATCTGGTATCTGCCCGGCTGGTATGTGACGCTGCGACTTGTCCGGCCTGCATGTGGGTGTACAAGGCCACCCAGCTCATGGCGAGTGTGCAGCGCTCGCACGAGCCAGCAACATCCGCAGAATTTCTAGTCATAAATCGGAACGACCGGCAATGAGAATAGAGATAACGATCGCAACGCTTCGTTGAGCCGCTGAATAGCCCTGAGAGGGTATTTCAGGTTTATCCATCACAGGGTACTTGCTTGGACTGTATGGTGAACTATGAGACGGCTTGAAAAGTTCAGATTTATTATTATCTTCAAGTGTACTGCATGGGGTAAATCTGTTCAATCCAGACCAAAAGGCAAGCCCTCTAATATTGAGGAGACATTCTATGCAACAACGGAATAGCTTGGAGATAGAAAGGTCTTTGACACTTGTGGCAGTATGCGATCTTTGTCGCATACAGTCCCATTCCTAGCTTCCTATGACAGTTACCCAAATGCTGCACCTGTGGAGCAGTGCTGCTAGGATAGACAGGTCTTCGAGACTTTGTTGTGGAATGAATTCGTGTCAAGTGCAATTCTATACAACATTTAGAAGTTCACGTTTGATGATAAAAAGACTAGGATAAAATAAACGAAACTGCATGCATCTGTGTATTATACAAATTATATATTTATCATACATAAATTATAAGGCCTACAGATATGTATGTTTAAGCAATATACAAACAGTATGCAAATTCTAATATATATATATATATATATATATATATATATGAAGAGTTTGTTCGCAAAAACCGATAAGTCCATTTTTGAAGTTATGGTCAAAAGAAGCAAAAATTTTCTTATTATTTTCTTCATTTTTCTTGACCTTTAATCGCAAATATCTCCGTTTGGCAATTATGGACTTATCGGTTTTTGTAAACAAACTCTTCATATATATATATATATTAGAATAGACAGCACATATACACGAATCATCCATAAATTTCATTTTGTTATTTATACATGGTATGCAGATGTTTTATTGCAATAGTTAAGACTAAAATCATTGGATTTATTTGACGAGCTTACTTGCAAAAGGGCCTGAGTCCATTTTTCAAAAATCATTTGGTAACCTTTACCTGCCTTAATAGACATTCACCGTGTGTATCAAAATGTAGGTCAAATGTAGTTCAACTCTATCAATGACGTACCCTGACTGGCTAAAGAGAAGCCATTTTTTATCTTTACTGACCAATCATAAATCAACCCACAACAAGGTGAGTAGAATATTCTGTGTGAGAATATGTTCTGAAATTACTAGCACGTCAAAGACGACGACGATGATGACAATGAAGAATGAAGATGTGGAAGATAAAATCTATTACAAAATTGGCTTTAGATTTCCTGCAATCTGATTAGTCAATTGTCATGCATAGATTTTTACTGATCTACACTGAGCTATGCATCCGGTAAGCTCAGGCCTTGTATTGTGTTGTAGGTGTACCAGACGCATGATGGGGAAAAATTTGAATTTCACGAATTTACGAGCCCATTTTATAAAACATACAATGCACAGGCTTATATCGTGGATCGGTGAGAATAAGATGCTCTCGTTTAACTTGATAACAGTCTAAAAGCCACTCGCTGCGCTCGTGGGTTTAAAGGAGACCTCCAGACGATTTTCAGATTTTTACATTTGAACAACTATAAATCAATTATACTGAGGGCAGAGTTTCACAATATATGGTAATTGGGATGAAGAATAAAAATATTTTCAAAATTTAGAACAAATTGCAATGAACAAGGATGATGGCATGGCAGAGTCACCATAAAAATGCATGAGTTGGGGCTCAAGGAAGCGGAACAAAAGAAGAAGGCATATAGATTACACAGGTGAACTCGCAAGCAAGAGGTATTGTAATGGAATTACACTGCTACATTTCTGAAATATATGAACCTCCTATGTCATCATCTTTGTTCAATGTAGTTTGTTTAAGGTTTTTCAAAGTATTGTTTCTCTGCTCAAGAACCACAATAAATTTCACAAGTCAATACATGGAGTCGTCGACATATTATGTACTACATGATGTGAAATCATGAAAATCGCCCTGGAATGTCCCTTTAACATTTCCAAAGTTAAACTCGCGCATCCAATTCTCACCAATCCACTCTGTCCCAGGCATCATCTGTACATTAAGAAGCATGCACCTGTTCAAAGCATTCTACTTGAGAAAGATTGCTGCCATAATTAGATATCATGTATGGCAAGCCTAGCTGCTTCTGGTAATACAAATTCAAGGTGCTGAATCCGAATCTGGATGATGCAACTCTTGCATCCTTGATGCTTTTGAGTTATTCAGAATGGCCGGCAAAATGGCCCCCAAAATCTGAAATTCTTTTATCTCCTTTAAATGGTGAAAAATTGGACACAAAAATGAAATTTTACCGTATTTCTAGTGTGCTGAATCCGAACCTCGAGGATGCAAGTTTTTCATTCTTAGGGATTCTAAGATATTCAAGATGGCCGCCCAAAATGTGAATTCCTGTTTATTTCCTTAGCTGATGAAAAGTTGAAACGATTTGATGGTTTTGACCTATTTCGAGGGTGATAAATCTGAATGTTCATATGCCGACTTTTGTTTCCCTAAGGGTTGGAGATTATCCAAAATGGCCGCCAAAATGAAATTCTAATATTACGTATTTCCGCATAAATTGTGTAAAATTTAAAATAGATTGATGAATTTGCCATACTTTTTAGGGTGCTGAATGAATCTGAATCTGGTTGATGCAACTCTTATATCAATCAGGCTTTTTTTTTTCCATATCCAATATTGCCTCCAGAAATTACAATTTAAGCACTTCCTCATAACTGGTAAATTGCCTATGGTGCTGACTTTTAAACACAATAGAAGAACTTCTAGAATGGTATAGCATTGTATGGAACCACAACACAGTGATCATTTAGAAAGAAGAAACATTATTATATACTTGCATGATGAACAATGCAATATTGAGTCATCTGACAGGGATCGAAATGTCACATATCAGAAGAAGAGCAACGAATCTTGGCTATATTATGTACGCTAACGCAAAAGAAAGAACTTGCCAGCTGCTTGTTTTTCAAAGATTTCAAGTCTCTCACTGTTCCACTGTTGAGAGTTACTACAATGGATTGGGAAAACCCCTGTTCTTCGAATAAAAGACAACTTCTTTGTCATTATGTATACACAGTCATTTATTTTGGTTGAATTGAATTTAAGTATAGTTATATTTAACAGTGCGCTCATTATACGTTTATGGGATTGAATAGCAATGATTCAATTTAAAGTTTACTGTCCAACAGATTTGGTATGTATACTGATTGGAAGAAAGCGTCTTCCTCTACTTTTTTCTTCTTTCTTCTATATCTGCTCTAATATTCGGCAAATGGAAAAATGTTTTACTCGTAATCTTAGACTACTATACCTAGCACGAGATAGTTTGTACTCTGCTACGACTGAAACTTAACCTCTGACTTCATAACACGTTTATGTGATTGAAAAGTAACATTTCAATTTACTGTCCAACAGATTTGGTCTGTGTACTGGTAGGAAGAATGTGTCTTCCTCTACTTTTTTTCCCATATCTGTGCCAATACTCGGCAATTGGAGAAAAAAAATGCAAAATGTGATATGCTTTATATCGCAATCGTTGATTATAGTATATCCGACATAAAATAGTCTGTACTGTGTTACGACTGAAACTATAACCTTTTGTCTTTTTTCCTTCACAATTCCATGAAAATGATAATATTTGTATAATCTTTATGTAATGAGAAAATAAGTAAATTGTAATGTTTTTTGTATTTCGATTGCAAAGGGATTTTTTTAAGCGTGAGGGAGGGAGGGGGTTGCTGCGGGTAATATCTGGAGAGAAAGGTATAAAGAAGACATGTATGTAAGTAATTTTTTATTGATTATGTATTTTTCTGTGAGTTTTAAGTACGCAAGCGACACAGCGATTGATCTTCATTTCAACTTAGATTTTGTTTTGTGCTCAGCAGTGTTTGCATTTTGCCTTGACTTACATTCCATGTACGCAACACCAAACTCTGTCTTACCTGGATGTATTAACAATTTGACTTTTCACAATTGTGCCAAGTGCATACTTATGAACGAACGTATACTCACTTGTATGTTTAGATTTGAACAGAGAACTGCATTGTCATATCCACTATGTAAAGAACCAGTACTCAGTATACCTGTCTACATTGCTCTATGCACGCTCACTATGCTTTCTCTCCTGGCGAAATTCACAAAAATGTACATAACTGTGTTAATGAACGTCTGTTCTGAAATGTGTTTGCAAAAATGTGTTATGCCGGTGCTCTCGACCGCTACTAATTTGTCATCATCTTTCAGCAATCTGTCATCCTTGTGTATGCAAAAATGTATTATTCCGGTGGTTTTGACCTCGCAAATCAATTTACTACCTGTTCTCAGCTATTTGTTACTGTATACGCAAAGATGTGTTACCACGGTGCTTCCGACTCCTCTCAGTGATTTGTTATCAATGTTTATGCAAAAATGTGTCATCCCGGTGCTTCTGACTCCTCTATGTAATAATTTGTCTCCTACCCTCAGCAAATTGTTATCATTGTGTATGCACAAATGTGTTTCTACGGTGTTTTCGTCCACCCCCAATTATTTGTTGTCTGTTTGCTCTGGCACTCACCTCTTTGAACTGTTCAGTGCAATTTTGGCCTCATATAGACTAGCAACAACCTCATTCCCTACTTACTATACTGATGCAGTTACCTTTGAATTTTTGGCATGCCTTGTTTTATGTATGGCCATCGGACATTCTTAACCCGTTTATCATCAGGGTGAATGCTCTCCCACTTGTCTTCCTTTAAAACCAAACAGCAGATGTGTTCTTAAGCAGTTATTTTCTGTTAACAGCCTGTCTTCATATTCACCTGCTTTGTGTCATTCACAATGATGAATCCAAATACTACTGTAAACTCGAATGCCGCATCTGTTGGCACCTTTTATCCTCAGTCATTTGCTGATATGACACCAGAAATTTCAGTGGACAGCGAAGAGGGCGAAGATTCCGACATCGTCACTTTCTTAAATATGCAAACTCCTGAATTAAGACTGGATTTTGACTGTAGCGATACCGCAGTCCAAAATGTATTCACTCACTACCACACAGAGGATGAGCTTATTTCACTCACTCATACCGACGCAAATCAACTCTTTATTTCACATTTTTATATCAGAAGCTTAAATAAAAAACTTTCTTTCTTTTGTGAGCACATTAAAATCCAAATATAATAATATCGGGCTCATTGAAACTTGGTTGAAGGAGACATCACCCTCTTTGCTGCTTACAATAGACGGTTTTAAACTCATAACAAATAATGGAACATGGAAGAAAGGTGGGGGAGTCAGATTTTATGTGTCACAGAATTTAGACTGAGTCTTCTTGGAAGAATACAGCGTGATGTCAGTTACCTGTGAGAGTGTATTTATCGAGGTCAAAACTCCAAACAAAGGTAATATTATAATTGGGGAGATTTATCGACCCCCAAGCTCAAACCGTGCTGAATTTTTAGAGTTATTTTCTGGCCTTATCTCGAACAGTTATTTTGACAGTAAGACATGTTTTGTCATGGGTGATTTTAATCTTAATCTTCTTAATTATAGTGATAATCCCTTATGCGCAGATTTTCTTAACCTTATGTTGTCGAAATCATTTATTCCCCTCACAAGAAAACCGACTCGAATAACTGATGATGTATCTACTCTTATTGACAACATTTTTGTAAATGACTCATTTTCTGACATCACATCTGGCATAATAGTTTCTGACGTCACTGATCATTTCCCAATTTACGCCCTTGTGTCCAGTTTTATGACTGCTAATGTTTCTCACACCCACAATCCGGGTATTCGTGTAATGTCTGAATCCAACCTTAATAAACTTAGGGAGAAATTAAGTTCAGAGGATTGGTCCACGGTATACAGTCAAAGCGACACTGATTTTGCCTTTGAAAATTGTATGAATATTTTAATTGTTAATTATGATTCTTGTGTTCCTCTCCGAAGACCTCACCATTCTAAATATTAAAAAGTACCACGACAACCATGGGTTACAAAATCTCTCCTCAGGTCCATTAACCGCAAAAGTAAACTTTTTCATAAGTATCGTAAAGATCCATCCCCTTTAAACAAATTAAGATATACTTGTTATCGGAATATACTGACATCCTTAATACGTATAGCCAAGCGAAATTATATTTCGCGGCAGTTTGTTAAATATAAATCTGATGTGGAGAGTACGTGGAAGGTGATTAATGAGGCGCTCAAACACAAAAATAATACCGATCCCCCTAAATATATTTCAGCGGACGGCCGCCAGATTAACGACCCGGTCATTATGGCGGAATCTTTCAATGACTATTTTTCAAGTCTTGGTCCACATCTTGCCAGTAAAATCCCGAAATTATCAACTGAATTTTATAGATACTTAGGTAATAGGAATTCTCAATCAATATTTTTTGAACCTATTGTTGAAGAAGAAATTATAGATATCATTAAGAATTTGAACGATAAAAAAAGTTCAGGATATGATGGAATTACAAATTTTCTTTTAAAAAATGTTTTAAGCAAAATCATTACTCCTCTTACATATATTCTTAATCAATCTTTATTTAATGGCAAAGTCCCCAACAAGATGAAAGTCGCAAAAGTTGTCCCTATCTTTAAGAAGGGACAGAAAGATTTGGTGAATAATTACCGACCAATTTCTTTGTTGACTTCAATCTCTAAAATTCTTGAAATGGTGGTTTACACACAATTATTAAAATTTCTCACAAATCATAACATTTTGTCGGATTCTCAGTTTGGTTTTAGAAAACATTACAACACAACCCATGCTTTACTTACTTTTATAGACAAGGTACCTCATGCTATAGATAATTTTGAACCATTGGAGTTTTTCTTGATTTTTCTAAAGCTTTTGATACGATAGATCACGAAATCTTGTTTTATAAATTCTGTCATTATGGAATCCGCGGGACGCCCTTAGAATGGGTAAAGAATTATTTAACAGAAAGAAAGCAATTCGTTAATATCAATGGCCATGATTCGCATTTAAAACCTATTTCATGTGGAGTCCCACAGGGGTCCCTCTTGGGCCCACTTTTATTTATTTTATACATAAACGATCTTCCAAAATCATCGCAAATCTTATCATTCATTTGTTTTGCCCATGACACAAGCTTGTTTTTTTTTTTCACATCGAGACCCTAATGCATTAATTAATATGATGAATACTGAGCTCAGGTCTGTGCAATCCTGAATTTATGCGAACAAATTATCCTTGAACATAGAAAAAACTTATTATATGGTATTCAGTAATTCTTTGAATGTTGTCCCATACGATATTAAAATAAATGATTTATGTTTAAAGCAGGTAGATAACACAAAGTTTTTAGGGCTTTGGATTGACCGAGAATTATCACGGAAAACTCACATTAATTTTGTAAGTAAATTTTTTTCTAGAAAAATTGGAATTTTTAATAAGCTTAAACATTTATTTCCTGTCTATATTTTGCAGAGTATATATTCTTCTTTCTCCACACTTTAATTATGGAAATCTGGCGTGGGGAAATGCAATTCACCAATTACTAGATTCCCTTCTCCGTATTCAAAAGCGTGCAATAAGACTCATAAACCACGCCGGATATTTTGCTCATACCAACTGTGTTTTTTTTTTTTTTCATCAAAACAGAATTCTGAAAATTCCAGACCTATTTTATTACGGAATTTTCGGAATTTTCATGTACAAACTAACAACTAATGAATTACCATCTGTTTTTATCCACATGTTCAAAAGGAATCGCTCTATCCACTGTTATCCAACTCGCCAGAGTGACGCCTATCACCTTCCCCGTATTCGCACTATTTTTGCAAAGAAAACAATTCAATTATATTTACTGGACCCAGATATTGGAATGACCTCCCTCAAGATATCACTTCTTCCTTATCTTTATTCACCTTTAAACGCAAATTAAAACAGTTATTACTTAGTGGATACACACTACCAAGTTTTTAGCAACTTTTTTTTATACTCCCAGTCTTTTGTCCTTGTCCGCAGCACCAAGTTATTTAAGTTATTTAATGGTACCGATACATCTTTTAGTATATAGCTTTTTTTTTCAAACACTGCGAGATCCGTATACAGTCTGGTTTGTGCGATATCTATGTAGTTCATTAGTTTAATACTTATCGATCTTTGTACTGGTATAATTTTAGTTGGTCAAGACAAACATATCCGTTCTCCGTGTAATTATATGCTTATGAAATCGGGAACCTACAGTTTTACAAGCTTTAAAGCTTTTATGTAGGCCCCATCATATTTCTTATACTTACTTGTGACATCTTCACACGATATGACCATGTACATTAATTTTGTGTCAAGTATATTTTGTTTCTTCTTCTTCTTAAATCAAAAGACATGATTGTATATATTTTGTATTCTTGTTTTATTGTCAATAATTGTGTAATGTCATCATTGAGAAAATTGAAATGGAAATATATGAAATATGAATTTGAAAATTGTGTGTTGGCTGGGTGGGTGTGGGTTGGTTACACTACGATGATTATTTAATGTGATCAAAATAAAGTCCGTGAATGAATTACAGTTCCCATGCCTTATAGGCATTATCTGGAGAAGAGAGAGCATGGTCTCATGCCGAAGGTTTTACATTTATTTTGTGCATGTGCATGTGCATGTGCATGTGCATGTGCATTATATATATTTGTGAAGAGTTCCTTTCCATTCCAAATGGTGCTTAATCCGTTTGTCATCAAATTACACCGTTTGATAGAAATACATTCATTTGCAGTCCCATGCAGTAAGCTTTTTAAAGTATTGAAATTGTTGTGGAAAATGGAGAAATAAAGCAATGAAATTGATTTGACTTTCGAATTGACTTTGTTTTAAAAGGTGCTAGATCCATTTCTGTTTTGTTCCAAAAGGTGCTTTATCCAGCATGAGTCCAATGAGAAACCAGTGCCCATACTAAATCGTCTTTGCCACATTTTGACCACTTAGTATTCAAGACCAGGCTGGTATAGCGTTTATGCTTACTTAGCTTTCCAGATGACCCACACTGTGCTTGATTATTTGCTGTGAAGTGTTTCCTTTAGTTTGTATGCATAGTACATGTGGATTTTTGGAGAGATGGAGTTACTAGGAGGAGAATACGTAGAGATGACACATCATCCCAGAAAAATATGCAAAGTAACAAACATTATATGAATTAAAGCCACTGAAACAATATTTACGTGTTTTACATCACCGTACAAAATATAAGATGTTCCAAAATTTGCTAAATCAACGACACAGCTAAAAAAAAACTATAAATTCTTTAAAAATCAGTGTAGACACGTGGACTTTCCAAGGCATGTTTTCATTATCCTATCATGGGCTGCTGTTATGGCACATAGAGTCATTGCATGAAAACACTTAGACGCATGTGTACAAATAATTATACTTGTTAAATTATAGATCAGCAGTTGCGATCTTACAGATTTCATTTGCAGAGAGAGACAAAATTGAAACAAGATCACACATCAACCTTCACCCCTATGCTTAATAAGCTCCTTCTTTAAAGAAAAAAAAAATGATGTTTTTCTTTTTTGAGGGGAATTCTTTACATATATATATATATATTACTATCACGTTTTAATTTAGAACCTTCTTATAATGTTATGTAATTTGGAAATTTTGATGCAGTTTCTTGCATAATATGTCCGGTGTGTATTGTGTTTTATATGCCGGTGCCCATACATCTTGCCACTTCACGGCTTGTCATTGCGACTTGTCGACTAGTCGTGACATACACAACAGACGCAACACAGACCAAACATGGCCAGGCACTCATCATGCTCATAGCCGCGGACAGTTTGGGCATTCTTATGTTTTCTGGAATCAGTTGGACCCATTTTTGACATCCATTATTTCTATTTTGTCGTTGCTTATTGACAACGAATACAGGATTTTTATTCCAAATCATTTCACTCCAACTTACTTCACTTAAGTAGGCACGGTAATTGTTATTGTGTAAATAAAGGTGTTTGATCAAATGTTAGCTTTTGTTGACATTATCGGCATGATAATCTGTGAACATGCTTCTAATACTCTGTATTGTGCGTATCAAAAAAAAAAAGGTAATTTGAATTTAGAGGGCTACTGTTTCCAAAATGTCAACTATGGAGAGGGCAATATTGGTTGTGCGGAGAGGAGAACTCTTCTGCTTTCGATTGGTACATAATTGTGCTGTTGGATGTCATGCATGACTGAGCATATTAACTTTAAAGATAACAATGACAAGTGGCACTCTTTCGTTTGAGTGTTATCATGAAGGATTGAATGTCTTCCTGAAGATCTGTCAATGAAAGTGGTCAAATAAACAGACGGGGGGGGGGGGGGCGTTTCATCAACGCTTGTCAGCGCCGACAACTGTCGGCGCTGACCAATTTCAGCAAAATCCTTGGTTTTGATTCGCTGAGATGCTCTGGTCACTGACTGTTACTATGGTGATTCAAATTGTCAGCGCCGACACACGTTGATAAAACACCCCCCCCCCCCCAGCATGCATGCGTGCACGTCACGAGACCGACACCCACGCGTCATACAGCCTACGAGTTATACAGCCCACGAGTCATACAGCCCATGAGTTCGACACTGAGCAAACAAGGCCCACGAGACCGATATATTAAACCCCGTGTTGTATCTGTCGAACTCGTGGGCTGCAGGACTCGTGGGCTGTATGACTCATGGGTGTTTGTCTTGTGGGATGACCGCTCATGCATGACTGCAGGATTGTGTTAGGGTTTCCTCTAACTGTTTGTGGCCCATAACGTTTAAAATGTCCACCTGTCCAATAGCTTGGTAACTCCCACAAAGGATAAACACACACTGTCTATTTCCTCTTTACATGCATAATTACATTCAACACACAGCTCGCAGCAACAGACCATGTCTTGAATATGAACAGAGAAAAATGGATTGTGTGGTTTGGTCTTTGTGGGACTGACCGGGTTATCCGACAGGTGGCCATGTTAAAGGTTATTGATCATAAAAGATAAGAGGAAACTTTACACATAAACCTGCAGTTGTGCAGGCTGGCCTGTGTACTTGACTACTTTCAGTGATAGATCTTATATATTTCGGTGAGATTCGGAAAGAGTGCAACTTGTTATTATGTTCAGTCATGCAAAACATTTATCAACATAATTATGTAGCAACGAAAAGCAGAAGAGGTCCCCTTTCCTCATAACCAATATTGTGCCCTCCATAGTTGATAATTATGACACAGTGGCCCTCTGAAGTTGGATTATCCCTTCTTTTTTTGATACGGACTGTATCAATATTCCTCACTTGCGAAGGAAAAAAAATCAAACAAAAGCCAAACAAAGCGAAATTTACACAAAATTGTGGGAAAATCCCTGCGCTTTCAAATCAACAATCAAAACTCTCTGCATGACGTTATGGCATTGTGTATTTGTGGCGTAGGGTTAGTGTGCAGCTCATGTTCCTCATAAATGTTACACGCAAGCTACCGCAGACGCAACCATTATATTCGCAGATCATTATGTTTTTCCCAGATATTGTCATGGTTGCAATAGATACATCTGGTACTCTATTTTGTAATTGGGCATTGATTTAGGATAGAGAACTTGCTAAACAAGAAACATATTTTCAGAACAAGGAATAAGAGGATACCTGTAAACCACCCTTCTCTCATTATTGGTCGACATCAGGTAGCTACAAGCGAAAATGTATTATTCCTTGGTATTACCATCAATGAATTTCTGTCATGGAAGCAACACATACTAAATGTATGTTCCAAAGCTTCTCGGGGTGTTGGTGTGATGCATAAGCTAAAATTTATTGTTCCTAAAAGTGTCTTGACTACACTGTATAATAGCATCATAATGCCTCACTTGATGTATTGTAATGTTGCCTGGGGTAATACTTATAACAGCCATCTTCATAAATTGTTTATTGTACAAAAAAGAGCTATCAGGCTAATAACAAGCTCACACTTTACTAGGCCAAGTGCCCCCCAGTTCTTACAGCTGTGTTGTTTACCTCTAAACGAGTTAGTGTGTTTTAACTCATTAGCATTCATGTACAAGCTTCACATGTCCAGTTCTCCCTCCTTATTTCTAGATTTGTTCGTCAAAAACTCAGTTGTTCATTCCCATAATACACGTCAGAAAAACCTTCTGCATCTACCTCGTGTAGCTACCAGTATTGCCCTAAATTCTTTTTATGTGTCTTGCATAAAAGAATGGAACATGTTGCCCTCAGATGTTAAAGATAGTACCACTTTTTCCAGATTTAAAGTGTTGGCTCGGAAGTATTTGCTTCATCGATATTCTCAGTCTCATTGATGCTGCTCCTTTTAAATTCTACATACATGACTTCATCTCATCGCTTTCCATTTGAGTAACATAGTCTAATGCCAATTATGTTTTGCTTTAAAATTCCATAGGTAGTGTGTGTGTGTGTGTGTGTGTGTGTGTGTGAGGGATTGAGGAATTCCACTAGAATTATTCTATGGCTTTAATGTTTGTATATAGTAGTGAGTTGTTATATTACATGTCTTAACTTGCCTTTCCAGGGGTTCTTATTATACAAGCTTGCTTTTCTAAGACCCCTCCACTTTACATCTATATGCATCTACATTCATTGTCAATTTATATTCAATTCTGCAAATTGTTTTAATCACATATTCAACAATGTATTCCTTGTTATATATTATTGTTCTTATGTAATTTTTGTATTGTGGAAACTTTGAATAAACTTGAAACTTGAAACTTGAAAGGTGATACATTACTTGACTAATTGGCTATTTTAAATTCTTTTCCCTCTATGTATCTCAGTTATTCATTTTTTTAAATAATCTTTTGTCAAAATGAGACCTTTAAAATGAGAATTATGGAGTAACATTTTCATGTGTTTGCACAAAGTAGTGCTTCTAGTCGTAGCCACATCTTCAAATGAGATAGGTTCATGATATCATGAACTCATTCTTTTACACCCAATGACTTTTTTTATCATGTTTTTTTCCCCATAATTTGTCAACTACAAAACCCTTTTCTTCTAGGCGTCTTCATTCCTCAGCTATTACAACACAATGATAATAACTTTATTTCCTCGAGAAGGAAACAAGGTTTACTTATATGTAATTTGAATAAAGATGGGACATTTAGTTTTTCAGTTCGTTTTTCCGCCGGTGAAATGAATTTTGGTTTGCCATTAAAAAATATAAAAATTCCCTTTACCTATACATGTTCGGTTATCCGGAAATTTTTGTTGTTTTATTTCGGAAGGTTCGTCATTCGGAAGGTTCGTTAATCCGAAAAAAAAAAGAAATACGGTTTGCTAATCTAAAAATCCAATAAGGTTCCTTAATCCAAAAACGGAAAGAAGTTTTGTTTTGTTTTGTTTTTCAAGCAAACCTTGGGAATCTCGAACTTTATTTCGTTTTTGGATTGACGAACCGTAAGAATAAGGAACCTTACCTTTTTCTTTACATTAACAAATCTTCAGAATAACAAGCTGTGACCCGAAATTTCATAATGACATGAGGTAAAATTCACTCAAAACACCTATACTAAGCATGTATGATACCAAAATCAACACATTGTGTATAACTTGTGCAACTGACATCCCATTACATCATGTGCAATAATAAAGGTGCGAACATTCAATATGCAATTTCCCTTATGATTTGTTCAATAAAAGGAATTCAAATCAAGAGCATTCGAGAGGTGATAAACCAGCAGCCTAAATTTGTTTTGTTTTGTTTTTACGTGTTGACACATTTAAAAAAAAAGAAGAAAAATGAATTCACAGAAAAGAACTAGATGAATGAAAATCTCAGTAAAAGTGATGTATGTTAAGGACTGAAGCAGCAACTTTTCGAATGGAGCAGACATGCATGTCCTCACAATACGTGGTCAAAATGTAGGATCAGTTTTTACCATATTCTCGTAGGCAACCTTACATGAATGTTTTACACTTTCCCATATTAAAGGGAGCCCAATGTGAATTGAGTGAAAGCAGCAACATTAGTAGAACACCCCAGTAAAAGTTTGATGAAAATTGGACAATTAATGCAAAAGTTATGAATTATTAAAGTTTTCGTGTTGGAACCGCTGGATGAGGAGACTACTAGAGGTTATGACGTATGTGTGGACAAAGAAAATACAAAGAAAATTCCACAAAAATTCTCTTTTCTAATAGCATAATGAAAGAGCGCTTGACTAGCCGCTTTCAAAAAGCAGGGGGAATAATTGCTACCATTAACATATATGTCAGTATCAAGTTGATGGAATGTGTAATTTTCATGAAAAATGAATTTTCATGGAATTCCCTTTATATTTGCTTTATATTGTTGTCCACACATGACGTCATAACCTCTAGTAGTCTCCTCATCCAGCGGTTCCAATACCAAAACTTTAGAAATTGGTAACTTTTGCATCAATTTTCCGATTTTCCTCAAACTTTCACAGAAATGTTCTACTGATGGCATGTATGTTGCTGCTTTCGCTCAATCCACATTTTTCTTTGGGTTTGGGTTCCCTTTAAGACTTTGAGATGTGCGATGACAAATAGAGTTAAAATTTCCTTATAACAGTTCTCTCATGATCCCAGTTTCACCCATGACCTCTGTTCACGGGTATCGGACTTGGGTTCCCTTCAATTACTCTGTCACAAGCCAAAGTACCCGGGTTTGATTCCCGACTCCCACTGAGCAATGTGTGTGTAATCATACTGTCCCCTCTAGTAACAGTCAAAACACTCTGTCCCTCGGATAGGACATAAAATGAAGGTCCCGTGTAAAAGATCCCGCTTCATTTATTCTCTTCTCTAGCTTGTGGCACAATGTGCCTGGTTGATACCGTTTGCGGACTATTACTATATAGTCACCTGGGACGAACCACGCGGGACCGGTACTACGTTGCCAGAGTTGGCATAATTATGCTTTCTGGCATAATTCTAGACGTTTCAGCACCTAACATTATGCTAGGCATAATTTGGCTGTTTTTAGCATATCATTCTAGCATAATTTCTACAGAAAGGAAATCTCCAGGCGTTTTATTTACTCTGGTACCCCGTTTTGGTTTGTTTGTTAGTTTGTGTGCTGATTTTTGGACGAAATTGACAGTAAAAAGTTGTGAAGACGGTTTTTTTTGTGGGTTTTTTGTTTTATCTTGGCGATTGAGAGCCACAGTTTAGTTGGGGTCAGCTGATTGGGCACCATAATTCGAAAAATGTGACGCCTACTTTTTGTTGTTGTTGTTGTTGTTGTTCCTTGTCAGCTTATCGGACGATTGGACACCACAATGCGAACGGGCAACACAATGTAATATTATTTTTATTGCTTTTTTTGCTTGACAGCCGATTGGGCACCATAATTTGTAGCAAAAAGAAAAAAAAGAAATGTGAGGACACCAGTCCCCCCACCTTTTTTTTTTTTTTTTTTTTTTTTTGCTTGTCAGCTGATGATGCACCACGTATTGGTTGACTTGATGTGGCATAATTTCATGGTAATTTAGCATAATTTTAGGCCGCTTCAAGCACAATCCCGTGTTTTTCGCTGGTCACACTGGGTCGGCATCAATCGGCCGTTTTCTTGTGCGGATGGCATGGGTAGGGGACCACTTCAACAGGTTGGCACTCCGCTCTTTGCGATGAATAAATGAAGTGGGATCTTTTCCGTGCGAGACTCGTGGGTAACTCACACACGGGACCTCCATTAAATGGCCTATTCGAGGGACAGAGTGCTTTTTCCTCTTACTAGAGGGGACGTAATACTTACTCACGACATTGCTCAGTGAGACTCGGGAATCGAACCCGGTATCCTTGGATATAAAGGCAGACGCGCTACCGACTGAGACTGAGCCATGTCACGACCCCCTACCTCCAAAGTAGGTGGATTACAGGCGCACGCCACAACGCCCAGCCGCTTCATTCAACCATCGCAAAGAGCAGAATGTTTAACTTAGTGAAGTGGTCCCGCCTAACGTCAAACTGGACCCTATGGAAGACCAGCTGCTGCAGCTTAATATGGGCTATACAGCCATTTTCTCAGATGGAAATGAAACAACGAAACAATTTCTTTCTGTCTTCATTTTCTTTTTTTTTAAGCCAATTTGGCTAGTTTTGCTAGTTCAGTAATCAATTATTGTTCATGACGAGACCGGAAACTGCAAGGCCTGCTTTTTAGCAGTCCCTCCATTTCCAACAATTTTCGAGATATATAATTTGTCACAAAAGTCACAGTTATTGTATTTCAGTTCACAGTATTTACTTCATTATACACTGTTGTACTTAATTTGTCTAATTATGCGTCTAATGTCTTATTGCAATTGTTTGAAAACATGCTTTGTTTGGAATTGTTGGAAATAAATACAGGAAATAAAAATGACAATGAAAATCAATCAGGTAGGAATATTCAGTTTCAGGTGTCTTTTAATTGTCCACTTGTACAAATAACAAAACAAATGTGATTTATTAACCACCAGATAGTTAATCTCACTCATAGCACAGTATGCAATGGTATAGGCAAACAAGTACATGATATACAAATTATTGTACGTGTGGAAATTTTTATATTTCAGGGTACAAGCATGACAAGTGGAGGAAACCGTTATCAATAAGCAGTTCGCATGACTGCGATGACGGAATATAAACATAGTATATGATAGAATTCAAGATTCATATCTGGAACTGAAAGAGCTACAGCTAGGCAAGAAAAAGTAACTTCAGCCTCTTATTCTATGTATTCAATAAATATGGTACTCTAAGTTCAGTTCATGACTATAACAAGACTAATAGGAGAGACAGAGAAAGGTGATACCTGAAACACACAGAGAAGGAGATACCAACGATTTTTATGGGTTTGGAGTTATATTACACAATCAAAAAATAATGTTTCCTCCCAGACACTATGCTTTTGAGCCTACGAACGTGCATATTACAGTAGACAACAAGTTGAAATAAAGATAAGAATAGATTAATGAGTTGGATTATTAATCGAATGGTTCATTATTAAGGCAGTCTTTTCGTTTTTGTAAGATGATCTAAAACTGCGAAGTGAAACATTCATCAGACAACTAGTTCCAGACATGTCGTCCATAAAGTATTGCAGATTTTATGCTAGAACAGGTCTTGGACTTTGCGAATGATAATAAGCTGCATGACGGGGGGAAAAGTGTAGTTGTTGCACTAAAATCGAGGTAATTCCTCAGGAAAACAGTGGTTTTCAAAACCCATTGTGGCTCTTGTTTTGCTTCTCATTCGAGTAATGAAAAACATGCAAAATAGGACGTCGCACACGACTTGCAAGACTATGACTTTTCGGTGATCAGCATTTACAATGCATTAACCGTTAAAGGTGCAAATCTGATGGTATGTCAGTGTAATTCTTTGCTAGAATATGGAATATCTAGTCAGTTGCTTTTTTTTCGCAGACAAATACATAAATAGATCCGTTTATGGATTGAAATAACAGATTTGAGAATTAAATGATTTTTTTTTTTGGTTTTGTTTCAAAACTACGTGATTGCAATTATTTTCGATCGTTTTATCTACCAGTAAACAAATAAGAACAGCAATTTAACATTCACATGACATTTCTTTTCATACAGTCACACACTCACTGACTATGATTAATTAGTGAAAATCTTATCTGTTAAAACTCATATCAAAACGCTTGGCAGAGCCATCTCATTTGATAGCTTTTAGACATAATTATGTAATCTTCAAACATGACCTCTCATGATCTCTGGATTGAAATCGCATAAGGCCAATTCAGTTTGTATAAAGCCTTTCCATTTATTCACGGATTCAAGACACTATATGCTTACGAAGTGAAAACGTACAATAGAATTTGCAAGGTGGTAAAATACATGTCTCTACAACCAGAACCAAAAATTATGTACACGTATGTAACAAACTTGCGCCATGTTCTATATTCACATTGTATTGAGAGAAAAACAAGGCAAGTGCCAAAATGTGTCTCACCCGTTCGCGTAGAAGAAATTGATGTTTTTCTAATTCCCGGAAGTTCATTGACACCGCCTATGACCTTCGACCTTGTGGTGACCTTCCACTCCCCAAGGGACATTTACCAGCCTAGTTTGGTCACAAACGGACATATTGATCAAAAGTTATGGGCCATAATCGAAACGCGTCGTAAAAACTTAACATTGGGCCTTAAAAGTTCGTTGAAAAGATTTTTTGAACAGGTTCCAAATTTCTTCCCAATCTGAAAAATTGCCCGCTCCAACTCCGTCCTCCAAACGCTGCTGCTACGATGCTTCCGATCCCCGTACGCTTTTGCCGCTCTCTCCCGATGTGCCAGATTCACTTGGCTTTACACGGAAATCCCCGAATGTTGAATTGTAATTACTCATCTTACTCATTTGATACATTCTCGGACTACATGCCTCCAGATCTAAGTATAACAAGCACATCAGGAAATCTACAGTTGCCTACATACGCTTCTGTTTGTCGACATCATAACTGTAAAACTCTTTGTTATTGTTGTAAACTCTCATAAACAAAACAAAGCAAAACAAACATAAAACTAGAAATTTAGCTATGGCGAGTGGTATGCCTCCGCCATAATGCATGGTTCTCCTAATAAGTTACTTGTAGTACAATGTCTTGACAATGTGTGATGACAGTTTCACATGACTGGCAAAATATTGGAATGACAGGTTTGTCACAAGTGTTTTGAATGTTCACTTTCCTTGAACTAGGTTTGGTATATTGTGTAAGAGTGTACGTACATGTATTTTGGGATTTGCGGATTTTTACTTGACTTTTAACCCTTTTATGAATTCATGCATTGAATACTTTTCAAGGTATGAAGAAAAAGTGTCATTTCAGTATTAAATAGAAAAAGTTTCGCATTTTAGCCTGGCATTTGACCTTTGATCCTATGACCCTAAAATTTACAAGAGAATCACCGCCAGGTATAACATGCATAAATATGTACTAAGTTTTATGATACCTTGAGTCACTTTCAAGATATGGAGGAAAAAGTGAAACATAACACTTTCACTTGAGCTTTGACCTTTTGGCAGGAAATTTCCCAGAGAATCTCCATTAGGTAATACATGTATATATTAAGTTTCAAGAAAAATCCTGCAAGCATAATTGCATAAATATGAGGGAAATAGTAAAATTTTGAAGAGTTGACCTTGCTTTTGACCCCTGACCTTTGACCCATGACCCCCTAAATCCCCAAGATAATCCCTGCCAGTCAGTACATGCATATGTACCAAGTTCCATGAAGATACCCTGAACCATTTGCAAGATATGGAGTAAAAAGTGAAATTTTAACATTTCCACCTGACCTTAACCCTTTTACCTTTGACTTCACGACCTGAAGCTCTCTCTCTGGAGAATGTGTACTTAGTAGTACATGTATACACTAAGTTTCAAGAAAATAAGTTCAGGCATTGCATAGATATGGGGAAATAGTAAAGTTTTGAGTATTTGACCTTGAACTGTGACCTTTGACCTCTTTCCGATTTCACTCAAAAAATGATTGATTAATTTTAGTATCATACGTCATCTCGGACCAAGTTTGGTGAAATTTGCTTCATCCCGTCTTGAGTTATCGCTAAAACAGATAAATTTTGATCTTGACCTTTGATCTCCGGCCGAATTCACTCAAAAACTAATCAACTAATTGCCCATCATAAGTCATCCTTGGACAAAGTTTGGTGGAATCTGCTTAATCCAGTCTTGAGTTTTCGCGTAAATGGATACGATTTCATGATATGACTTTGATATTTGACCTCTGGCCGATTTCACCTAAAATCTAATCAAGTAATTGCCCCATCATACTTTACTCCTGGACCAAGTTTGGTAAACTTCCATTCAGTATTACTCAAGTTATCTCGTAGACAAATGGGGACGGACGTGCGGACGTGCGGATGGACGGACAAAAAAACAAACAAACAAACAAACAAACGACAATGAGATGTGTGTGAGTCACTGAGGCTTTTCAGGCAAACACTATTCGAACATTATGAGGGTTTGATGGCTGAACTGATGGGGGGAAATGTGAGCAAATTCCATGGACGAATGAGATCGTATTGTCATGGTATGTGAACTTTTAATCCCGGAGGGAGCCGATGCTAATACGGACTTCCCAATGCCTTCACAGATTGTCCCGGAATGATTACAGAGGCAACACGGAGTAGCCGGTGCCTACATGGGAGAGTTCGTATTGATTTTTATCCTAGATGTCAAAGATGAAAAGTTAAGCCGGCTTATATTTTTTCTTTTTCTCATGGACATGCCGAATGATCAAGGATCATGCCGGATGACTTCATGGAGTCAACACGGTCATGCCGGAAACAGTACGGATGATGCCAGACCGACTATCCGTGATGCGACCCGTGAAAGTGTAAAAGAAACGGCGGAGCATGTGCTGCTACATTTCCTTGTAAATGGATAGCCAGCTCTTTATAGTAGCTCGCACAAGGCCCTACAGGCTTATGCGTTTTGAGGCTTCGCGTATTGTTGTTATTAGGAGATCCGAGTATCCTCTCGGATCACCTATCGCATCTGTACGGATTCTTTCTTTCTTTATTTATTTCTAGACAAAAGATGTGCAGAGGTTAGCTCAGAAAGTCCTCTGCCTATCAATTTCAAACTTATATCATACATGTATCATGTCCCAAAGACGACAGATCTAATAAAATCATAGTGATCAGTCGACCGTGACATCACTATGACGTCATTATATAAAAACACATTCTCATTCATATCTCATTAATGGGATGGAATTGTTCAATGAAATTTACGTCACATATAGTTCAAGTCAAGCTGATTCTACACATATTCTCAAAATTCATCTATACCCTTAAAAAGTGCGCGTACGCGCGCGTTGAAACATTTGTATGCTCAAATCGAGCTCAAATTTTTTTTTGCACACGTTTCAGCCCATTTGGAGCATTTTTTGAAAAATTGAAAAAAAATTTGGACGGACGCGTACGCGCGCGCGCGCATATACGCACGCACAGCTCATATGCAATATAAATTCCCCGTTTTTTCACATGGATCGGATGTCTGAAATATCAAGGAGTAATTCTACGAAGTTTCAAGTCAATCCGACTCAGTATGACGTTATACGGGCCCGTCAAAGTTGAAATTCCGCGCGCGCGTCAATGGCGATATACAGTGCAACTATGCCAAAAAACCGCCAATTTTAAATCCGATTTTACTCGTCAGGATGGACGGTGACCCCCCATTTTCTTTACATATTCTGAAAGCTGATGAGTTGTACATTTCATTTCATGGGTTGACAATGCTGGAAAAATGATTAAAAGATATCACATTTCTTAATACAATAAAAAAGTAAATTTTAACGAGACATGAAACTCGTCACACTGACGAGTTAGGTGATACGCCTGGGGTCATCAGATGTCGGTCATCTGTGATCGACAAAGTAAAGAATGTGATATAGGCACCTTGAAGTTATATTGAGCGTGCATGCAAAACGGTTTCTCTAACCACTCGGCCACGGGACATCCACGGAAACGGTAAGGCCAAAAAAAAAAAAAAACTTCTAGCATGATGACGTCATCAATTTAGCAAACATCGATATAGACTTGAAAGACAGTTGTTCAATGTGTAACATATTCATCGTACGGTGTCACTTTGCTATAGACATGACGTTCGATCACATGAAGACGAGGCAGCTACTAGTACCTGTATGAAATTATTATAGGCATGGTTATCAGATTCTGCTAAAATTTCCTTATAATTGCTTTATTTTTACACACAGGTAAGCTATCCCTTTAAACTCATCACAGTTTGATTGGAATCATTAACATCATACATTAGTACCATATTCAATTCCATAGCTGATCACGTTTGCTAATTAATTAAGATTAATTGTCTAGAATGTGTCATATGGCCAACCTGTATACACACGTACACACACACACACAATGCTAAATGTATCTATCAAAAATCTGTAACACAAATTTGAACTGACTGTAGGAATTATCGGTGTACTTATCATCTATACTTTTTATCACTATCTGAAACTCCACAAAAACCACTAATTGACAAATAATCATCAATACAGAAGACTGACTTAAAGGAACAATTCAAATACGTTTTTACAATGTATAGCTTGTTACATGTATAAATCAGCACAAAGTAACCACGACTACATTGTGTTACTGAATTGATATGAACAAATTTCAGTTTATTACATCAGTTTGCAAAGCCCAGCTTGCAAAATTTGCAGCAGTCGAAGTAATGCAGTCTCCAACGCAAAACAAAGGGATACTATGTGAGTGTGTGCGTATAGGTGTGTCTACATGCGAACGTGATTTCTACATGGACGAAGGTGTAGTGCTCCATTGAAAAAAAAAGAAATGAAAAAATAATTATTTTCTTTCGTGCTCTTGTGAAGTTCGAACCCGTACGTGTGCAACCTCACGTTTCTGAGACGACGCCTCTAACCACTCGGCCATACGTCTCGACGAGAAAATTAGAGGAACGTAGATTTATGTACGTGAAAGATGAATCAGGAATCGTTTCGTCCACATTCCATTCTCATTTTCAGTTTTAAATTGCAAAATTGTCAACCTGATGAGGAGATTTCAAAGAATAAAATGCATGATTACTGCAGCTTATTGTCATAGCTACAACATACTTAAGTTTCAGAGGAAATGAAGCAAAATCAGCTGAGATAAAGGTGCTTAAACGTTGTCAAGTCAATGCATGGCTTTTAAAAAAATCACCTCCCATAGACATAACACGTAAACTTGTCCGATTTTGCGTGTTTACCTTTCATCACAATTTAAAGTATGATGACGTCATCAAATTTCAAAACCATGACATGGACCTGAAAGGCAAATGTTCAAAGTACAACATATCTGAATTTGGGATAATATTGAGCTTAAACAACAGAGATACGAGCAAATGAATGTCAGAAACAGTACCTCAAAAAAATTAATTCCACTTTTTTTATTTCAGATGATGATATGATGACGTCATAATGTATTTATGGAAATATTAATACTTGAAACGTTATTTCCAATTCATACGTTTTTGTAATATGCAATAAAAACATAGGGCAACCGGACGTTTTAAAGAGCTATGGCGAAATAAACAAAGACATGTTTTTCGCTATATTTGCACATAGACGCGCACACGATATTTCAACTTTGACGCCAACACATTCCTTTGTTATAGGTCAAAATTGATCGGAAATCAATGGATATTGTTACTTAATGTATCAGGAATCCAAATCTGTCAAAAAATGTGCATTTTCATTTTGCTTACGCGCACTACGCGCGAAAATGTGCGGACGGACGCGAACGCGCGAAACGCTTAAAATTGTCTGAAACTTCGAGATTTCCCATTGGTAAGTTGTTTTGAGCCTTTTAAAAGTTTGACGCGCGCGTACGCGCGCGTAATAATGTCCTAGGTAATTAGCATTAAAATGTAAGATAGAGCGTGACCTGAACTTAATGTCCACCGAAAATGATATAGAAATGACCTTTAGTTATGAAGTTATGATCGATCATGTAACATGGTCCGAAAATCACAAAATGGCGCCTAGATGACGTCATAGCTATGTTACTGTCATGAAAACCTTATTGTGGCTAGATATTGTCATGAGACATGTTCCCTGAAAATGTCATGTTATTCCGTAATGTCATTCTTGAGATATTGATGACACAAAATTGTCCAGAAAGAAAGAAGAATAAAAAGAAATAAAGAGAGATTTTGACAATCACAATAGGTGATACGCTGATAGCGTATCACCTAAAAATGACGTCATCAAATTTCAAGTTCACTCAAGCGTATCTCACTTATTCTTTGCCAATTTTCACCCACATTTCAGTATGTTGTAGCTTATTTAATGGTCTTTCATAAATGTAATTACAAAATTTTGATTGGATGACGGCATCACCTCGTAAATATGGATTGAACGTAATCTTGTCAAATTTGACCAGTCTACGTGTTATCTCTATGGGAGTGCAGTTTTTCTGGAAATGAAAATTGACATGACCATCTTTATCGAGCACTAGATCACCTATGCTTCGGTGAATTTCTCCCAGATTTTAATATGTTGTAGCTGAGACTTTTGCGCTATCGTCATGTGCCATTTGTTTTTTCATACGATGTCGAAATTACGTCAAAAAACTTGGTTGAAATTAAAGCTTATCTTAGATGTATTGAGATATTTCTTTCTTTCTGCAATTTTCTTTGCTATAACTGAAGAAAAACAGCCCCTATCACCCCCATATTTTGCACATGTTTAGTTCATGTCACGTTCATTATTTCATTAAATAACAACTTCTTGATCGGACACCATCTTGGGTATGTAAATTAGGGTCAAAGGTCATAAATGTTTCATCCTGTATCTTGGTGAATACATGTCCTATCTTTCCCATATTTTGCACACGCAAAGACCATCTTACAGGAATCATTTTACAAAATAACCACTTTTTGCTCAGATGCCAACTTGTCTGTGCAAAGTGGGGTCAAAGGTCATATGTACTTCTTTCTGTATCTACGGTATGACGTGTTATCTCTATGGGAGGGAATTTTTCAAGATGTGAAAATTGACATGATTGTCTTTCTCGAGCACTAGCTCACCTACCCTTCGGTGAATTTCTCCCAGATTTTAATATGTTGTAACTGAGACGTTGCGCTATCATATGTGTGCCCTTTCTTTTTCATAGGATGTCGGGATCACGTCCAAAAACTTGGTTGAAATTAAAGCTTATCTTCGATGTATTGAGATATTTCTTTCTTTCAGCAACTTTCTTTGCAATGACTCAAGAAAAACAGTCCTATCACCCCCATGTTTTGCACATGTTTAGTTCATGTCACGTACATTATTTCATAAAATAACAACTACTTGATCGGACACCATCGTGGGTATGTAAATTAGGGTCATAAATGTTTCATCCTGTATCTTGGTGAATACCTGTCCTATCTTTCCCATATTTTGCACACGTATAGACGATGTCGCAAGAATCATTTCACAAAATAACCATTTTTTCCTCAGATGCCATCTTGGGAGTGTAAAGGTGGGTCAAAGGTCATATGTACTTGTTGCTGTATCTTCGTTATAGTGTATACAGAATTTGGTACCAAAGATGGCAGATCTGACTCCCTTTTCTAAATGAGAATCCGAACATCACACATTCAATGTCTCTAAACACAGATGACACCTGTATGGTCATGCCTATTACGATCAGGACTCGAATCATTGATTAAAAAAAAATCGGATCACCTTAATTTGTCAGTGTTAACAAATTACAATCTCTAGTTAATCTGTGTTTTGATCATTTTATGGAAACTTTCAATCATCATTTAAATGATGTAATTCCAAAACAAAACAAAAAATAGAACCGATTTTCGAAAATGGAAGAAAATTATTCTCAAAATGTTCCTGCAACAGAAAATCATTTTACTGAATTTCTTGGTCAGCGAACTCCACTTCTATATTTTTCACACCAACTAGTAAATATGAAATTATTGATATAGTTTCCTCTTTCAAGAATAAACAAAGTTCTGGTTATGATGAGACAGATAATTTTATATCCTCGGTTGCTGATCCACTTACTCATAATATTATATTTAATTCGTCAATTTTCAACGGTGTGTTTCCCAATAAAATGAAATTGGCTGAAGTGATCCCAATACCTAAGAAAGGCGATAAACTTGTAATCAGTAATGATCGCCACATTTCATTTTTCCTTGCCCTCTTAAGTTTTAGAAAAACTCATTTACAAGAGAATGATTAATTTTTTGAAGCTATATGAGTTTTTACGAATTCTCAGTTTGGTTTTCGAGAGAAACAGAGTACTACTAATGCTCTTTTACATTTCGTTTATTAAGTGGTTCAGGCAATTGATAATCACTCTCATTTAATTGTATTTTCTTGGACTTCTCCACGGCCGTCGACACGATTAATCATGACATTTTACTCTATAAGCTATCGCTATCGCTGGAATAGGTGGGAATGCCTTGGATTGGTTCCAGAGTTACTTAATAACAGAAAACTTGTTATAACTAAAGATAATAACTCACTTATTAGAGAAGTTCGATGTGGCGTTCCTCAGGGAAGTCTTTTAGAGCTGTCATTGTTCATTATTTATATTAATGATTTTTGTCACGTATCTGATGACTTCTCCTTTATTCATTTGCAGATGACACCATTGTATTTTTGCCCTCAATGACATTGATTTTCTTGTTCACAAAATTAATATTGAATTTAAAAAAGTAACCAAATTAACTAAATTCTGTTTTCCACAAAATCATTACTAATGTTATTATATTGCTTTATCTTAATTATGGAGTTTTAGTTTGGGGCAACATGCGTCAGAACCTATTAGATAGAGTGCCCCTTTTGCAAAAGAAAGCTCTCCGCTTTTCTGTTATTCCTCTGCATGTACGTACTAATACAAATATGTTGTTTGCTTCTAATAAGCTGTTAGAATTAAAGATTTATTTTTATTCAATTTATGGTAATTCATGTACATAAATAGCAACATTTTACTTTCGTCCATTTTGATCCTATGTTCCCAAAAAAATCGACCATTTCATGAATATTCCACTACGAACGATCTTTGCTAAAAACACACTCAATCATACAAAAATTGTTGGAATTCTTTGAATCATGATTTAAAGAATGCCCCATCCATAAATTCTTTTAAGAGGAGACTGACCTCTTTTTTTTTTTATTGCTATGGTATGATTCTATAGTACTGAACTATCCTGCTGGCTTACTTACTTACATACTTTTTAACTCACTTTGTCTCCCCTTCGAAGAATTATTATTTTTTTTATTTTTTTATTCTTTTGGGGGGAGGGGTTGTTTGGGATCACCTATGCTATTGCCCTTCGCGTCTTACATGGTGTCTATATCCTTATCTTTTTTTTCATGCGTCATGATATAATTTCTTGCTAAACAACTAATTATCTCTTTCTCTCGACATGCTTCTGCCGAAGATCGCTGTCTCCGGTGCGAGTTCCTTCACGTTGTCTCACTCTACAAATTAAATTTATTAAGATCGCAACTGCTGATCTGTAAATTAACAAACATGTCGAAAAAAAAAAAGAACCAGTGGGACTCGAACCTGTCATCTACTGCTTTCCGGGCAGCGACACTCCCACCAGGCTGTCCCTGGTTGCCGGCATGGAACAAATACCCAAGCTCTGAAATTCCGACATTGTTATGTTAAGTAGTGCACGGCAGACAAGGCATATTAAATGAAAGAAAATATTATTCAGAGGGTGAAGGTTCAGGTGCGAGTTCCTTCACTTTGTCTCCCTCTACAAATTAAATTTGTTAAGATCGCAACTGCTGATCTGTAAATTAACAAACATGTCGGACAAAAAGGAACCAGTGGGACTCGAACCTGTCATCTACTGCTATCCGGGCAGTGCGACACTACCACCTGGCTGTCCCTGGTTGTTAATTTACAAATCAGCAGTTGCGATCTTAACAAATTTAATTTGTAGAGGGCAACAAAGTAAATAAACTAGCACCTTAACCTTCACCCCTCTTAATAATATATTTCTTTCATCGCTGTCTCTGTTGTGCGTTATGATTTATCTTGTCTTTCTGTTTGTAAGACTTGTCCATTCTGTTTTGTCTCTTGCAGCCTTTCCTTCAGTAGTTGTCTTGTTTCATGTTAATTCACGTCTGTGTATGCGTATTTATCTGTTTTTTTTTTCACTGGGCTTCCAGACTTCTTCCTTTTGTACAGTGTTTCAACTTATCTTTTCACTGATGTTCTCAACCAGAGGGGCCCACAATCTACAAGCTCTGCCTTTTTAGTGGGTCTCTCCATTTTTCGCACGTAGCGCAGTGTTTAACTGAATACTTCGACATCTTTTGTTTTTATCACAATGTATAATTATTATAAGTTTCCTGAATTATTGTACAGTCTTATTATTTTGCAATGTTCTATTTACATTATTCTCTGTTATTAAAGGAATTGAAATGTATATCTTTTGTCGAAAAATGAAATAAACTATAAAAAAAAATCAGTCTATGTAAAGACCAAAATGATTTCTTGTCTAAAATTGTCAATTTCATAACTGGAGAAAAAAAATGCAAAATTTTCGACCCTGGGCCTAACGGGGCACTTACATCTACCATGTTTATAAGTAAACTTAATGTATCGATGATAGCCTCGACTCCTTCATCGAGTGCGCCCCCTGAAACATACCTTTAGTAAACCCTTCCGTTTTTCCTTTTCTTCTAAGCATTCTAGCAGTGTAAGAATATTTTCATTGCTCGAACAAGGCGATCACGTTTAAGCTATTAATTCAGACATTTCAGACTAATTTCAGACTAAAACCGAATGGCAAAGTGAAATTTCTAAAATGCCAAAAGGAAAAAGTAAACTTATGCCAAAATAATTCATCAGACAGTGCTCATCAGTCACGAAGTGATATTTTTGTCTTAGCACTACTTGCAAGTGATATCTGCATTGCTCAAACAATAACACATATTGGCTAATAAGCGCATATCACTTGTGACATACATGAGAGACGAAAATTTAGGATGATTCTGAGCTATCGCTCGCGTCGTTCGCGCATATATTATTTGTATAAACAAATGTTTCCGAAAGGATATTGCGTGACATATTATCTGACTTCTGCTATTTTGAGTCAATAATAGTGTAAAACAAAATTCAGTTGATAAGATGTACATTCCAAAGCGCTCGCTCGCTCCGACCCGGCTCTTCCCGTAGTAAGTAAAGTGAATAGTTTTCATAAGTTGTGATCGTAGTCCTTCGCATTGATTTTTACTATGTTTAATTCCCTATAAATTTGTTTTCAATTGCTCTATAAGCGCGAGTTTTATACTCTGTTTTTACAAAAAGTCCCTACCGTGGGAGGTGGGAATCCCCCCCCCCCCCAACACCCTACCCCGCTCGGTCGCTTCGCTCCCTCGCCGAGGATCTCACACCGTCAGATAATGCACCCCGTATGTTATAATCGTATTCCTTGACACTGATTTTTTCCCACTATGTTTAATTCCCTAGAAATTTGCTTTTAGATGCTCTACAAACGCGACTTTTGTACTCCCGCCAAGATCCCCTTCCCCCCGCAAAAAGGAAAAAGAAAAAAAAAGTGTTGACCCGCGCTTGAGTCTACCCTACAGATCTTTCCTATTTCATAGCTCGGCAATTTGAGTGTGAGTTGCATGGCAGGCGGAACGTTTTCAAAAGTGTGGGGGCCCACTTCCGGGTTTCATGAGCTAACAAGCAAAGAAAAAAATAAATGGTCCTCAGCTCATCTCTCCCCTTCCATTTCCGGGTTTCTTGAGCTGACAAGCAAAAAAAAAAAAAAAAAAGAAAAAAGTATTCAGTGGAAAAACATAACCTTACCGCGCTCACACTTCAAGATCTCTATCTATTTCTATTTAGTGCCACTTACGTACTTCCGGGTTTAAAAAAAAAAGTGTGGGGCCCAAAGTGATATATTCTTTTGTATGGTGCACAAAAACTGTGGGGGCCTGAGCCCCCACGGCCCCCACGGTTCCGCCGGCCATGAGTTGCATATACTGTAGTGATTGCACACGTTTAACCCTAAAAGGGCCCCCCCCCCCTCGACGTTTCGCGCTATAATTCTGTAACGCGAGAAGGCCTCGTCGCGAGGCTTCTTGACTTTCTTCGTTCAAGTCTCGCACAACTTTTGAGACCAAATTTGCAACATCCGCGCATACTTTTGCGAAGCCACGCCCATTTTTATAACGGAATGTCGCCCCAAAACGGGCACAATTTTGTGATTTTGTGTACATTTCCTATGGAAAACGATGCTCTGTCATGAAAGTCATAAAAACCTGATTATTTTTACAATTAATCACTTTCATTGATTAATTTTGTGCTAATTATGGTAGAAAAGTGGTCAGTGACAATTTCCAATGAAAAAAACAAAGAAAAAACAAAAACTGAAAAACAGAGAAATACATAAGAAATTCTGAAAACAGTAAAATACATGAGAATTGAAATGAGTTTTGGAAGTTTTTGTGATGTACAATATTGTTGAATATGCTAAAACAGATTTACAGATCAAAAATTAGACTCTCAATGCTTTTAATTAGGCTAAAATATGATCTTGAGCTTAATTTGCATAATTAATTAATTAAAATTAGAAATGATTGTTTCAAAAAATCTTATGACACGATCTTCTAGATTATGACGTGGGTCTCACGCATGCAAAATTTCATCGCGATCGCACCACCGATGGCCGAGATCTCGGGGGGGGGGGGGGGGGGAATCCACCCCCCCCCCCCCCCCCCCGGTCTGAGCATAGCCAAAAAAGCCCGGCCCTTTTAGGGTTAACGCAATGATCAGTAGCAGCGTAAGTTTGAATTCTTGGCAATCAAATAATACCGTCTAACCAGATTACCGACACTGGCTAAAGATGATCGCGCCCTCAACGAACCCTCATAGAAATATTTCGAAAGAATATCTCTACTCATCGTAGAGTCAAAAGAGGTATTATACAGATATTTACTTACCAGAGGTGGAATATAACATTTTGAGATCCTCGCGGGAAGTTATATTTTTGTCGAGGATTATCATATTTTAAGACAAAAATCTAACTTCCCAAGGGAAATGAAATGTTATATTCCTACCAAAGGAAAAAGTCAATATCTGTTATATCATATGACCTACAGTACAAGAAATAAACTGCTGTATAATTTAAAGCAACACGACTTCTCATGATGAACGCGCGTGACAACAGCGCGCTAACTAGTGGTATTCAATCGAGCCATACGTACTAACGACTAACGTAGATCTGACTACGATGATAGCTTCCAGCACATTATCCATACAGTTCTTTCTCTCTCAAGCGAAGCGCAGCTAGCTGCTCATCAAAGCTGCCAGCAGTTGCAACAGTTTGACAAAAACAATCTGTTGAAATTTCGCAATTCTCGCTTGTATGTATGTAGCGCGTATATAGTGAATGCGCCGCTGCACTGTGCATGTGTGATGCTCACACCGCTTATGCGCTGTACTCAAAGAGATTGGCTGTACTACTATATTGACACGATTGCATTCGTGTGTGCGAAGCGTCTCTGTGTATGTTGGGCGTATCACAACAATTGGTTTTTATTACGGCACTCCTCCAGACATAATACCATTTGTTTAAAGGCAAAAACATAGTTCTGGTAAGCCTGCAAAATTGTCAAATTTCGCCCCAAAATGTACACGTATGCCTAAGAAATGTGTGGAATAACGCTGTAATGGCCAGACATTCGTTGAGTAACGACGAAAATGCGAAATATAAACCAAAAATTTTCGCATCTCAGAACCTCTTCGATCGGGGTCAGGCTAACTCGGACTCGGGGAAAACTCGGCCTCCTTTTGACGGCGGGGCCGAGTTGTCCCTCTGGATTATACAGTGTTGTACTATGGGAGCGCTTCTCGTTCTGGCTGGTCGCAGTTATGAGCCAAGTTGAAACAAAGCGCGCATCAAAGAACCTCTTTGGAGCGCATGCAAAATTAATGTGCGCCTGTATCAAGCACCTATGTATAGAATATGGCGATCACGAACTGCGTATAAATTGTCACAAATAGGGCCGAGTTGTCCCTAAGACCGAGTTAACCTGGATCCTTCTGGAATTAAAGTCGGTATAGATCTACCGACTTTTACTTTTGATCTCAAAATACTCCGAAACAACTCAAGTTTCTTGGAAGACTCTTTTGATATAGTACAAGCAAATGTGAAATGGTGCCAGACGGGTTCTCAACCCTTACCAAAACTATGTTTTCACTTTAACGTAGTCGCTGTTACTTTATACAGTAACAGCGACTACTAAGTACGTTAAAGTGAAAGCATACAGTAACAGCGACTACGTTAAAGTGAAAACATAGTTTTGGTAAGGGTTTGAGAACCCGTCTGGCACCATTTCATTATTTGCTTGTAATATATCGAAAGAGTCTACCAAGAGTACATGGTTGTACGTAATTTACGTCATGTCATGAAAATATAACGCTTCTCATCCTCGTGACCATGGTCACGTGACAGCCTTTTGACCATCACACATTGGTATCTAGAAAGGTCATATAATATTATGTCTTATAAAGACGGCAGACACTCTCCAGAGGTCCAGGACAATTAAACTTTAATTCAAACGCAAAATCCGGAATTAAAAAGCTAATTTCTTTGAGTGTAATAGAAAGACGCATTAATAGTACAAATTTGAATGTAGAATCATAAACTGATAGTATCCCTCGAAGAATGCATCTCGGATTGAAATTTTTGTTTTAAAAAGAGGAGAAATAACTCTAAACGTTTTCATAGAAACCAGAGGGCGCTTTAACTGAGGAAAAATCACAACGAATCGCGCTTTTCATACTCATTACAATTTCATATTAATTTACTAACGACATAAATTATTAATGAAATATTCAATAATTTGATGGATAATAATTCTGAAAAAATAGTACATAACATGGAAGAACAAACTTATATTGCTCGAATATAGTTTTTTTTTTCTTTAGACCTAATTTCAAAACACTTAATCGACACGAAGATATGACAATATGAAATTAGGTTGTTGATTCGGTTTCTATGCCTTCTGTCGTTGGATCAAGACCTCTGGCACTCAAGGGGGTGCTTGGTCTGGAAGAGTTAGGAGAGGGGATGGAAACGGCATTAAAGGGATCGTATAGTTTTGGTTGAGACCTAATTTCAGGTTTCTAACATTTTTGGTGAGATAATGAGAAACCTCTTATGAAATATGAAAGAACATGTAATTCTATGAGGAATTCAAGGTTTATTTGATAAAAACTGGTTTTGAAATGACCGAGATATCCAAAAAAGAGCGATTCTAATAAAGTGTGGGACCCACACTTTATTACGATCGCTTTGTTTTACTTTGTGTTTGGGTGTTTCAGTCATTCCAAACCCGATTTTCATCAAATAAACTTTTAATTCCTCTTAAAATGATATGCTCTGTACTATATCATAAGTGTTTTCTTGGTATCTCGCAAAAAGTTAAAAGCCCAATTCTCATCTCCACCAATACTGTACTATCCCTTTAACTGCCCACGGCATGAAAAGGTATCGCTTGTGCTCCATTCGGGCGGTCGCCTTCTTCCATCGCGCGATACTCGGGGATGACACTCCTCAGGATGCAGATCTGACAATTTGATAGTTTAAGGAGAAGGAGAGAAAGAGTCAGGAGAGAAAAGTAGTAGCTTGATGAACACTTTTGATGTAGATTGCGTTACGAAGGTTAACTTGGCCTAACGAACCATCATAACCACCGAAAATACCCAGACTCTCAAACAAGGTGTTTGGTCGATGTTGGTCATCTTGTCGAACTCTTTATTTACATATTCCTCCGCGGAACAATAAAGTGCCCAGAAATGATAGTACAGTACACATTGTTACATCATAATAATCGATCTAAGACTATGATAGTGACAAGTAAAGTCATGTTATGATGTGCATTGTGATCTAAAGCATCAGTTCTTTGCTAAAGCTAGGCCCTGTCACACCTTCCGGGTAAGCTACGCGGGCTCGTTGCGAGTAGGAATTTTCAAGCACACAGGAATATTTTCTGCCGGTGAACAAGGATGTTGGCGAGTTCCGTACTTGCGTCTTACCTAATAGCCGCGTGCGCGTATTGCATGTGACCTGCGTGAGAGCATCGAAACCGATCCGTTTTCAGTTACGAGCGACATACGGGGGCTGTGAAGTACCTGCGTTACAGCTGTGAGGTGCTGCTGCTAAGGGCCTCCTACTGGCGTTCCGTGTACCTCTGCGGGGAACCCCCGCGACTCACCCTGAACGAGTTTTGAGCATGCTCAAGGCTTTGTCACATCGTGTGTGGGAAAGCATTGCGGGTCGATTTGGGGGGAAAATATTTTGCTACCCGGACCTCCCAGCAGTTTGCCCGCACCTGACAGTCGGCCTACATAGCGCGTATCTCGCCAGCAGTTGCCCGGAGGTGCGCACGCAAGTCCGATTTTGCAGCAGGCCAAGTTTTCACCATGACCAAAACTTTTCGGGGTGAGTCGCGGGGATTGACCACGCAGAACACCAGTAGGAAGCCCGTAGCTGCCGCAAGTCACAGGCAGTTGACCCGCTTGAAGTACGTAAGTTGCCCGTGGATCAATGCTTTTGAGCCGGAAGCGCGTGTCATCTGCATGGCATTCTATGGGACATCTGCCATATCAAATTCCTTCAGAGGAGTTCCTTCACCGAGTTGTCATCCCTCACTCGCCACCCATGCGCCTACACACAGGTCAAACCAAGGAGGTACTGGGCTCGCCTAGTACCTCCTTGGTCAAACGGAATGGATGTAAATAGAACGTAAGCAGCACGGGTCCAGCAGGTAAGACGCATGTGAAACTCGCCAAAATCCTTGTCCGCCTGCAAAACTTGCCTGCGTGCTCGAAAAACCCCACACACATCCAACTCGCGTATCTTGCCTGGAAAGATGTGACAGGGTCAAAACTTGGCTGCGGGTAAAGAGGACTTGCGTGCGCAACTCCGGGTAACGACGGGTGAGATACGTGCTTGGTACTGTCATGTGCGGGTCATGTGCAGGGACCTCCGGTTAGCAAAAATTGTTCTTCGCAAATCAAGGCTTGCCCGAAAAGGTGTGACACGGCCTTTAGCAGTCTTAAACGCACAGGTCCATCCATATAGGAACGCACACACACGCACACAAATACAGCATCACGACATCGTATTCTACTTCTCTCAATTTTGATTCACTATCAGCGAAAGAACTTGAGAACGAGTGAATTCTGAGCATGCAGACAGATTTGACGTTCAAAGCTAAATCCCTGACAAATTTGGAGTAGCAGCAGTCCCAATTAATCTTTTCATTTTGAGTTTCATCTTTGATATTTTAACAATATTGCCTTCACCATCTAAATTCTTTTAGCGGCAAATCCACATTAAAGTAATGATTACTATTAATTATGTTTCAGGATAAATGGCATCTTTCGTAATATGTTTGTCTCTCATAGTCCTTGAGAAATTAACACTGAAAAGGAGAAAATAACTGCCAGGATAGTATTGTACAGGAGAGCCCTGGCATCACTACACTTACATTTGATATGATCACGACAATCCTGGTACAGAGAAGGATTATGTTTTCTGCAGGAAACAACTGTATTTGAAATCAACAGGAGAAGAAAATAGAAGTATCAATAGCTTTCTAAGCATTCACCGGAGGGACATTTTATTTGAATGAGAATAACCAACAAGTGGGAAAACATTCAAGCTCACGTCTTGATAAAATAACGTTCTCAGGGAAACCTTCTACTTTGCGAAATGAAGTGAACCGTAAAAAACTAATAATTAATGATAAAAAAGTAATAGTTATGATTTATCAAACCAATAATTATTATTGCTGAATGACCCGTACCCGGAAAGAAATTAAATCAGTGCAATGTGGAATATTTTGCTGTTCATCATAATCATATTTACTGCATAATGTACATAAAAGTGTTTGAATAGTCAACTTACACCATGTACACCATCGATGATCAAGAGGATGTCAAACGTAAATGCCTTGATAGTCCAGATCACCAAGACAACGATGTACAGAGCCAGGAGTCCTCTGACATTCTGAGTTAAAACAGGAGCGATGCAATGAGCGAATCACGTCAATGTCTCATTAAAAAAAAAAGTATTCCGAGTTTGTCACTCTTTACATGCCTGCTCTCTAATGGGCTGAAAAAGATTTTTTTTTTTCATGCCGTGACCAATATGACTTTTCTTTTTTTTTTCTCATTCAATTTAAATCACGTCAGCATGAAGATATGACAGAAATAGTTGTATGTCTTCAATGTTTCAATTTTATATGAAATCATTTATATATATATATATATATATATATATATATATATATATATATATATTTATATATATATATGTATATGGGTCGGAATTTTGAACGATGTACAATCACGACAAAAGCAACACCAAATTTAAAAAGTAAGAATTACTCAAAATCATTTATCTTACCTGAAAGAGTATAATTCAAGCTTTAATATAAACCCAATTATACTAGGATTTTCCCGAAGGAACAAGTTTTTATTTTACCATGTCCAGAGCAGCGAAAGTCCGTGAGGAATAATACTGCACATACATTTGAACACCATTTAACATAGCTTGCAACGATCTGATTCAGCTCAGAATCGTAACGAAGTATCTTAAGGGATATGTGTGTTATGTTGGCAGAATATTAAGCTTGTACTCTTAACTTGTACGTATTGGTAGACAACTGATGATTTAACCAATTCCGTTATATATTTCTGTTGAAATATTACTCTTTCGCTAAAGACATTCTACAATTTACGCGCATTTTACAGAAACTCAATATTTCGACCTCTTATTTCACTATCCCATACTTTAATCCTTACTCACAAATAATAAGATGTTTTTTTAAGATGTATCTGATCTAGGCAGTCTCTATAACCCATAGCATAGTTTTCATCATGGAGGTCCGCATACAGCTCACAGACGTTCGGAACAAACAAGATACAATGTATTAAATAATGCAGTTCTCTGGAGTTGGAAACGTATTCTGTTCACAACAAACAGCGATTTCATGTCGAGAACAAACTCCATTGCAATATCCTAACTTATTATCACCAATTCTCAATTAAAAAAGCTTGTTTATCTTTTCATGCTGAGGAATCAAAGAAAACACTTTTTCCCTCTCTCGTAGATGAACGTACAAGCGTACGTGTAATCTCAGTGACGCAGTGCATCTGATGAAACATTACGCCTTGTCGCTAGAATGTTCCATCAAGCAAATCACTGAACTCTGTAATTATAACGACTACCATTTGTAAATTTATACTTCAGGTTAAAAGAATCAAATGAAATGCTATGTCTTGTCAGTTGTAAGCAGGCCATCGGTAACCTCTGAAAATTGAAAAAAAAAGAAGCTATTTTCCACGCACATTGTTTTCATTACCATTACCCAAATGAATTGGATGATGTTTTTGACAACGTATTTTATTTTAACTCTGTATGGTTTAACTGAAGAACGGTTATTGACCCAAGACCCAAGAAGATAACTTTTTAGAGTTGACTGATTTCAAAAAATGTGACGCTCCCATGTAATCGCGATAAAGTGCACGTCCTTGAGAACCAATATATTTATCAAAATTTCGTAATCACGAAGTAAAGATTCAGGTCCTAAATTGCTAATCTAAAGTCTGCAATGCAAAATTTGCTTATAACGAACACGGTCACAGCTGAATGTGAAAAAGAACTGACATAGAAAAACAAAAGAAATGTGCTCCGTTATCGAAATACGAAGTTTAGCTGCGGAGGGCAAACGCTTCATGTTTCAGTATGTATGAGAAGAAATCCCTCAGCGTTTGTTCCTTGTGTTACACACTGTTACCGAGGGGAATTTGTGTTATTATATTAGTCAGAAATGATATAAGGTTCGTTACTCCGAAGTTTCCTCATAACAAAATACAGTAAGCCCAAATAACTTACACCCTACAAGCAATGCTTCTATGTAGATTCCTCATATTTCACATGTTTAATTGTCTTATAAGCTGTACTTGACAATTCATCCATGCTTTTGTATCATGATGTTTATGCTTTATGTATTTGTTGAAATGTGGAATGTGGAACAATTCAAAACAAACAAACAAACAAACTTAGATGATTGTTTGTGACTTCGATATTATACATGCTATACAACATGGTTCGTTATAACGAACATTTTGTATCGCGTTATTTCGCAGGCTCATTATTCATACGGTTTGTCAATCCGAAAATTGATTAAGGTTCGTGTATTCGTGAAGCTTTTTTATTCGGTAAATGATAGGAATCTCCGAAAGTTAATCGAAAGGTTTGTTAATTGGAACATGAAAATCAGGTTCGTTAATCCAACTATGGAGAAACAAATTAACAACCAAAGCCTCCAGATTTAAAAACCTCATAATAAGTTTGAGATGGCAGCTACCTTACTCAAAAGATATACATGGGGAGCATATGTCACTAAAAAGTGGCACTGTTCCTCTATCTTCTACTATGTAATTCATTGACTCATTCTACCAACGAAAATCCATGAGCAAAACGTTTTCCTTCTGTTATTACAGGTAAATTGAATGCTGAACGTTATTCACTTTGGGTGTGAGAGACTCAGTGATTTAGTAATATTTTCAAGTGACATAAACTTATCGTACAATAATATAATTGTAATTATCAGAAATTTCCTTTCTCGGACCGAACGTCCGTGACCGAAACTTTCAGAACCTATAACAGTGCAAATTGTCTCCAACACCTCATCAGAAAGAAATTTAAATGCACAGAAATTACAGATTACGCAAAATTACATTTTTTTTTGTAACTTGGTTTCTAGTGTTTAGCTGTATTTATATAATTAGAGGGAATACATGCGTAAAATTACAAGTAAATTTTAAGCTGTTTATTCATCATGATCATATACCGCCTTAAAAATTCTGCAACTACTGCTCTATGCTTATTGTTTACTTTGCAAAACTTTACTTTTCGTTATTTGAGCTGAAAGTTTTAAAGAATAAAGAATACTTTCGAGACAAATTATCCCTATCGGTCGTGATTGTTTACGTCACGGACGTTCGCTGACATTGTCACGGACGTTCGTTCCACCACTAGGGTTATGTTCCAGGAAGGATAGCTAACCGACAGAGAGTACGTAGCCTTCCTAACTCTTTCAAAATTTTGAAAAAGGTATTTTCAATGCAAATAATTAGAGTTTTGACACCCTTTCAACATATATATTGCTCAGAGAGGGAGTTAGAGGTGGATTTTTAGATAAAATATGCACTATTTGCTTCGATTTCGGTGAATTGTATGGCCCAAAAACTGCAGTAGAGCCCCAGTCTGCTCCAAACATGGCATGCAGCTCCTGGGCTAGAGAGCCAGAGGTAAAATGTACCTGCGCCATCAAAGCAAGATGGTGCCCCACTCGATAACGTTTTAATCATCACGGACGTTCTTTTTTTCACGGAGGTTCGTCTAAAAATGTAATTGCGGTTCGCATTTGACAAGGGATGAACAGGAACTCAAAACATACATATTACCATGTGGCTAGATCTTAGTTGATTACGACTCAGAATAATATCGCCAATAACGGTCAATGGGCTACGATCTTTATTAGTAAAAAAACTGAGTATAATATTGCATAAAAGAATGTTACATCCCATGTACAGCCAGCAGACGTACAAGTTTTGCAGGATATGTACATTAGGTGGAACCATCACCAAATTTTCGTAGACATTACAGTTGGAACAACAAAGTAGAATTTGCAGCAGCAATAGAGATAGAAACATCAAGGACGTTCGTCTGTTTAGGACTTTTCAATTGTTGTCTGTAATAATTTTATACGTGCTCATAGAGTTCTTAACCATTTTGTGGTACATACCAATGATATGTCAGATCCAGAACACGGTCAGATAATAGATGCCACGTACCTTAAAAAGGCACATCATTGATTTGAAAAACGAAAATTATTATGAAAATAACATTTTACCGTATTTTTACGCTTTAAGTCCTTGTTAAATGCAAAATATCAGTCAAAAGTAAACAAACCCATACATTTTCTGAAAGGAAATTTACCAGACCTTGAGATGACATAAAAGAAACTGGTTTCTTAGATCATCCTGGTGTGTTCTAAGGGAAAGAGTATCATAAGGTGCGAAAATTGACAATTGTACATCGTTCAAAATTCTCACCCATAACAAATATAATCACGTATGTATATGTATTGATGAGACACTTTATTTATCAACTAGAGATGTTACTATGGCGACTGGTATGCCTCCGTCATAAAGATAAGAGCTTGACTGTGGAAGGGTGACGGTGAGATGTATGACATGGAATGAATGAGACATGCTCTTCACTGCTACACCATATAGACAAAATATCCTTCTCGTACAGACACAATATCCCTTCCCTTCTTGGAAAAGAAACACATCACTCATGTTGTCTGAAGCCCTTTTTACACTTGTGTTTCTTAACCCCGTACTTTCTCTGACCCAGGACTATTGTTAGTCCCGTACCAATTTTTTCAGCTTTTTACACTCGCCAATAAATCCCGTACTAAGCTCTTGTCCTGGGCTAAGGAGAAAACTGACCTTATTACACTCGTATTTCTTAGTCCCGTACTTTCCAAACGACATGAATATTCATGATTACGCTGTGCACTGTACAAGTACACGCACGCACCGGCAGCACTTGATTACCTCGTTTCTGATTGGTCAGTGGGGGGGGGGGGGGGGGGGGGGTCGGACTTAGCTTAGCCCCGGTCGCTTAGCCCCGGATTATTATTATTTTTTTTTTTTTGTTCTGTTTACACTCGCTTGTTTGGCACCGCAATTGCGGTGCTAACCCTGCTTTTTTGCAGGGCCAGATAGTACGGGATTATCGATGGGGCTAGCCCACTTTGGCAAAAACAAGTGTAAACAGAAAGTGGGCTAAGGAAAGTCCGGTACCAACGGGGGGCTAAGGCCCCCCCCCCCCCCCTTAGCCCCACCGTTGGTACGGGACTAAGCAAAAATTTGCAAGTGTAAAAAGCCCTTGAGAGTGAAAGGCTAGCCAAGAGTTAAGGAAGAGCAATATACATAGAAATATTTGGAATATAGTCACAAGTGATTTTTAAACAAAATACGGTCATGATAAACTTAAAAAAAAATTGTCTGCATGTCGAACTTCAGTGGAATATGAATCCATGCACTGTGTTATACATACACTTGTATGTAAGGATATCTAACATTATCAACTTGTGAAGATAGAACTTGAATAATCAAAATGTACTTTATGAGCTTTGTATATAGATGTACTCTGCATACTTGAATTTGCTATACCAACAAAGCCGTATCACAAACATGCATATATACATCGTATCGTAATCATAGAAACAGGAGATAGAGTGTAAAATGGAAGATAGAAGGCAAATTTGAGAGTACGAAAACTGCATTTCTTGTTCTGCCATTAAACGTGAATACAAACCTTATTAAGGGCTACACATTTCGATCAAAACACAATGATTGAACAATAGACCTCTTTTGGAATCTTTTTTTTTTTCGTTAGTCCTTTTGTTTTCAGTTCGAGTCCATCACTGGCATCTATATATTTGCAGTTATTTACAGTTCTTGTGGCACTGATAGTTCTCAGCTGAATGTTCCTTTATATTTATCAGCCCACTTAATTTCCGAGACAGGCAATCACTATGATTCACATGAGTATTCATATGAGTACACCTGACCTGAAGTATGTAAGTCTGTCTGGTGGTCGCGATTGTCTGTGCGATCGTTGAAGCTCTACTCCGTTCTGCTGTGGAGCGGTCTGACGGTCGCGCTGCGTGTCATCGTGAAGGTCGAAGTCGGTGTGGTCGTCGCGTTCTCGCGAATTGGGCTTTTGTGGAGCCGGTGTCAAAGGCGGAACTTATCGGCGGACTTTGGCCAGTATATCGGATCCCCCGGATCAAATCGGCGGGATTTTTGCCTCACCGCCGATAAGATCCCCCACCGCCGATTCGATCCGGGTCTCTACCGTAAAATGTATACAAAGTGGTAATGGGGAAACACCCCTTCAGTAAAATTTACTCTTCCAGTCTCCCTCTACAGCCAATGAACTTCTCCAAATCTCTCTGACCAGCCAACCGAACGAAGTTGCCAATTTGAAACCCGGACTACCAAGCGATTCCTTTTTTCCCCCTCCCTTATCTCTTTCGTCGTCATGGTGGCCATGGTACAGTCACAGAACTCTGCTCTGTAGAGTTCTGCACGATGTGACGTTGGTCATGCCAACCTCTCTCTGATTTGAATCATTTTGAACAAAATAACCGAATGAGTTACTGTAATTGGGATGTTCGGCATGCTTCTTGTTAACTACTGTAATACAAGGAGCTTCATATTAAATATACGTATGAGCTCAAATAGTCCACCTTCATTTTAATGTCTATTTCAGGGCGCAGAGTCTAATCATTTTAGTGTGATATAACGATCAATATAAACGCCAACGTCATACATGCATGTTCGTTTGGTTCTTTATTTTTTTCAGTTGTAACAACTAAAAGTGATGGGATGAATTTTCTTTTTGTGTGTTCAGTTGTCTTTATTATATCTTGTGTCCGTGTGTATGTGCATATGAATGTGTGTGTGTGTGTTTCTCTTTTGGGGAGGCGGTCTATCTATACACAGAGATTACTTCAAACAGGCAAGGTATTCTAAAGGGACACAGTATAGTTTTGGTTGAGATGGGCGATTGAAAATTTAACGTTTTGCAAGATAATTAGAAAGCACATTTGAAATAAAGAGCATACGATTCTAAGAGAAATTGGAAGTACATCATACCAAATCGGTTTGGACTGAAAAAAAAAAATACATGTGTAGTGGGCAGATAAGGTGGGTCCATCCTTTAATTAGGGTCTCTTTGTTTATAGAGTGCGTATAAAAAAAAAAAACGCAACAAGATTTGATTTCAAGTTTGTGAAGATTGTGTTAACTTTACACCAAAGTGAGTAGCAACATCTTAAAACCATATCTCCTCTTCAATATGATATTTATGCATACACGGTCATGGGTGGCTAAGTAATCATTCTTTTTAGACAATGGGTAAATTGGACTTGGGACCAAGTTTAGATACTGCAAGAATCAATGCACCTTATCAGAAATTAACTTAACAAATGGAATAATGAAATTAATAATCACAACTTACCATTTTTTTTCAGATAACTCTTTTTAACATTACATCCCATGCCCCTCAACATGGCCACCATTCCTTCCCACACAGAGATTAGCTCTTTTCTCCATCTCACGCACAGCCCTACGAATCATTGTGGCTCGATGGCGCAGAGTTTCAAATTCATCAGTGATTCTTTGTCTCAGAGTTGCAATGTCAGGTTGAGGGGTAATGAACACTTTGCTCTTGACATAACCCCAAAGAAAAAAAAACTCGCAAGAAGTCAGATCCAGAGATTCTGGTGGCCAATCCACATTATGATACAAGGCAATCACCCGATTTCCAAATACCTCAGCCAATCTGTTTCTTACTGCAACTAGTCGATGGGCTGGTGCGTCATCTTGTACGTGCCCACCATAGGCGTCTGAACACACCCCTTTGTTGCACAGGAAAATTTTCCATTAATTCAGGAATCACATGTTCATTTAAAATTTGTAAGCATCCATTTTCGTTGCGGTTGTTTTCAAAGAAGAAGGGCCCTAGGTATGTCTCACCAGTCTGAACATTCAAAAAAAAAAGTGAATCGAAAAGGATTTATGCTGGTCGCACTAACTGAAACTTGGTCCCAATCCAATTTGACCCATTGTCCAAAAAGAATGATTACTCAGCCATCCATGACCTTGTAAGAATAAATAAGATGTCATTGGAAAGAGGAGATATATGGCTTTATGATGTTGCTACTTACTTTGGAGTAAAGTAAATACCATCTTCACAAATTCGAAATTAAATCTTGTTGCTTTTTTATACGCACTGTAGATACATATATCTCAGCAATTTGAAGCTAATTTGTGTAAAATGAACTCTGAATTCCTAAAAGAATTGAATGCTCTTTAGTATTGCAGGTTTCTCATTATTTAGTTGTTATGAACACCATCTTATAATCAAAACTGTACCATCCATTTAATCTTGAATGTCTTCCCTTTACATGATAGGGACTGCGCCCCCCAAAAATATCTTCTGTTAAAAGGGGATGGCTAGTAACTGATCATTGGGAATCAGTGGGAATGCTGGGGGATGATTGTTCCAATCCTTGGGGGATTCATTTAAGAGTACATTTTTTTGTTCTGTGAAAATTATTTGCTTCATAATGGTCTCATATTCAAGTAATGAACAGTTTAATGTTTCCGGGTTAGCATGCCTGTACAGTGACGGGGAATTAAACAGCACATTACTTGAATATGAGACCGTTCTGAAGCAAATAATTTTCATACAACAATAGATATATTAATGTACTCTTTAATGAATCCCACTAGAAGTGGAACAATCATCCCCGAGCATTCCCACTGATTCCCATTGATCAGTTACTAACCCTCCCCTTGAAAGAAATTAGAGTGCATGCAAAATATGGGGTATCACAAACTCACGTAAATTTTTGACTCCTAGTGATACCCTAACTTGAATATCCAAACAGTACACCTATGTCCGAAATCTGGTGTTCCACAAAAAAAAAGTTACATTTTCTCTTCGTAAACATTAAGTTTCATTTATACATGTACCATGTGTACATACATTTTTAATGGAAATACACATTACATGCACATGTAAAAGGTGTGAAGCCAATAGTGGCGATGGGATAGACAGAAATTAAAAGAGATAAGAAAATGAAAAACAGCTATAGTAAACTACATGTAACATGAATTGACAGGAAACAGACATAAACAATTGAAAAAAGATGGCGGCGCACACTAGTGCGTGAACACGTGTGGATTTTCGTGCCCTGAATTTATTTCAATTTTAGTCTTAATACTGCTATTTTTCACATCGTGTGGACAGTTGTGAACGCAAGAATGGACCCAACCTCCAGCCCGGCGAAGAAAAAGGTAAAAACAGGCACACTTTCTGATGTTTCTGTGATTCCAAACGAAAACTTGAGTGTACCTACAGCGATGCCGGACGATGAAGAACAAGCCCCGGCATGGGCCCGGGCGTTCGAAGCCCGTATGCACGCTAGATTTGAGCAGCTGGCTGCGGATTGCCGAAACAGCCACGGCCTTCTCGAGCATGAGATTGGCGAGGTATCTGACAAAGTAAGCAAACTGGAAATTGCATTAGCTAAGGCAGAAGAAAAAATCGACGACCTAGAAAACCGCTCGCGGAGATCTAACATTGTTATTTTCAACCTGCCAGAAACAGAAGGAGATGATGCCCATGAGGCCAGCGCGAGTTTGAAATCAGTGAAGCTCCTACTTGCTGAGGCCAAGATCAGCATAAACATTGAAGATGAGACCTCCAGAATCCATCGCACACCTACATACCGTAGCAACCAGAAGAACTCTCGCCCTCGCCCTATCCATATCGGGTTCAACAGTTATCGTGTAAAAGAACGAGTCAAGAAGGAGCTGATAAAGTTTGTTTCAGGCCCAGACCAGAGATGCAGAAAGATTTTTGTCAACGATGATATGTCTAAGCGGGTGTTGGACCAAAGAAAGGCTCAGCTGACCAAGTTCAAAGCTCTCAAGGAAAAAGGTTTCAAGCCTTTTTTTATCTACCCAGCCATTCTGAAGGCGAGAGATTCTTCGGGCAGGATCGTAACACCAACGGCAAATACCGACGTTCCCAGAGGAAGTTAAACAAGGTGTCTTGTTTCATGCTTCAGGAGCACCAGATCGGATTTTTTTTTTTCATATTCGCTGTTGTATGCTTTTTAAACTGTTTTTCGTGATTATAAAGGCATCTCAGGATGGAAGTCCAGTTAGAGACATGTGGCAGATCTGGTACACAAGAAGAATATCAACATTAACTACTGATAACTGATATACTGTTGCAGAATATACTTGCATTACTTATAACTTGAACCAATGTTACTTCTTGAGAGAAAAAAAGGAGAGGAAGCCGATTTGAAAACTCCAAGACTTTATTCCATTTTCTGGTAATGTTGTCTGCACTTGGCTGTATTATTGTTTGCAAGCTTTTTATTTCATTCTGATCGAGTTTTAATTGATATCGTTTGTTTCACTGTATACAAAGTAGAATTAGTGGTATAGTAGTCAGTAACCTGTATAATGGGTGTGTTTTGTTATTTTAGTTTAGTACTGGTTAAATAGAGAAGAAGTCAATACAATTGATTATACATTACACTCATAATAGATTCTTATTATTTTTTCAAATATTATTATCATTTTAATATTTTTTTTTTCAAATTTTTGATCTTTAAGAATAAGATCTTCATAATGCAAGTTTGTTGTAAAAGATTTTATTGGTGTATTTTAAAGTAAATTACCCCTTTTTTTCTTCCGTTGATATCTTTACTGTGGAAAACTAAATAAGGTAAACTTATCTTTATTTTATTTGGAATAGTAATTACATGTAATTAATATAACTTATGTGGATTTCATTATATTGTTAGCAGAAAAAAAAAGGAAATATTTTTTTTTCTTTGAGGGGGGACCTGAATTGTAGTATTGACTGTTCATATGATATATTTTGTATTTCATTTTTATTTTGTACCAATTCATATGTAATATGAAGGGCACGATTATGATATGTGTTTACGCCCCCATGCGCCGGTGGCCATTGAGGCCACTCCAAAAGTTGCACTTTTGGCCCGGGCCGTTTCACAATTTGAGGCCCGGTGCCACCCTATCTTGTGCACCCATCCTTTTGTTTGTTTGTTTTTTCCAATTGTTTTTCTTTTTTTAATCATACCACTTCTTTCTAATCTCGCAGCAGCCGCAAGTATTATTATACAGTATGTTTTTGTATCTCATAATTTCATTTTGTTGGCAGTTATTTTGTCTCAGGTGCTCTTGCTCTCAAACTTATTGAAAGTCCTGTATAAAGGTAATAAGAAATGGACTGTTTTCCCCACATTACAAATATGGATTTAAAACTTACAACATTTAATTGCAGGGGAATTCAAGATCATGTAAAAAGACGCAAAATTTTTCATTATTTAAGATCCATTGAGAGTGATATAATTTTTCTTCAGGAAACCCACTCTTCAAAATCGGATGAACAATTTTGGATGCAACAATGGGGTGAAAAATCATGGTTTTCCAGCCATTCTTCAAACAGTAGAGGTGTAGCCATTCTAATTCGAAATAGGGTTTCATTGGTCCTTGACTCTTCTTACATTGACCCTAATGGAAGATACCTGATTATATCTGCTAGTATTAATGAAGTTCCTTTAGTTTTAGTAAATTTGTACGGTCCAAATAATGATGACCCCAATTTTTTTCTTGAAGTCTTTAACAAAGTAGACCAATTTAAATACGCTTCTATTATATGTGCTGGGGATTTTAATGCTGTTTTGGGCCATCTGGACTATCAAGGGGGTAGGGACACCCACTCTAATGTCAAGTCTAGCGAAATGTTAACAACACTTATGGAAGAATTTAATCTTTGTGATATTTGGCGTACTTTTAATCCAAATCTTAAACAATACACCAGACATCAAAAAAATCCTAAAGTGTTATCCAGGATTGATTATATTCTTGTTTCTGATAACTTTGTTACTAATTGTTCGCAATCAAAAATAAGTCCAGGTATTCAATCTGACCATTCCTTCGTTACATTAAATTTTAAAGGTGCCCAACCACTAAGGGGTCCAGGATTTTGGAAATTGAACTGTCAGTATTTACACAAAGATTCAGATTTTTGTACAATCATTAGGGACAACATTGAAGAATTTAAACTTATTAATTTTAAAAGTAATTGTAATCCAAATATTTTATGGGATGCGCTGAAATGTACCATTACCGGTATTTGTATAGAATACTGTGCACGTAAAAAGAAAGAAAAGAATTTCGTAAAAAGAGAACTTCTGCGGGAAATAGAGGAGGTAGAAAAAAAAATTGAGTGTTGACTTAAATGATGATGAGCTTCTTAATGAGAAGGACTTTTTAACCCAAGCCTTAAATGATATTTTGGATGAAGAAACCAAAGGTTTAATTATTCGCTCGCGCATTCGTTGGATTGAAGAAGGGGAAAAAAGTTCAAAATATTTTTGTAATTTAGAAAAGAGGTCAGGAGAGAAGAAAAGTATTTTTAAATTAAAGAATGATGATGATGAGATTATTGTTAAGCAGGACACTATATTGGAAGAAATTTATTCATTTTATGAGCTCTTATACTCAAAACAATGTGAGAACAATTTAGGTGATGATAAAGACGTTTTTTTAAATTCTATTGAAATTCCCCAATTAAATGAAGTTGATAAGGATTTTCTTGATAAACCACTTTCAAAGAAGGAATTGTATGATACAATTACCTCAATGAAACATAACAGGTCACCAGGTTTGGATGGGCTACCCATAGAATTTTATATCGTGTTTTGGAAAGACATTTCTGATTTACTTTTAGATTCGTTTAATTTTTCCCTGCAGAATGGACTAATGTCTAGTTCACAAAGAAATGGAGTCATTACTTTGATTCCAAAAAAAGATAAAGATCATTCCTTTTTGAAAAACTTCAGACCAATTTCTCTTTTAACAGTAGACTATAAAATTTTAGCCAAAACTTTAGCAAATCGTTTAAAAAAATGTCTCTCGGATTTGATCCATCCAGATCAATCTGGTTTTTTGAAAGGAAGGAATATTGGAAATAACATTCGCTTAATTATTGATATAATAGAATATACAGATTTAAAGCAAATTCCTGGAGCAATTCTTCTCCTTGATATTCAGAAAGCTTTTGACAGTGTTTCGCATGATTACTTGTATCGGGTAATGAGAAAGTTTAATTTTAGTGATAAATTTATTGATTGGATAAAGGTATTTTACTCAGGTAGGAAAAGCTATGTTTCAAATTATGGACATTTGACTACACCAATAAATATGGAACGAGGTATTTTCCAAGGGTGTCCTATATCCCCATACCTGTTTTTGTTGGTTATCGAGTCTATGGCTCTTGCTATTAGACAAAACGTAAATATTAAAGGTATCCCAGTGGGCGAAAACGATTTGAAAATTTCTTTGCTAGCAGATGACTCTACTTGTTTTATTGACGGTTCACAAAACTCGTTTAAATCACTTTTTGATACTATTGGTTCATTTTCTGAGAGTTCTGGCTGTAAGCTTAACATCTCTAAATCAGAAGCAATTTGGATTGGTTCTTTAAAGGGTTCTCAAAAATTTCCATTTTCGGAGAAAGGTCTTAAATGGAATAAGTCTACTTTTAAAACTCTGGGTATTCATTTTTCTTTGAACATAAGTAATCTGTATGATCTTAACCACAAGACAAAGCTTAAATCCATTGAAAATATTTTGAATTGTTGGCGTGTAAGAAATTTATCTCTGGTCGGGAAGATCTGTGTTATAAAGACCCTATTGCTGCCTCAACTTCTGTATTATTTTTCGGTATTATGTATAAAAATACCAAAGAAATTTTTTAGACAAATAAACACAATACTATATAAATTTATATGGAGTGGTGGAAGTGATAGGGTCAAAAGACACCTCTTGTGTAATGATTACTCTTTGGGTGGTTTAAAAATGATTGATCCATACATGTTTTCTATTGCACAAAAAATGACATGGGTCAAAATGCTTCTTGATGATAACTATCAAAGTATATGGAAATTTATTGAATTATGTATTTTAGATGATTTTAGTGGTAGAAAGGATATATTGTGGAAAGCACATCCCCCTGTATGTATTTTGAACAAATTAGGCTCAAGTCAATTAGCCGAATCTCTTCAAACATGGTATATTTTTAGAGAAAAAATTGTTAAAGATGAATTTAATACAGCTTTTTCTGCAATTGGTTCTTGTCAATGTATTTGGTTTAACAGAAGTATTCGTTCAAAATCCAAACAATACTTCTTGTATGAAGATTGGTTAGACAAAGGTATTGTCTTTATAAGTGATCTACTCAACCCTCCCCATCCAGGTTATAAATTATTTGAAGAACTGATTTTGGATTACGATATTAGCAAAAAGGACAGGCGGAAATACAATTTTTTATTGAAAAATATTCCAAAAGATTGGTTTGTTTCCTGTGATTTAACTCCAGACAAAATATTTGAGGAAATTAAAGCAAAACTTTTAAAGACTCAAAAAAGTCCAAAGTTCGCTTACAGTATAATACAAGAAACATGTTATCCAGAAAGACAGACTGTATTTTGGAGCGACCTCCAAGAGTCCGAAGAAATCAATTGGGAAAAGGTTCATGTGAACAACTTTTTATGTACCATAAATACACGTATTCGATCTTTTTATTTTAAGCTATTTCACAGAGCTATAGGTTTGAATAACTTTCTATATAAAATTAAAAGAAAAGATTCTCCCAATTGCTCATTTTGTAAGAATGCCCCCGAAACCTATATTCATATTTTTGTTCAATGTCCTTCAGTTCAACCCATTTGGGAGGATACTCTTAAAGCTATCTCTCAGAAAATCAATAAGCCACTAAATGTTTCATTGTTTGAACAAATGTTTGGTTTGGATTCTGATAAATTTTTGACATATCTTTTTCTTTTACTTAAATATTATGTTTATATTTGTAAATTTCAAAATAAACCACCAAGCTTTAAAGGTTATAAATCGTATGTCATAGCCAACAAGGAGCTTGAGTATAATATTGCTAAAAGAAATAACAAACTTTCGATTCATTTCAGGAAATGGAGATTTGATCTGTAAATAGTATTTTTAGTTTTGCAGACGACATCTCACATGGGTCTGTATGAGTAGTTTTAACCTTGGCATGTTTTGATGGTATACAATGTGTATGTATTGTACATGTTTCTGCAGAATCAGCCATAATTTTGTATTATGTATAATTCAAGAAGTTGGTTATTTTATCTGTTCTGTGGAATTGGGTGATTCAAAAGCTTTTTTGGTTTTTAAGGCTACATTGCCCATACAGGTCTGTGGATGATGTTTTATGGGACATTGTATTAATTAGTTAAAGAGGAAAGCTTAATTGTTATTGTCAAATACATGTAGCCATGTATTCGTATCTTTATCTATAAATTGAAAAACCCCTCATCTTCAATAAGTTATATATATTTTTTTAATGTAACACAATTTTTCATATTCTTAGTACAAATTGTACATGTTCTGTATGTGTCATGTTAGTGACACTTAATGTGGATGGGGTACAAATTTTCATGAGACAGAAGGACTGCCTTAATTTTCCCTTACTAGTAAGTTAGATTACTACTAGTATACTGTACTAGGATTGAAATAGGTACATGGATGTTGAGATATTTTATCATTTGTTAAACCTGAAAGAATGTTATGTACAATAGTACATACATGTACTTATTTTGGTTTTGTATGAGTATTATGCAAAATTTGTTTACATGGTTTATGCTGTTTTAAGGTTGTCTTCCATTCCAGCGAGTCACATACAGTTTATACTGCCAGCAGGTTTCGGGAATGACTCCGGCTTTCCGTTGGTGGCCTTTTGTGCCTGCTGGGTGGGTTTGCTGCTCTCTCTGTTCCGGCCTAACCCGATCGGCTCTGTGGGCATGCAGATTTCATTTTGTATATTGATTATTGTGTGTGGGTACGCATGTTTGCGTAAGTGTATGAAGAAAGAAGGGTCGAGTAAAGAGTATCGTAACTGTGGGTGGATGATTTGTCATGTTTAACTAAAAATGTAACACTCGAATAAAGAATGGAGTCTGCCGGGGGCCCGAATTGGTGCTGGTGGAGTGAGCGGCGGTCCGGCTGGCGTGTTCGCGGGCTAGTCGGCGGTTTGCTTGGGACATCTCTCGTAATCCTACATTATTTTGCTTAAGATGATTTGTGAAAATGGGTGACAACTGCTATTTGTGAAATACTTGGTATGGCTGCTTTTTTTGTTTTTGTTTTGTTTTGTCTTGTTTTGTTTTATTTCTATTTTTATTTTTTGCTTTGATTGTTTTAATGTTATGTATGATTTGTTTTTGAAAATCAATAAAAAAAAAAAAAGAAAAAAAAAAAAGGAAACAGACATAAATATGGCTTAATGTACCCCAAAATGGCATCTTTATAAATCAAAAGAGTCACATTCAGTCATCAATTCGAAGCCTGTTTTCAATACTTCAGCTTAACTGGTAAGTCTTCAAATTGAACGGATAAGATGTTTGGGGCGAGTAAGTCTCACAGTGTTAGTTATATGAAAGGTACTTTAACCTGAAACACAAACTAAGACAAGGAAATTCAGGGAAACTTTTGAGGTAATACCAAAACTTTTTTCTCTCGAGTTATAATAGCTTTAAATCAACAGCTTTAAAGATAAGAAAATGAAAAACAATCTTTTCTTTATTTTTAACTCGAGATGAAAAACATTTACTTGCCAATAGTCCCTTTCTGTTCGAATTTCCTTGTCTTAGTTTGTGTTTCAGGTTAAAGTACCTTTCATATAACTAACACTGTGAGACTTACTCGCCCCAAATTGCTCTCATGTCTTAGTAATCATGCAATAATGGTTTCATACCAGAGCCGCCGCCGTACACGTATTGTCCTACCTTTACCTATGCCTTTCACTCCAACAAAGGGTTGAGTGGTGGCATCCGCTTCATGATGTCCTGCCATTCTTGGCGGTTGCTGGCTAGATGACTGGCTTCTACTAGTGAGCATATCTTTTTGCTCCTACAGTCTGTTTTTACACAGTCTGTCCATCTCTTGGGTGGTCTTCCCTGTGGTCTCTTACCAGAAATTCTTCCCTCCATTGCTAATTTAGGAAGGCGTGTTACCGGCATACGTATGAGATGTCCAAAATATCGTAGTCTTCTTTGGGAGATTCTATTTAATACTGTTCTTGTTGCATTCAATTGGTTCCTTATTGTGGTGTTCCTTATTCTATCTATTCGTGTTACGCCACATATTTTCCGCAGGCATGTCATTTCAAAAGTCATCAGGCGGTTTTCATCTTCTTTCCTGAGTGTCCATGTCTCTGCTCCATATAGTAATATAGGGAGAATTAGTGCCCTGTATAATTCGGTCTTTGTTGATGACTTAATATTTGTTGAGTTCCATATGGTGTGAAATTTCTGGACTGCCCCCCATGGCTTTTCCAATCCTGTTTTTGATTTCCGGAGCGTTGGATCCATTTTGACTAATAATTCCACCTAGGTAGGTGAAATTTTCCACTTGAGTCAGCTCTTTATCTTCTATACTGATGTGTATTTGTTTGGGCTCTTTGCTGATATACTGCACCTCTGTCTTCCTGATATTTATCTTCAGACCCAAGGAGGAGCTGCTGAGATGTACCTCGTCAACAAGAGTTTGGAGGTCTTCTTCACTTTCTGCTATCAAAGCAATGTCATCTGCATAGCATAGGTTGTTGATGACTTGTCCTTGGATATTAGCTCCAATTTTGATGTCGTGGAGGGCGTATTGCATAACAAGTTCAAGTAGGATGTTAAATAGTTGTGGTGAGATTACACATCCTTGTCTTACTCCCACTGTTACCTTGAACCAATCTGTTAGGTCGCCATTTACCCTAACTGCACTTTGTGATTTCTGGTAAAGTGCTTTCAAAATATTGATTTTTCTAGAAAATCCAAAGAAGTTGAGTGCTTTCCACAAAGCCTCTTGCCAGATAGAGTCGAAGGCCTTTTCAAAGTCTACATAACATAAGAATAGTCCTCTTTTTCTTTCCATATATTTCTCAATGATTTGTCGTAGAGTAAAGAGTTGGTCTACTGTTGATCTTCCTGGTCGGAAACCTGCCTGTGATTCTGACAAAACTTGTTCTGTTCTATCTAGAATGCGTCTCTGAATGACAAGGGCTAATATTTTGCCAGCATGGCTGAGAAGACTAATTCCTCTGTAATTACGACAATCAAGTTTGTCTTTTTTCTTATAGATGGGGGTTATAATTGCCTTTCCCCAATCATCTGGGAAGGACTCATTTTGCCATATCTTTTGGCATAGTTGATGCAAGACGTCTATCCCGGCATCTCCAGCAGCTTTTATCTCTTCAGCTGAAATGCCATCAAATCCGGTTGCCTTTCCATCAGCTAATCTCTTGATAGCACTCGCAATCTCTTCCCTCGTAATATTAGGTTCTTCATCTGTGTTCTGAATTTGGGGTATACAGCTTGCTGTGTCCTCGTCAACTGGGTTTTGATTATTGTACAGATCGTCAAAGCTTTCTTTCCATCTAGTTTCGACCTCTTTGAGTTCTGTCAAAATTTCTCCATTCCTATCTTTTATTGTTTGCATTTTGATAGATGCTTTGTTGGTAATGATCTTTATCGTTGAGAAGACCTCCTTTGATTTTGCTGCCTGGTGAGCCTTGTCCACTTTTGCACACAAGCTTTTGAGCCAGGTGTCTTTACATCCTTTTAATTTCCTCTTAATTTCACGATTCAAAAAATTATATCTACTCTTTTTTAATGAATCATGTGATTTAGCTTGCTTCACTTTGCTACGTTCATTTGACAGATTAATAACTTCTTCACTGATCCATGGTTTACTTTTATTAGCTTTCCTGTCCCCTAAGATCTTTTCTGAGGTCTCGGCAAATGCTGTCTTTACTTCTTCCCACACAGTTTGTGTGTCAGTGTCTGGCATGTCTAGCAGAGGGGCGAATCTTCCTCCAATTTCCACTTCATAGTTGACCCTCACCTGTGGATCTTTCAGTCTGAAGACATCATAATGTTTTGGGTAATTAATTTTCTTATTCATTTTGAATTTCAGTCGTAGGTTTGCCAGCACTAGTTGGTGATCAGATCCCACGTCTGCACTTGGGAAGCTTCTAGCATTTGTGACACAGTGCTTGTACTTTTCATTGATCAGGATGTAGTCTATCATATTGTGCGTCTTCTGGTCTGGAGATTCCCAGGTCCACTGTCGATTCTGTTTTCTCTGTTTGAACATGGTGTTGGTGACTGACAAATTATTTGCAGCACAGAAATTGAGCAGCTTTTCTCCTCGTCCGTTTTGGGAGCCATAGCCCCAGTTTGTTCTATCACTTCCTACTTTGGTATTTAGATCTCCCATTACAATGAGCAGGTCATTCTTGTTTGTTTTGTTGACTACGGTTTGCAGTTGGTCATAAAATTCATCTACTTCACCTTCCGGATCAGCTGTATTTGGGGCATACACCTGTATAATGGTTATGGCCAGAGCTTTCATCTGAAATCTCGCTGACATGATCCTTTGTGAGACGGGGTTGTAGCCTAGTAAAGCACCTTGGGCTGTTTTGTTGCGTATGAGAGCTACCCCTTGCCTGTGGACCGATTTGTTGCTTGAACACAGGATTTTGTATCCCTGGTGTATGAACTCGCCAGAGTCTGTCCAGTGAGTTTCTGAAATGCCGAGGACTTCCCAGTCAAACTTCTTCATCTGGTTAAGCAGGATTTCGAGATTTCCTTGTTGATGGAGTGTCCGTACATTCCATGTCCCGATTCCAATTTTCTTTTTCGTCGTTAGTAGCGCCTTCTTGCCTCCCGATTTATCAGCATCATATCGTCTAATCGGTGGCCTGCTATTTGCATGGCTCAGCCTAGTAGTACCCATTGGTCTTCTAGTTAGATTGAGATGTGATGCGTCATTCTTCTCTACAGGATGTAGGTTCGTTTGGCGTGATGGCTGGTTAGTAGAAGCAGGGGCTGGGACCCTGGTGCCAGTATTTTGTTCCAACATGATGCAGTTTCGCTCAAGAGTTAGCTAGGCGGGTGAGACATTCCTCTCCTAGCCACCCTGGTCTGTTCGTCACCAACTGCACAGGTCAGTTGGGTCACAACCACCACCACGAGAAGGTAGACCAGGACGTTTACCCATAATTCCCCAAGTCGGTCATCCCCTCACATCACATACTACAGTAAGATTAGATAGAATGCTTTGCTTCCGGGGATGGTCTCCTCCTTGTTGTCCATCATATAAGATATGATAAGGGAATACAGGTTTAGGGGGTCACACGTATTGTACGAACCATTATTGCATGATAACTGCGACCATACGCATACTGAGTAGCTAAATGGTAAGTCTTCAAATTGAAGAATTTTTTGGATTTTTAACTTGATATTTACCCGCGATACTAAATCTGTCATGATCCTGAATGCTACAATGCGAAGCCCCATCACGCTATGCGTATGGGGCTGCTGGTCGCAGTTAATTGCATGATTATTAAGAAATGAGAGCACGTTGGGGCGAGTAAGTCTCACTGTGTTAGTTATATGAAAGGTACTTTAACCTGAAACACGGAAATTCAGGGAAACTTTTGAGGTACCAAAACTTTTTATTATCTTTAAATAAAGAAATTTTAATCCATAAACTGTCTCATTATGGCATACGGGAGAAGGCCTTGGAGAACCGAAAAACAATAACTCAAGTTTCAATTATTAAATGTGGCGTCCCTCAGGGTTTTATAAATTAGGTCCTTTACTTTTTATAGTTTATATCAATGACTTCTGCAAATCATGTGACATATTCTCATTTATGCATTTTGATGTTGATTCAAATGTTTTCCTTTCTCATCAAAACCCAGTTACTCTCGTAGACACCATCAATTCTGATTTGAAAAAAAAAAGTAACTCAGTGGATAAGATCTTCATAAAACCTTCAGAAAATTAAGTATACATTTTTTAGTAAATCCTTATAAATATTAAAGGACAAGTTCACCTTTATAGACATGTGTGTTGAGTGAATGCAGCAATGTTAGTAGAACACATCAGTGAGAGTTTGAGCAAAATCGGACAATCCGTTAAAAAGTTATGAATTTTTGAAGTTTCTGCTCAGACACGGCTGGATGAAAAGACTACTATAGCTTGTGATGTCACATGAGTACAACGATATAAAGAAAGGCAGGGGGAATAATATTACCCTTAACATACGTCAGCAGCAAGTCGAAAAAATGTGCACTTTATTCAAAAAGTAAAGTTTTGTGAAATTCTCTTATTATTTTCTTTATATAGTTATACGCATGTGACATCATACACTGTATTAGTCTTCTCTTCCAGCAGTGACTGCGCAGATACTTAAAATATTCATAACTTCTGAACGGATTGTCCAATTTTCCTCAAACTTTCACTGATGTGTTCCAGTAATATTGCTGCATTCTCTCAATCCTTATGTATATGAAGGTGGACTTGTCCTTTAAGCTCAGCTATTATTTTGATGATACTCGATTAGATTGTGCATCCTATGTAAAATTTCTTGGTATCACAGTAGATGAAAAACTTTCGTGGAGGCCTCATGTTATTAAAATAAGTAAAATGATTACGCGTATTATTGTTATCACATTCCAACGTCTTCTTTGTTAACATTGTATTTTCTTTAATATTACCTTATCTCAAATACGAAATTTTAGCATGGGGCAGCGCCCATCAAATTTTATTAGATAAATTATTGTAATTGCAAAAAAGTAGGCCGTACTTCGTATTATCTGTGGGGTTTCGCCACTCAGATTCATTATTCATCAAAAATATAAGATTTCAAAAATTAAAGATTTGTTTCTTTTTCAACTGGGTCAATTCATGTTCATCTACAACACAATAATGTTCTCCCCAATAGTTTTAATTCAATGTTTCCACGAAATCAATGGTTTCATAATCATCCTACTAGGCGGTCTAAGTTTCATATATACCCCTTTTGAGAACCTTTAGCTCAGAATACATTTATATACACCGGCTCTAAATTTTGAAATTCCTTAAGTTCTGAAGAAAAAAAAAATCTCCATCATTATACTCTTCAAGCCTTTGTTTGTTAAATTCTGGCTGAGATATTTATTTTTCATTATCTATATAGGGTACAGCAAATAAAGATTCATCATCAGTAACACCCTAACGCAATGAAAAAAATCACATAAATAATGCTACAGCTGCATGCAGTTACCAGCTGCTGTCCGAAATACATCCTCAATCATCAGGCAATAATTGAGCAAACTGAGGCTGGATAGAACACTGATGGTTCTTTTCTACAATTCCTTTATCCAATCCATTGTCATGTATAACTTGATTTGTTTTTATGGCGATCTTACACAAAAGGACAAGGCTGGAATCGATAGACCACGAAAGTGGCAAAAGATCATTGGGTTGGAATTGCCAGTGGTACAGGATATACACGTGGAAAGAATGGTGGTCAAAGTAAACAAGATAATGACCGATTTAACACACCGTCTGTACGGTTACTATTGCCTGAACAGATCAGGTATCAGACTCTGTCCTCCTCGCACAAAGCGTACCCGTTTTAGAAGTGCTTTTGTCCCGGATTCCATTCACACGTATAATGCCAGAGTAATTAGATAAGTTGTTATGATTAGTTTTTGGTGTATTTATTATTATTATTATTATTATACTCCCGCATATCCAAAGAGTATAAGAAGGTATATAGGAATTGTGTGTGGTTGGTCGGGCGGTCGGGCGGTTCGTCGCAAAGTTTACGTCGGGAACTTTTCTACAGCTCTGAATTAATTCTGATGAAATCTGGGGTATTTGGTGATATTGAGTGATTATCTTTATAAGTTGAAGTAATTGAGTTCAAATTTGGTGATGATGAAAGTGACGAGGTGTAGATTTGTAGGATATATGTTTCTCGTGTGTGTTTGATAGAGAAAGTACTGTTATGGTAATTGTATTTTTTTATATTTTGTGGAGTGAATTATTCCCACAGTACTTAAGTTATGCATTTTTAAATTTGGAATATGTAATGATTTACAGGTGTACATGCAAGACACATTTGGTGTTATTTTGATAAGGCGCTGCCATGGTAATGATTTAAAATTGGATTTTTTTTTTTGGAGTGAATTATACAAATATATTAGGATATGTAGGTGATATAATTGTTTGGTGTATAATGATGATGTATGAAAGGATATTATCAAATATATTTATGAGTGGAATAATTATATGAAAGTGATATACAGCTGTATATTAATAGTTTTTGTATACATGTAGTTGTAAATGTCGGGTTAATGTATTATGCTATTATGGTGCATACGTTACTGTATGTTAATGTGAGTGAGTTTCATTTTGTACTCTATGACATGTCTGATTGTGGTGTACCTGTGATGTAATGAATGTTTATTTTGTTGCGATATTCAATGTATAAAGAATTTCCAGATTGGACAATTTAAGTAATCAATCAATAAATCTCCTATTCCGTTTATTCTGTTCAGCGTGTAGGCATTCTCTCTCTCTCTCTTTCTCTCCTTCTTCCTTTGATTTTGTTTTTGCTCTAATCCCTTTATTCGTATATTCCCCTCAGTTTAGTCATGTCATGTTGTTGTGTCTCTGTTGTTTGTTTCATTTTGTCTTATTTTTTTTTGCATTATGCATTACGTACTTGTAATTATAATAAGTATTTTTGAAGATATTTTAGAGCGGTCAAAAATCTACAAGCAATGCTTTTTAGTGGACCTCTTAGTTCTTATTTTCACCCCGCAAACATAACTTTGTAATTCCAGTATGTGTGCATATCTTTATTAGTTTGTTAATTACCACTGAATGTCATACTTTGTAATATATATTTCCTTATGATTGCATTTTTTATTTATTTTGTGTTATGTTTTGTTGAAAGAAAAATGAGAATAAAATAAATAAATGAAATGAAGTCCACATGCATAGCTCCATTTTAGTCCCCTGCATACACATTAACAAAAATTGTTTGCAGACTATTAGACCAACATTCTTTCTTGTTTTGAAGTACAGCTGAACAATCATTTTCTTATCAGAACAAAGCTAACTGAAAAAAAAAAATGTTTATCCACGCTGTACCCTACCAGCAAAACCCCCTCTCTCTTCCTTCCCACTTCAAGCAGTCTCTTATAAATGTAGGACCTATAACTATAGTATTATCATGCTCTTTCGTTGAACTATTCTTTGAAGTTTTGTCTATAAATAAAGGCTAATCGCACCACACTGTCTGTGCAACGGCTCCAGATGTTCGACTCGTACGTTTTGTGCACGCTATTTAGCTAATACATTGTAGGCCCTACAGTAATTCATTTCTTCGCGCCTCTTGTACGAGGCTATAATATGATTCATTTAAAGGGAAATTATCAGAACGTAAAAATAGGTTTGTCCTTAATATCATTTAAAAAATGAAGAAATAGCTTGCTTAGATTTTTTAGGTTTGGTATATAGGCATCCACAATAAACAGATATTATTTTGTTTTTAATGAGGTCTACTCGCACAACCTGGATAGGATCGGCGGTTGCGGAACGTTTCTGCGTACTGCCTATTGTGCGGTATATTCGTTCTGCGGAACTAATCGACTGGATTCGGCCAGTATATCGGTTCCCCCGGAACCCGGAACGGATCGACTGTGACACCGGGATCTGACGAATTTGCGACATGTATTGCATAGCTGTTTCGTTTCCCCTGCGGAGTTTGACATTTCCACTTTTTCTCGCAGTCACTATCCACGGGTTGGGGTCGAATCGCGAGGAGAATTTGTCTCGCTTTCGCTGCGTGATATAAATGATCCCCTGGGTTGACAGTCCGTGGTCGCGAGCGTTTCTTGTTGTCATGGTACGCTCATGTTCGCTTTGTACCGCTGATCGTGTTGTCTCGCACTGGTGTACGCTCTGCGAGGTGTCGTTCGCGTTGATGGCAATTTCGTGCGAAGCTCGCGATTGTAGAGGAGCTTTGCTGGTGTCGCTAGTGTCGCCGGAAGAAGAAAAGCTAGCATGGCTCGATGCCAATCGCGATTGCTATTCCTCGCTGTCCTGATCGCTTTCACGAGCGTATCGTTGAATCGATCTACTTCTGCGTTTGCTTGTGGGTGATAGGTCGTGACGCGACGGTATTCGACCGCGATCGATTTCAGGTATTCTGCGAACTCCTGCGAAATAAACTGCGGTCCATTGTCCGTCACGATTTCGGCTGGAAATCCATGCTGCGCGAAAATTTCATCTAGTCGCTAAGTGATCACTTGTAATGTTGATCGGAGGATCTCAACTTCTGGCCACCGTGTAACTGCATCTACGACGACTAGAAGCGTTTCTCTAGTCGGTAGAGGTCCACACAGGTCGAGGTGGAGTCTGCTCCACGGAGCGCGAGGCATGGGCGATGGCTGGAGAGGCACAGAGGGAGGAGCTGGCATCTCAGCTTGGCAGGCTGAGCAGCTTCGAACTATAGCGTCTCTGCATCGACATCGATTCTCGATCGGCCACCAAACTTTCGTGCGTAGGGCCTGCTTCAGTCTCACAATGCCCTGTTGCGGCTCGTGAACAATGTCGAGCGTTTGTTTTCGCAGCACAGTAGGGATGACAATGCGCGTTCCACGAAGAAGAAGACCATTCTTCGTCGATAGCTCGTCGCAAACTCGTTGATACGCGGATAATCTCGGGTTGTCGGGCCACTTGCCTGTATTCACCGCGTTGATCACCTGTTGGATTTCGGAGTCAGCTATGGAAAGTGCTCGTGGTATTGCGTGCGTCAGAATCGTGTGAATGTACTCTTCTGCAATATTACGATTGCGATGAGGTTGATCAATAGGTAGTAGACGCGACAACACATCAGCTGGATTTGTCTCATACACGTTCTCGTCTGCGAATCGAACTAATTGTAGCTGTAGCGCCGTGGCTGTGTCTCGCCCAAGAAGACATCCACTGCTTACGCGCACGACAACGAATCGTGCTGTCGTTGAAAGTTGAGTCGAGCACGAAACCCTATAGCGCTGAATTCCCCCATCACTGGTAAGGGGGGGGGGGGGGGGATCCATCAATGTCAATAGTGTCGTTGTGTATGTCATTATAGCCAGGTCTTGGTGAACAAAGTATGCTGGAGTCTCTGAACTCGGACAAGTATTTGCAACCAGTTCGAATTTCATCAATTTTGCTTCTTACTCAACTTAGATTAGACAGCGTTAGTACTGGTATGACTAGCGTTGTCCTCTCCTTTTGACACGTTGTCTCACACCACCCTTCCTACCACGGCGTCTGTGTCGACGCTGATCCGGTGGCTCCGTCCAAGAGTCATTTCTCGTTGGTACCCATGAAGGCAAATCCATGGGCGTGACTCGCGACGCCACGGCTCCAGCGAGTTCATGTAGTACACGTTAGTCATAAGTAATTGGGTTGTAGGATTGAGCCGGAGACAAAACAACCAGAAGTAGTTCCAAACAAACCCTCACGACGTTTAACACTAACAGTTTTGACGAACATATTCACCACTGTACAATAATCACACTGGAACAGATGAGAAGTAGAAATCAATCTCTAAAGATAAAAAATAAAATAAGATTTGACCAAAAATAAAAAGGACAAGGGTAAAAATCCCTGTTCGCTACAAGAGCAGCGCCCTCGACATTTTTTGTTTTTGTGTACATCGCAGTTAACCATGCGAAATCGCACATAAACGATGTTATTCATTGTTATTGAAAAGATTAATTTTTGAGAATTAATGCCGTTTTAGTGTGATAAATTTCGATTTCTACAGTAGGCTTAAAAAATCATAGTTTTGGAAAGGTTACCACCATGCCAGCTTGATAAAATGTTGACGGATAAACTGTAGGAATAAGGCGAAAAATTCAGACGTGTTTTGGCTGACTTTTTCCAATGACACTGCAACTCGACGAGTGTGGCCGGGTTCGTTTGTGTGGAATGCTACTGCAGGTCTGATAATCTCACAATACATTCTTAAAGGAATAGTACAGTTTTGGTTAAGGCCTACAAAATTCACGTTTCTAACATTTTTTTTTGGGGGGTTAGATAATTAGAAACCTCTTATGAAATATGAAAGAGCATTTAGTTCAAGGAGGAATTCACTGTTTATTTCATGAAAACTGGTTTTGAAATGGCTAGATATCTGAAACAGAGCGATCCTAAGGTGGGACCTGCCCTTTATTACGATCGCTTTGTTTTACTTTGTTTTTAGATGCCTCAGTCAGTCCTAAAACAATTTAAATCAAATAAACTTTGAATTCCTCTAAGAATGTTAAACTCTGTTCTATGTGGTTTCTTGGTATCTCACAAAAAGCTGAAAGCCCAATTCTCATCTCCGCAAATACTATTCAATCCCTTTAATTGGTATGCTCGGAACTTTTCAAAGAATAAAGGCATAATTTACCATTTGGAGATGAAACAAAAACCCAGCATTAGTGCTTTAAAATAGTTCTAAAATGTGAATTAGGGAAAGAAACAATCACCGTAAAAATTTGAACCCCAAAATCGATGTTAAGTATGTTTGAAACCGTAAAATGTGAACAATAGTTATAATAAAAACATTTCCAGACTATACCGTATACAGTTATGGTTTATTGAGAAAAATACTGATGTCTCCTTTTATTTTAGGCTTTATTGCGAACATTTTCTATGGTAGGAAGTTTTGTGAGACAATTGACCTACACATATGCATCAAAGGTGATACCTAGAACATTTTTTTTTATATCACTGCTCCCAAAGGTAAAAAAGATCTTTAAAGGTCATCTACGCTAAATTTTGCTAAATTGAATGCAGCCGTAAGGAATTGGACTGACAAAAGTGCGAAATTGGTCGGGGAAAAACTATATTAGAAGGGTCCGTCTTCGTACTGCTTCATCGAGCCTGGATACGGCTGACTCAAGATCGAAGCCTAGCATGCCTATCAATAGTTTCATAGGAGCATATCTGAAAAAACAAAAACAAGCAACGGCATCCAGGCCTATAGACCATTGGTATTTGTCTCCTCTCGTTTAGACTTCTTATCCATCGTTGGAATGACATGTACAATTTAATCAGCCCAGAGTAGAGACACGTACCGATCTTCTCGTAGCAGTCACTTTGCTATGCAATACTACCGATCTGCGCCCGCTTATAAAATTTTCAGCTTAGACAGTTGTAGAGCTCACTAATGTCAAAATCGACCACTGATGTCAAAACAACCACTAATGTCATAACACGTCAACCACAAATGTCACGATGACCACTAATGTCATAACACGTCGACCACAAATGTCATAATATCCACTAATGTCATGGAAACACGTCAACCACAAATGTCATAACACGTGGACCACATTATTATGTCAACATTTCCAAATTTACTGCAAATGTCATTACGCGTCACAGGGGCTGATCCAGGAATTCCGTATAGGGAAGGCGCCTTTGCAAAATTAAAGCCTGGCGCACCCCCCCCCCATTTTCTTTTTATTTCTTTGTTTTACAAAAAAAAAGTAGTAGTAGGGGCGCCAAGTGCGCCCCCTCTGGATTCGAGATCAGTTCATTGACAAGTGCAACTCTAAGTCGCTACGCCGTCCATTGCTGAGAGAGCCGGACTTTAAGCTTGCTGTCTTCTCTCTATCACTCGTGCTGCGGAAGCAGCCGATCGCCAAGCCTCGGGGATGGAGACGAAGAACTCGACCCCCTCTACTGAACACGTAGACGAAGTGAGTGCTTGACAGAGCTGTCGAGCGCCTAATGACAGGCGTGGTCGGCGGTTCTCAAATCGCGGTCGACACCGCAAAGGAGGAGGAAGAGGAAACGCGCCACAATACTCGCGCCAGTCTAACTTTGGACCGTGTGCTAACTATGATCAATGGACATCTACCTCCAGATCAACAGTGCCCAGCTAGAGGATAGGAATGCAGAAACTGTCATAAAATTGGACACTATTCTCGTGTTTGTCGCAGCAGCAGCTTTACAGGCGTGAATTCAGTGGCTGAAGAACTCAGTAATTTCCAGCCATTCGATAACGAGATCGCCAACCACCATGACCACGGCAGTGAGACCGGTGAAAAGCTTGCAACGACCACCTATCGTCTCTTCACCGTTGGGCAGTGGCGAAACAAGACCTGCGTCAAAATAGCGGACATCGAAATCGACATGCTGGTCGACACCGGAGCGTCGGTAAATATAATAGACGCCCGCACATATGAGTGGATGAGAGGCCGCGCATCACCGACTGATCTGCGAATGACCCCCACTCATATTCGCCTGTTTCCGTACGGTGCTACGACCCCTTTGCCAGTGATGGGGGAATTCAGCGCTATGATTTCGTGCTCGACTCAACTCTCAACGACAGCACGATTTGTTGTCGTGCGCGGAAGAAGTGGATGTCTTCTTGGACGAGACACAGCCACAGCGCTACGGCTAGTTCGAGTCGCAGATGAGAGTGTACACGAGACAAACCACAACGCTAGCGCCGTTCACATTGACGCACATCTTGCCAGCCACCACGTCGATGACCTCCAGCGTCAATATCCGGAATTATTACCTATACGAGGTAGTTTTGCGAGGCAATTGCAGTTGATATTTTGCAGGGTTAAAGGTCAGCAGTTGTTATTTTGCAGGGTTAAAGGTCAGCAGGCAATATTTCTTCGCCTCTGCCGGTTTTCGCCACGTCGCTACGTGTCGGTTACACACACCGTACACAAAACAATGTGTGCAAACAGTGCAATCTTCCGGTTTTCGCCATTCACTTTACACAGGGAGGTGGGAAGAGAAAGAGTATTATACCCCTTTCATACCCCTTTCAGGTAATCGTGGATGCGGATAATAGGAGCACTAAGTCGTAAAATTTCGATTACATGAACGGGAGAGGAGTAGAAAAGTGCGCATTATTTTGATGCTGCTATTATGCGCATAATTGCAGCATGAGGAGTAGATCGAGAATACATGAACGCGTTTTACGACTTATCCGCACTGACATACCACAGTTCGGTCAAAGGTCACTCGATTTCCCGCACAACCGCTGATTGCTGAGCTTGAGCGCGCGAGAGGTGTGCATACACGTGAGGATATTCACCACATTACGTCATTATAGAGGCATGCGCCGTAACCATGACAAATAACTCCGTCCTTCGCACCATTATATGAACGGGTGCTCGTAAAAGTAGTGCGCACTTCATGGGATATATGAACGCGATTTTGACTACTTCATCCGCATTATTTGGATGCGGATAATTGAACCGCGATTACCTGAAAGGGGTATCAGGTAATCGTGGATGCGGATAATAGGAGCACTAAGTCGTAAAATTTCGATTACATGAACGGGAGAGGAGTAGAAAAGTGCGCATTATTTTGATGCTGCTATTATGCGCATAATTGCAGCATGAGGAGTAGATCGAGAATACATGAACGCGTTTTACGACTAATCCGCACTGACATTCCACAGTTCGGTCAAAGGTCACTCGATTTCCCGCACAACCGCTGATTGCTGAGCTTGAGCGCGCGAGAGGTGTGCATACACGTGAGTTATAGTATACGCAGTTTTGCAGTTGTACACGCACGTGCATGTGTCATTTTAGAGGCGTGCGCCGTAACCATGACAAATAACTCCGTCCTTCGCACCATGAACGGGTGCTCGTAAAAGTAGTGCGCACTTCATGGGATATATGAACGCGATTTTGACTACTTCATCCGCATTATTTGGATGCGGATAATTGAACCGCGATTACCTGAAAGGGGTATTAAATGTAAACATTCCCATCGACCACGGAAAGAAAACATTCCAGGACGTCGCTGGGTGTCGGTTACACGCACCGCAGAAGAACGCTGATAAATCAACTCGTACAAGGTCGACCACTTACAGCAGCACTACGCGTCAAACAATGACTAGTCCATTCGTGCTCAATAATTGCAGAGTGACCATCAGTTTTACAACTCTCCAAATTTAAACAGAAGTAAAAATAAAGTGTAAAAGCGTTCAGATATTTGAGGTTTGCCTGTTACAACTATATATGTATCTTTGAAGTTGGAGTTGAATGATATACATTGATGAACAATTTTTCAATTATTCGACATGTTGATGATCTACAGGTAGTCAAATGTGGCTTGATCTATATCATAGTGTATAGCCGTATTCACATATTTTCCTAATTTAACTAGGGGATAGGTAATAATTATGATATTGACTGGCCTTGAGGGAGATACCAGATAAATATTGCCCGCACTGAAAGAATATTGCCCTCGTCTTCGACTCGGGCAATATTCTTTCAGTTTGGGCAATATTTTCTGGTATCTCCCTCGAGGCCAGTCAATATTATATAAGTGTTTGCCGGTTTCGGCAAGCTCACAGACTACTGTAGCAGCTCAACTTTTCTCTGCTTCTTTCTCCTTCACAATCTCCTTCTCTCCGCTCCGACCTCTGATCTCTCTCTTCCACACATGCACTCTCTCCCCCCCCCCCCCCCCCCCCCCTCTCTCTCTCGCTCTGGGTGTGACCCTCTCCGCTGTTTCCAATTCCGCTCGACAAGTTTCCTTATCAGGTAATCATGTAGACAAACTCTCGCATGATTACTCGCGAGCCTTCGCTCGCTGGTGTGTTTATCCTAAATGTTATTGATGACGGATACTTAAAGCCACTCGGCGTAATATTTCTCTCTCGTGGCCGATCCCAGACACCGCTTGATAAGCACACGACTTCTGAGGCGGCCGCCGTATAATGGGTAAAGATAAGGCCGCCGATTGATAATATCCGAACACAGTAGACCCCTGTCAAAAGTGACAAGTGATTTGTAACTTTCTTTAACCCCACTGTTTCAGCGCCTACCGGAGATGTGAGTCATCTCCCTGCTGAGATTGTGTATAAATAGTGATTGCTGAATATTGTAAAACAGTTACTCGCACCACGACTCGTCCATGTAATACCTCTTCGAATAAAAGCTGCAATACCTCATGTACTTCTTGCGTACCCCGAGTCTGATTTCTCTACAACTTTAATTAGTGAGTAGGTGTGACTGTGGGTCTGTGTATAACTGCATCTGCAATACGAACAATACAACACACACACACACACACACACACACACACCATCTATCCTCACTAAACTACAAAGCTCGGGTTCATGTACATCCAGATATGGCCCCTATCGCCCAGCCAGCCCGGCGGATACCATTTCAGCTCCGTGAAAAGGTGGACAAAAAACTCCAAGAGCTAATAAACCTGGACATCATCGAGCCCGTGTCAGGCCCGACGTCGTTGTCGTAGTTCCCAAGCCAATTGGGGACGTGATATCCGAGTATGTGTGGATATGCGGAAAGCCAACCAAGCGGTAATTCGAGAGCGACATCCTATCCCCACTCTAGACGAGACCCTCACTGCTCTCAATGGTGCCTCGGTATTTTCTTAACTGGATTTAGAGTGGGGATACCACCAAATCGAGCTCGAGGAGATCTCGCGAGATATAACGACATTCGTGACGCATTGTGGTGTGATGCGATACAAGAGACTGATTTTCGGACTGTCATCAGCAAGTGAGACATATCAGTATGCCATACAGGCGGCACTGCAAGGACTGGAAGGCGTAAAGAACATCTCGGACGACATCGTGGTCTTCGGGAGGGACATCGCCGAGCACGATGCCCGCCTCCACGCCGTGCTGAGACGACTCAGCGACCGTCACCTCATCGTGAATCCGGAGAAGTGCGTCCTCCGGGTGCCGAAAATCAAATTCTTCGGCTTCGTGATTTCGAAAGACGACATCACAGCCGATGAGGCTCGAATAGCGGCCATCAAAGAAGCTCGACTGCCGACAAACTCGATCCTCAGAAGTTCGCTCGTTCTTGGGATTAGTTAATTACTGTGCGCGACTGATCTCAAATCTAGCCACCATTGCCGAGCCTCTTCGCCGACTCACGCGCTGATCAGCACTGGATTTGGGGACCTGAGCAATAGCAATCATTCGATCGACTTCGGCATGCCCTGACGAGCGAGGAAGTCGAGCTACGAGTCGATGCCAGCCCCGTCGGTCTCGGTGCTGTTCTCACGCAGACGATCAACGGGAAAACACGCCCAGTCGCGTATGCTAGCCGCACGCTCTCCGATGTGGAGCGTCGATACTCGCAAATCGAACGACAAGCGTTAGCAGTCGTGTGAGGTTGTGAGAGATTCCATCTCTACTTGTACGGAACCGAGTTCGTTCTCCACACCGACCACAAGCCGCTCCTATACATCTATTGACCACACGGTCGGCCACACGCACGCATTGAACGATGGGCTCTGCGCCTACAGCAATATCACTTCACGATTAAACATATGCCAGGGAAGACAAATCCAGCTGATGTTTCAGGTCAGCAGTAATCATGTGAATACTCATGTGAATCATAGTAATTGCCTGTCTCGAAAACTAAGTGGACTGATAAATATATAGGAACATTCGGTTGAGAACTATCAGTGCCACAAGAACTGTAAATAACTGTAAATACATAGATGCCAGTCATGGCGGACTCTTCGAAAAAGAACTCGAACTGAAAACAAAAGGACTAAAAAAAAAAAGAATTCCAAAAGAGGTCTATTGTTCAATCATTGTGTTTGATCGAAATGTGTAATCCTTTATAAGATGTGTATTCGCAGACAAAGTTAGGACAACTATAAAGATCCCTATTTACATGATTCAAATGAAATTCACATTGCATTGCTCGTATGACATGATTTTCATTCGTGCATTGTCAGATTACAGCTGACATGACGTAAAGTGATGTATCAAATGTAAATGTGTTGGAATAATATATTATAGTATAGCAGTTAAGCCCTCAAAATCATGGGAATTGTGTAAAATTTGACTAAAGCATGAAACTTTCACCAGTATTAGTACATACCATAATATTCATCTTAAGATCTGGAGGTAAGTCTGATTTGACCTCTGATAACCTTCAGAGGTCAATGAACTTTACATACCAGAACATTGTTTGGAGGCATTTGTGAATGATAGGCCTAGATCTTGGTTTATACGCCGCACTAAATATGCATTTGTACTACAAATCTTCCGTTTCCACAGGGCATTGACACGTTTCTGCCTTTGACCTCTGATGACCTTTAGAGGTCAGTGACCTCAAAATACCATAATATTGATCTGTGATGTTATTAATTAATGATGAACATGGTTAAGATGTGCAAAACAAGCATATCTGTTTTACGATGAAATTGTCTTCATATTCCAAAGAGCAAAGACAGATTTCTACCTCTGACCTCTGGTGACCTTTAGAGGTTTTTATGACCTCAAAATATCATAATATTGATCTGTGGTGTCATTAGTTAATGATAAACATATGGTTACGATGTACAAAACAAGCATATCTGTTTTACAATGAAATTGTCTTCATATTCCAAAGAGCAAAGACAGGGCTCTACCTGACCTCTGGTGATCTTTAGAGGATGTACAAAACAAACATATCTGTTTTACAATTGTAGCCCAGATGGCTACTACAATGTAGCACATAAAATAAAGATTAGAATAGTATAGAATAGAAAAGAATAGAATAGGAAAGAGAGTAAAAGAAAACAGAACACTGCATTCGTTTTCCTAATCACCCTGTCGACGTCCATATGCTCAGTATTTTCCCCTTCTTGGAGTTTATGAAACCGTTTATCTTCCTTCCAGCTATTTTTTGTCGAAACCCCTCTCCCAAGAAAAGTCTATGGTCATAGGAATTCATAAGTTAGACATTGGCTACTTTCCCCGCTAGTGGTCAGTTCCAATGGCTCTCCATCCCCAAAGTCCCGCACCAAATTACGGGGAATGACATGATGGCGTGTTTTTACCCTCTGATCCCCAAACATAAATGATCTTCTGAGCTGGAAGGTCGCCCTCCTGCCAGAATTTATCCCTCTAAAGGGCTTTTTACACTTGGAAATTTTTGCTTGGTCCCGTACCGACGGTGGGGCTAAGGGGAGGGGGTCTTAGTCCCACCAATAAGGAATTAATTTCTAGTGAACACCACACCCCAATATAAGATGGAGGCAATGAAATGCTTAAGGGAAAGGAAGTTTGTTAGTAAATTACTTATAAAAAAAAAATGTTTGAGCCGAGAAATCAGTTAGAGTGGCAAGCTGTATATGTGATGACCAATCCAATATCTATGTATCTGTACAATACTATTAAATATGGTCGCCGGCTTGGAGAAAGTCGTAAGGAGCTTTTGGGAACTTACACAATAATGACGTTGTCTTCATATATATATATACACTCAATCAAAAAAGAAAGTTCCCCCATAGCATTTTTGGATATATCTCAAAAAGTTTTTTACCAATTTTCATAATTCAAACGGAAATGGATAGGGAATTTTATTACTCATAACATGAATGGCATATCATTGCCACTAGATATTATTATTGGTGTGAAAAAATGCATTTTATGTCAAAATGCATGGGAAAAAAGTTGCACTTTAGTGATTTGCATTGACTTTTACACAAATAATCAAACAATCACTCAGGATTCTGAACTTTTAAACATGGTTTATTGCATATTTCTCGATCTCTTTCTTTTCATGAGCATACAGTGAAGTATTTAATATGTCATGAATATGCATATTCGTTCAAAGTGGATGTGGCCTGTTCGGCCCACGGTGGAAGACAAGATGACTTGAGGCTGGGACCATGCCGTCTGAGGAGGCGAGGGAAGAATGAAGTTTTCGTTACTTTAAGTTTGATTTCCTAGCGGTGGTGATTTGTTTTGGTGTCAGAATGTGTGACATGTTGTTTGGCCACCAGGATTTCCCTCCTTCCGTAATAAATAATTGATATGTCCACCATCCGCTTCAATGACCAGCCGGCATCTCTTCCTCACACTTGGCGCTGTTCAATGTTGGCCTATGCTCTCTGCAAGATGCGCTGAAATTCTTGCAGTGAAGTGTCATCTTTCACCTTTTTGCTCGCTTTCCGCTTAATGATATCCCAAAGATTCTCCACTGGATTACAGTCAGGGGATCTTGCAGGCAACTCCATACGTTCGATGCCATTTCCCTCAACAAACTGATCTACAACTTGAGTGCATGATGCAAAATGACCATAAGCACATTAATGTGATCACCCCAAAGTGGATTAAAAAGCACATGGCTTCGACCAACATTTTCATATTGAAAAGGCCCATTGTTTAAAAAGTATGCATAACATCTGTTTAATAGGGAAGCACATTGCACCTGAAAAAAATCATGGGAATTACATAATAATTTAAAAAGGTCATTTGCTAACTTGCATAGGAAATGTACACAAAATGCTTCGTATATCCTTAAGTGCAACTTTTTTTTCTCATGCATTTTGACATAAAATGCATTTTTTTCACACCAATAATGATAGCTGGTGGCAATGATATGCCATTCATGTTATGAGTAATAAAATTCTCTATCCATTCCCGTTGGAATTATGAAAATCGGTAAAATACTTTTTGAAATAAATCCAAAAATGCTAGGGGGGAACTTACTTTTTTGGTTGAGTGTATATATATATATATATATATATCCACATACATATATATAATATGTATGTATATATATACATATATATACATATACATATATATATGTATATATATATATATACACACATATATATATATATATATATATACATATATATATATATATAACAGAAATCGTTCAAGAGGAATAACTTTAATTTACGTTTGAAGACATTTCAAGAGATGTAGTCTGATTTGTTAAGGGGCAAATCATTCTACTGTTTGCGGTCTTGTAAACATACTTGTATCTTTAGCGAAAACTTTTCGAGTACGTGGGCGGTGGTAAGTAGGCCCCTTTAATCAAATAATGTATGAGCCAATAATGGTTTCTTTTGAACATGTATTGTGTTGAAAGGTTCTTGGCAAAATTCCAGGGAAAATGTGCAACTGAAAATTCCGATGTTCAAAGCATGTGATGGGAAATGTAAACAGTATGTGCGAATGCTTCTATGCTTCCTGCTAAACTTATTTGTTAGTGGCGAAAAGAAAAGAAGAGAGAAGTCTCGCTCTACCACGTCTACACCACACGGCCTACCGGTATCTAAGCTGGAGGTGGGTTGGAATGTCTTGCTTAGAGCACCAACCTAAGTACAGATTAATTGGCACGCTATCTTTTGGAGAGAAACAATACTTTGTTTCACATTGTTAGTGGGGAAAAGAATAGAAAAGAAAAGAAAAGAAAAGAAAAGAAAAGAAAAAAGAAAAGTAAAGTCTCGTCTCGCTTCCCGAGAGCTGTTCAGATCCCGCTCTACACCACAACGCCTACGGATGTCTAGACTGGAGGTGGGTTGGAATGTCTTATATAGAGCACCAACAGTATAAATTGCAGATTAATTGGCACGCTATCTTTTGAAGAGAAACAATACTTTGTGTCACACACGATGATAGCAGAAAGACAACTGATAATCATCCGCTCATGTGAAATCAAGCAGAATTTTTTCAAAACATTTCCAGAGGCATCTTGGTGAGTTACAGTCTGTTAAACATGTCAACATAATGTGAAAAACAAATTGAAGGCCACCTGCATTAGGCCACCTGCAATACAGACTTGCATTTTCCTACATCACAACAACTTCACGTGAAATAATCAACACGTTCCATATCATACTCGTGATGGAGAGGGAAAATGATAAACAACACCATTGCAAGATTGATGAAGACAACAGACGGGAACTGATTCCACGTAAAATACATAAACATGTACATAATGTATTTTGATTTCTCCATGCATTTCCCCATATCATTACACACAATCATTGCACACGTATACTTGATATGGCATTCAGCTCACTGTGGGCAGACTGAGCACGATCCGATAATTCAGAACCTTTGCCTGAGAAAGGATTGTAGCCTATCCCGCGAGTCAAAAAGAAGCTTTCTTATCATCTCGTGCATCCTGTACTCTTATGTGCAATGCACCCATCATAGAGACAAGCTTGCCTTCACCCAAACTGTTTAGATATTGCCAATGGAAGACTCTGATAATCGCATACAGTGGCTGTGCACCTGGAAGAACGCTGGTCTGACCTCAGGATGTCCAGTTTAGTCGTGGTGGAGATCTGTGTGCCGATCCGTGCAATGTAAGCTCAATCGCGTGCTTCACTGAAGACGCAGATGCTGCCCTGTCTTGAAAGAGATCGAGGGTATACATCTAGACCAATTTCAGCAGGAGGTTACACTGAATCATCACTTGCTGGCAGAGAGTTTTAACCGGATATTAACCGTTGCCATATTACCCTGATTCACACATTGGATGCAAACCGGATTTCGGCCATATTGGAAACAAGCAATATTTGGGCATGGGGGCACAATTGACTCTTGGCCAGGCCCAATTGTTAAGGAGTATCGAGTATAAATAAGACAATAAAAGCAAATATAGTTCCACTCCTATTTGGAAGTGAGGTACCTAAAGATGTCATTAAAAAAAAATGCCCCAAGTTGCCTGACTTAATGACTTAAACTTAACTGGATGACAATAGCAAGACACAGGATTACTTCATGTGGAATGCATGTTAGGCCTCACAGTATGTCGTTTTCCAAATGGTCCATGACGTCACTGTATGCTCCAGGACCATGAATCATTCATCGGAACCATACAGCCCACGAGCTCGAAACTAGGTAGCATTGCCCATGAGCTTGACACTAAGTTTAGGCAAACCAGGCCCATAAGAGTCCGACACATGGGGGGAGGTCCACAAGACCTATACACTGAATTGATTAAGCTCTCTGAAATACATACATTAATCTCGTACCGTGGGCCAAGTTTTCCTCGAGTGTCGAGCTCGCGGACTGCACAGCTTGTGGGCCTATTTCATTTTATGTCGAGCTCATGGACCTTGTTCATCTAGTGTTTAGGTCACAGGATGTATGACTAGTGGGCTGCGTAACTCATGGGCTGTTCGACTCTTGAGTTGTTTGACTTGTGACGTACACCTGATGAGGTGGACCTGTTGTTTTCTGGTTAGCATCTTTCACCCTTTCTTCCAGTTCAAGGGACTTTGCCATATGCCTGTTCACATACTATTAAGCATCAACCCAAAATAAGGTACTCATCTCCCCACCTTCCATGTTTAAGCGTACAAATTTTGTTCAGTGCAAATTGGATAATGTTGCACATAATTTCATGCAAGCTAGGCTGCATAACTAACCCAAACATAAATATCATACAGTATGTCCCAAAAAAAAAATTACAATCAGATTTTCGCATTGATTACACTCAATATGATTAAATTGTGTAAATGCTACTTCAGGGTCTTAAAATATAAAATTTTAGCTCTATTTTGCAGTAAGCCCCATTCGATTTGGTTAAGCAGTCACAGAGAAGTGTGGATCGTTGTAAAGCATGTCATGAGTCTGATTCTTCCAAGTTTAGCACTTCGATGATCTTGTGTGTGAATACAATAGACAGAACTTGGAGGGAAGAGATTCCTGACATCCTCTACAAAATTCCTCATTTCTCTTTGACCACTGAAGCAAATCGAATGGGGTTTCCTGTAAGATGTGGGAAATGAGTTACAGTTTCATACCCTGAATTTGTATTTAGATTGATTCGATATTTTTAAAGATATCATTGCGGAGGGTCCGGTTGTATTTTTTTTTTTTTTTTGGGGGGGGGGACATACGGTATTTGAGGTCACTGCCATCACTGAAGACACGTAACCTTCATTTCTGAAGTAATTGACTGCTCACATTTCTGAGACATTTTCCTATGAACCAATGCTCTGTAGAATATGCATACATGCTTTGATTATAACGTCAAGGCGTGATTTGTAAATGATTAAACTTTTAGGATTAAACCAATGAAGCCAAATATCAATATGTGTAATCCTACACAAATTTTGATATTCTAAAAGTCTGACCTCACATTGTCCTTAGATGTCAAATTTGGATATACACAGGGTAATGACCAAAGTTCTGTGGAATGAGAAGACACTTCTATTGTAGCATATATGCCAAGAGCAAAATGCATGATTGCACACCAGGTGTACAGTTAGCCAATGAATATACGTCAAATATCAATATTCTGATATTTTGAGGTCATTGACCTGTCACAGTCCTCTGAGGTCAAAGGCAGAGACATGTAAATAATTTCCCTTGATCTGAGGAACAGGAAAGCGATTCAGTTGTAACACAAATGAATTTTTAAGACATCGTTATCATGTTTATCATCAACCAATTGCACCAAATATCAAAATTCTGATAATTTGAAGTCATCGACCTCTGGAGGTCATCAGAGGTCAAAGGTAGAAACCTGTCAAGGATCGGTGGAACATTGAGGGAATTCCACTGTTAAAAAAAAACACCAAACAAACATGGTTTTAGTACATCATTGCCGTGTTTATCATTAATCAATGACAAAATATCAATATTCTGATATTTTGGGGTCATTGACCTCTGGAGGTCATCAGAGGTCAAAGGTAGAAACCTGTCAGCGTTCTATGGAACATGAAGACAATTCCACTGTTACAAAAAAAAAAAGAGTTTTTAGTACATCATTACCATTTTAACATTCATCAATGACGCAAAATATATATTTTATCAAATTTTGAGGTCATTGATCTTTGGAGGTCATCAGCGGTCAATTTTTATTATTATTATTATCATTATTATTATTACTAATTGTATCTTTATTCAACGAATCATTGATCGCAGCCAGAGGCTGAATTACAAATGATTTTACAAAAGTGAAAAATATACATACACAGTATTACATAAGTATACAAATGTAAAATTACAAAATCAAAATATACATACATACAAGACAAGAACAATTCAACATAAAAGAAAACCCGCAGGCACTGCATACCTAAGAAAACAATGAAAGTTTGAATTGCCGTGGATCTCTGACCCTAAAGTTAAAACAATCATTGCCAATCAGTACATAAATATTCACTAAGTTCCATGAATGTACATTGTACCTTGAACCATTTCCGAGATATGGGGATTTTAACATTTTCATTTGACTTTGACGTTTGACGTTTGACGTTTGACCTCATGCCCCCCCCCAAAAAAAAAGATCTTTATTAATTCAGACTTACCTCCCAATCTTAAAATGAATCTTATAACATGTACTAACACTGGTGAAAGTTTCGTGCTTAAGTCAAATTTTGCACAATTTTTCGGCTTATCTGCTCTACTAATACTGGAGAACAGTGAATAAAGAACACTTTTGTATTCTGACCCCAGAGCCAAGCAGTCATGCCTCCATTATTCTCCTGAGTCTATAAGCGTCTAACTATCCCCCACAAACATAAAAGAAATGACTAACCACTTTAATTCTATATATACTTTGTATTACACATTTCCATTATTACTATTATTAATATTCTCTTTTCTATTTTACTTCCAATTTTATTTTGTTCTTTCTTTTTCCAAATGCAGACCCTTTTATTCTCGATTGATTTCTTCCCTTGTAAGAGTCTCTTTTACACAGGCTTTTTCCACCTACACATACACACACATGCTTTTGCTTGTGTTTGTACGTATTTGTGCTTACTATGCCCATTCATGCTTGCCTACCAATATTACACATTTTCTCTCCCTTTGATTTTGTGTTCCTCCCTTTTTCATATATGTGCTTTAATTACTTTCATTTTTATTTCTTTTATCAACATCATTATTATTCTCATTGTTATCATCATTATTATTATCATCATCATCATTGTGTGTATATGAACTTTGATATGTTTGATTACTTGCATTTGTTAGTTGACTCTCACTTTCATTTTGTTGCCTCATATTGGTACACCTTATTAGGGCTCGATGTTTGCTCAGCCTCCCTCCCCCCCCCCCCCCCTTCCCCTTGCTGTTGCTATTTCACTCTTTTCCTTTCTTTATCTTGTTTGATGTTGCCTCCCTATTCCTCCTTTTCCTTCAATGGTTGCCCCCTTGGTCCTCAGGATCATTACTGACCCTCTGCGTTTTATCTGTCCACCCTCCTGTCTTAATCCCCCTCCCTTTACCTGTTGGGCTCCTTGCCCATAACCTCCTACCCTCTCCTTTTGTTTTCTTTGTTCTGTTTCCCTAGGCTGTTCCTGACTGTTTTTGTTGTGTGAAGTCCTTATTATGTGATTGCTTGCCCTGCCTGTTTCCTGATTCTGCTAGGATCTCAGGCACCTTTTGATTCCATTTTACTCCATTGGCTCGCCACTATTGGATAAGCAGTTTTCAGCAGCTTTTTTTTTTCTTTTGCTACACTTACTTTTTTTAAACAAAAAATAGAGAGGGGGCAAGAGAGGGGGATGTGCCCCCCCCCCCCCCATCCACGACTGCGTCTACCACAAATGTCAAAACTGATTGCTTGCATTACAGGGGCGGATCCTGGAATTCCGTAAAGGGAAGCGCCTTTACAAAATTCCTGTACAAAATCAAAAACTGGCGCACCCCTTTTTCCTTTTTATTTCTCTTGTTTAAACGAAAAAAAGGGGGGGGAGCCAAGTTCGCCCCCCCCCCCTCTCTAGATCCGGACTGCGTCAACCACAAATGTCAAAACTCATTGCTTGCATTACAGGGGCGGATCAAGGAACTCCGTAAAGGAGAGGTGGGCGCCCTTTAAACAAACGAAAGTCAAGGTTCCCCTATTTTTCCTTTTATTTCTTTTGTTTGAACAAAATATAAAGAAGGTGAGCGCCAGATGCTCTCCCTCGGGAAGACGGGGGTGCGGCACGGTGTCCCCCCCCCCCCCCCCATCGGATCCCCAAAAAGGTCGTCAGCGGGTGAGCACCAGGACACAACACCTATTGGGAGGTGCCCCTATATCCGTTGACAAAAGTTAGAAAGTCAGTAATGATGCGAGCGAACTCAGAAAATTTAGGTGTAATCATATGTACATGACTGAGATTGCGATGATTCTTTTTGCTGGAAATTTAAGGCCGTGTCACACCTTGACGGGCAAGCCTGCGTGTGACTTGCGAAGAACAATTTTTGCTACCCGGAGGTCCCCGCAGATGACCCGCACATTACATTACCCAGCACGTGTCTCACCCGTAGTTACCCGGAGTTGCGCACGCAAGTCCTCTTCACCGGCAGCCAAGTTTTGGCCCGTCACATCTTCCGGGCAAGATACGCGGGCTCGATGCGTGTTGGGATTTTCGAGCACGCAGGACGACTTTTGCAGGCGGACAAGGATTTGGGCGAGTTTCACATGCATCTTACCTGCTGGACCCGTGCTACTTATGTTTTACTTACGTACAATCCGTTTGACCTGCGTGTAGGCACATGGGTGGCGAGTGAGAGCTGACAACTCGGTGAAAGAATTACTCTGAAGGGATTTGTTAAGGCTGATGTCTCACAGAATGTCATGCAGATGACACGCGATTCCGGCGCAAAAGCATAGATCCATTGGTGAGTTACGTAGTTCAAGTGGGTCAACTGCCTGTGACTTGCGGCAGCTACGGACCTTCTTCTTGTGTTCTGCGCGTACCTCTGCGGGCAATCCCCACGACTCATCCGGAAAAGTTTGGTCATGCTCAAAGCTTGGTTGCGGGTAAATCGGACTTGCGAGCGCACCTCCGGGCAACTGCGGGCGAGATAAGCGCTATGTACTGTCAGGTGCGGATCAACTGCTAGGAGGTACTGGCATTTGACTGGTAGCAAAATTCTCTCCGCAAATAAACCCGCAATGCTTTCCCAAACACGGTGTGACAAGGCCTTGAGCATGCTTAAAACTCCTTCCGGGTGAGTCGCGGGGGTTTGCCCGCAGAGGTTTACACATGTAGAACGCCAGTAGGAGGCCCTTAGCGGCAGCACCTCGTAGGCAACTCATACGAGGATACTTCGCAGCTGCAACGCAGGTACTTCGCAGCCCCCGTATGTCGCTCGTAACTGAAAACGGATCGGTTTCGAAGCTCTCACGCAGGTCACACGGAATACACGCAAGTAGCAGGTAAGTAGCACGTATCTAGCGGGTAAGACGCAAGTACGGAACTCGTCAACATCCTTGTCCGCCCGCAGAAAATTTTCCTGCGTGCTAGAAAATCCCTACTAAAAATAGCAACAAGCCCGCGTAGCTTACCCGGAAAGGTGTGACAGGGCCTTTATGGCGGGCCAGATAAGAGCAATAAGGGCATTAGGAATGGTTTCGAAATCAGAAGGGTTGTATATCTCTGTATATATATATATATATATATATATATATATATATATATATATATATAAAATGTACTCTAGTTTTCTTTTATCCTTCTCCCTCTAATATTTCTTCTTCTTGTTTTCTTCTGCTTCTTCGCTTTCTTTCTGGTTTTCTTCTTCCTTCTCATTTTTTCTTAATTCTTAATTGGCTTTTAATATCGATTCTTTTCTCCTTCATGTTCTTCTTCATTCTTGCCGTCTTCTTCTTCTTCTTCTTTTACTTGTTTTCTTCTTCTCCTCCTCCTCCTTTCTTTTCCTCTGTCCTTTGATTTAATTTGATTTGTTCCTGCATACATTATCATTGCTCATGCAGATCATATACATACACATATATCATATACATATTGTTGGTGCCATTTATTGATTAACAAAGCAAGTTTCTTCATTGCCTTTACAATGTACCACAAACCATATCAGTGATGCAATGAATAACACAGCAAGGCTACAGCTTACGTATTGCTTGATTTGCATGCAGCCCTCGTACATAATACATAACATAATACCATGTTCAGACGTATTTCTAGTCGGAGTAAAATTTTATGGCGCAGCAATTAGAATTCAAATCTATGCTTATCTTACCACGACCCTGTGTCCACACGACGGTCGTGGGAAGAAACTCCGACCAATTTACCACGGCCTTCTTGGGGATAACCGTGGAGGTTCGATGTAACTTCTTGAAGTGGTAGCGCCGCGCACGTCGACCATACCATTGTTTGTTGTTGTTTTTTTTTACCTGCGGCATTTATCTTCTCCATTCTTGTTGATGAGAATTTCTGAGCGCTAACTTCTCCGTCGCGATCAATTGTACTGCACGCGCACATGTACTCGCATTTGACTCCGGAAGTTTTACCAAGGTCGTAAGGTTTTTAAGGTCATAGAAACTCCGAGGGCTTGTCCGCACGGGCAATTTACTCCGACCGGCTAGTCGTGGTAGCGAGATACTCCTGGGAAAAAAACAACAACAAAAAAACAACAACAACAACAACAACAAAAAACAACAACAACAACAACAAAAACCCCTCAGGAGTATCTTGGTCGCAGGAAGAGGTCGTGGGAAGTTCCCCCGACCGGAGCAAGTTACCACGACCTTGTTCAGACGGGCACTACTCCGACCTTCTTCCGACCAGCTGTAGGAAAATACGAGGGAGGGATGACTCGCATAGAGATAGGATAGAAGAAAGGAGAGAGGAGAAGTCTGTCTGCTTTCGCTAATACACAAAGTTAGATCACCTGGATCACTGAATAGTAAAGCATGGCAAAGTATTTTGTCACCGAGGTACAGGTGAACAGTTACATGTCATGGTCGGTTACATAACATTACGCAATAAATTCAGAACGGCGATATTTCCACGAGGGAATTTCATATACAATACAATTAGAATGACATTATAAGATCACTGATATCCAGAGAGCAGCATTGTCTTTACAGCTTTCTTAAAAGAGTACACAGACTTTAAAGTTCGAATTTCAGAAGGAAGAGAGTTCCAAATATCGGGTCCAGTGTGTCTAATAGATGTCAGAGCCATCACCGTTTTAGGATTTTGTAAATGAAATTTATCAGATTGTCTAGTGAGATAAGAATGTATGTCCTTGTTTAACTGAAAAAATGAGAAAAAAGAAGGTGGCAACCGACCGTTATAAAAACGAAAATAAAAAGTGAGTTTAAAAAAAAAAAATGATGTCATTTACCTTTAGTGTTTTCATTTCTACGAACAAAGGAGCTGAATGATCCCGGTAACCTAGAATGGTGCATAAACGTATAGCTTCTTTTGCAGAAGCAATATACTGTCAATGTAACTTTTTGCAGCTGCCCAAACAATGTTACAATATGAGATGTTCGATAATATCGACGAATTACAAAGCATAAATACAAAATTTGGGACATAATACTTAATCTTACAGAGTATACTAACGTTACGAGACACTTTATCTGAGATGTATTGCACATGAGCATTCCATTTCATATTTTCATTTGTTACATATTCCATGAAATTTGACATTTCCTTTTTGTTCCTTCTTCTTCTTCTTCTTCTTCGTCTTCTTCTCCTTCTTTTCTTCTTCTCTACTCTAAGTTCCTAATGCAAGCAATGAGTTTTGACATTTGTGGTTGACGCAGTCGTGGATTCAGAGGGAGGCGCACCCCCATGGTGCCCCCATTCCTTTTTTTTTTAACAAAAGAAATAAAAAGAAAGGGGGGTTCGTCAGGTTTTAAGTTTGTAAAGGCGCCTCCCATTAACGGAATTCCTGGATCCGCCGCTGAAATGCACGCGTGAATTTGTCATTTTTTCTTCGGTTGGCGCAGTCGCAGATACCCCTTTATTTTTTTTTTTTTTAAACAAAAGAAATAAAAAGAAAAAAGGGGCGCACTAAGGGGGCGCACTTGGCACCCCCTCTCTCTATTTTTTGTTGAAGCAAAAGAAATACAAAAAAAAATGGGGGAGGGGCTGCCCCCGGCTTTGATTTTGTAAAGGTGCCTCCCCTTCACGGAATTCCTGGATCCGCCCCTGTAATGCGCCCCCCTTATTTTTTGTTTAAACAAAAGAAAGAAATAGAAGTAAAGATGTGCGCCAGCCCTTAATTTTGTTAAGGCGTCTCCATTTACGGAATTCCTGGATCCGCCCCTGTAATGCAAGCAATGAGTATTAACATTCGTGGTTGACGCAGTCGCAGATCCAGAGGGAGCGCACCCCCTCTAGTGCCGCCCCTCTCTATTTTTTTTTTTGAACAGAAGAAATAAAAAGAAAAGGGGTTCGCCAGGCTTTAATTTTGTAAAGGCGCCTCCCCTTTAAGGAATACCTGGATCCGCCCCTGTAATTCAAGAAATGAGTTTTGCAATTTGTTGTTGACGCAGTCACAGATCCAGAGGGGGCGCACTTGGCGCCCCCTCTATTTTTTGTTTTGTTTTAGAAAAATAAATAAAAGGAAAAAAAGGGGGTGCGCAAGCCTCTAATTTTGTAAAGGCGCCTCCCCTTTACGAAATTCCTGGATCCGCCCCTCTAACGCAAGCAATGAGTCTGGACATTTGTGGTTGATGCAGTCGCGGATTCAGAAGGAGGCGCACCCCCTCTGGTGCCCCCGCTCTATTTTTTTTTTTGTTTAAACAAAAGAAATAAAAAGAAAGAAAGGGGGCTCGCCAGGCTTTAATTTGTAAAGGCGCCTCTCCTTAACGGAATTCCTGGATCCGCCCCTGTAATGCAAGTAAATGAGTTTTGACATTTGTGGTTGACGCAGTTGCAGATCCAGAGGGAAGTGCGCCCCTCTTTCTTTTTGTTTTGCTATACAACAGAAACAAAAAGAAAAAAAGGGGGTGCACCAGGCTTTTAATGTGTAAAGGCGCCTCCCCTTTACGGAAATTCCTGGATCCGCCCCTGCAATGTAAGCAATGAGTTTTTGGCGTTTAGTGGTTGACACAGTCGCAGATCGAGAGGGGGCGCTCGAGCGAAGCGACCGAGTCGGGGGGGGGGGGGGGGGGAGGGGAGGGAGGGTGTAGGCGGGGGTTTCATATCCACTTCCACGGAAGGAACTTTTTGTAAAAGCAGAGTACAAAAGTCGCGTTTGTAGAGCATCTAAAAGTAAATTTCTAGGGAATTAAACATAGAGGGAAAAAAAAATCAATGTGAAGGACTATGATTATAACATACGGGGGTACATTATCTGACGGTGTGAGATCCTCGGCGAGGGAGCGAAGCGACCGAGCGGGGGAGGGTGTGGGAGGGGTATACCCCCTCCCATGGTAGGGACTTTTTATAAAAACAGAGTATAAAAGTCGCGTTTATATGACATTTAAATCAAATTTCTATAGGGAATTAAACATAGCAGAAAAATCACTGCGAAGGACTGTGATGATAACTTATGAAAACTATTCATTTTACTATGGTAAAGTACGGGCAGAGGGAGCGACCCACTTTCACTTTGCCATTCGTCTGAAATGTATTCATCAAGGCCGTGTCACACCTTTCCGGGCAAGCTGTTCGGGCTTGTTGCGAGGAGGGGTTTTCCAGCACGCAGGAGAATTTCCCCGTTTGCGAGTTTCGCACATGTTTCTCACCTACTAGACGCGTGCTACTTATCTTCTACTTGCGTGTATTCCGTGTGACCTGCCTGAGAGCTTTGAAACCGATCCGTTTTCTGTTACGAGCGACTTATAGGTACTGAGAAGTACCTGCGTTGGAGATGCCTGAGAGGTGCTGCCGGTAAGGGTCTCCTACTGGTGTTCTGCGTGTACCTCTGCGAGCCAACCCCTACGACTCACTCGGAACAAGTTTTGAGCATGCTCAAGGCCTTGTCATACCGTATCTGGGGGGAAGTTTTGCGGCTTGACTTGCGGTGAAACAAATTTGCTACCCGGAGTTCTCCGCACTTGGTCCGCACCAGTCCTGACAGTACCTAACGCGTATCTCGCCTGTAGTTGCCCGGAGGTGCGCACGCAAGTCCCATTTAACCGCAGCCAAGTTTTGAGCATGACCAAAACTTTTTCCGGCTGAGTCGCGGGGATACCCGGAGAGGTCCACGCAGAACGACAGTAGGAGGCCCTTAGCGGCTGCGGCAGCACCTCGCAGGCAACTCCCACGCAGGTACTTCGCAGTCCCCGTATGTAGCCAAGATAATGACATTCTGTGGGAATTCTGCCATTCCTTCAGAGGTATTCCTTCACTGAGTTGTCAGCACCCACGCGACTGGTACACAGGTTACACAGTGTACCCGCAAGTAGTCAGGGAAGTAAGGCACATGCTCTGACTCGCCCAAATCCTTGTCCGCCCTCAGAAATTGTCCGGTATGCTGGAAAATCCTCACACACAACAAGCCCGCGTAGCATGCCCGGAAAGGTGTGACAGGGCCTAAACATGGTTACGGGTAAAAAGATTTGCCTGCGCACCTCCGCGCGACTACGAGTGAGATACGTGCTAGGTACTGTCATGTGCGTGTCATCTGCGGGGACCTCCGGGTGGTAAAAATTGTTCTTCACAAGTCGCACGCAAGGCTTGCCCGGAAAGGTGTGACACGGCCTTTAAAAGCGCACATGATCGCATTGTTCGAGCAATACAAATTGTTTTTATATTAGCATAGAAGCATAGAAGAAAAGGAAACATGTAAGATTTACTAAAGGTATGTTTCAGGGGGCACACTCAAGGACGCGAGACTACCATCTATACACTAAATTTACTCATAAGTAAATATTAGTGCATAGATATAATAATGTATATTGTTAGTGTATTATTCGCATAAAATTTCGCATTTTCAGTTATGACATTGACAACTTTTAGACGAGAAAAGTGCCTTTATTGTTTGGAATTTGATTTTTGAACGAACGTGTACAACGGAGATACAAAAGAGAACACAACAGGAATATTATTATTATTTTTTTTTTAACCGTACAGGTTCTGGGGACAAGATATATAGAATACGCTAATGTAGAGGGCACCTCTACACTGAGTTTTTATTGATCGAGTTAACAGGATTACAAAAACATCACAACAGAATTCGAGATAATAAAAATATTACTAATAATAAATGATAATAAAAAATTGTAAAAAATCAAAGCAAGCAGCATATAATAAAGTCAATAAGAATGTTGTACATATACAATGGTACATTATTTGAAAAACAGCCTTAAGAAATAATAGAGAGCATCAAGTCGCCCTTAGGGCGCCCTCAGGCAGTCAGGAGAACTCACCAGATTCCACATGAGAATAAGAACATGTATACATAACAAATGGCTAAACCATTCTATATGTGGAACCAAGTACTAGTAGATACCCCCAAAAGCCCAAAAGGGCCCACACCCACTGCCACTGGCACCACAGATTGGCGCGTAATATGACAGTGTCATTAACAATATATCGCTTCAATATGCTAAATTCAGTGTGCTCACCGCAATAACATACCTTTACATCAATATCAAATCTCCATTTACGGAAAAGAAGTGCAAGTTTTCCATTCTTATTAGCAATGCGATATTCAAGTTCTTTACATGTTTTAGATACACCTTAAATCCTTGAAATGAGGGTTGGTTACCTCTGAATTTACACAAATAAATATAATATTTAAGGATAAGGAAAATATAGGTTATAAATCTATCATCTTTAAACCCGAAATTTTTTTCAAAATTTTACACCAAACTCGTTATTTATTGCTTTCTCCCTGAAAAAATACCAAGTTGTAATAGAATCAGATAATTGAGAGCATGGTAGCTTATTCAAAACAGATACAGGTACGTAAGATTTCCATAAACTATCATTCATGTGATTAAAATCTTCTAATACTGAAAGTTCAATCATCTTCTATAAACAGTGATAAACTACTCTAATTTTTGTCTAAAAGAAGTTTGACCCAAGCCATTTTTTGTGACATGGCAAAAACATATGGATCAATCATTCGCAGCCCACCCGAAACAAAATCATTACAAAAATACTTTCTTTTTACTCTATCTCTTCCACCACTCCAAATAAATCTATAATGTATTCTGTCTAACTCTTTGAATTTTTTTTTTTGGATCTTTATACATAATACTGAAAAAAGATACAACAGTTGAGGTAATGATAAGGTTTTAACTACACAAATCTTTCCAATTAAGGATACATTTCTGTAGCGCCAACAGTTTAGGGTCGCTTCTATATAGATTTCAATTTAGGTTTGTAGTTAAGAGCAAAAACTTTGCTGACATCTAGTGAAAAAACAACTCCAAGGGTTTTGAATGTATCTGTTTTCCAAATTAGACCATTTTCAGAGAACATGGAGAATGGATTTATTTGAGAGCCTCTTTTAGCACCAACCCAAATTGCCTCCGACTTAGATATATTTAATTTACAACCAGAACATACTGCAAAATTATCAAGCAAATCAAACAAAATGATCAAAAGAACTGAGTGAGCCATCTAAAAAACATGTGGAATTGTCAGCTAACAATGATATTTTCACTTCTTTTCCTTCTACAGGAATACCCTTGATATCATTATTTTGTCTTACAGCTATAGAGCCATTGTTTCTATAACTAATAAAAACAAATAATTATGGAGAGATAGGACAACCTTGAAAAATTCCTCTTTCTATCATAACAGCTTTAGTAAAAAAAAAAAAAAAAAATTCCATTATTTACAACATAACTCTTCCGGCTGGAATAAAGAGTTTTAATCCAATCAACAAATTTATCCCCAAAATTAAATCGTTTTAAAACTTTTAATAAATATTCATGGTTGACACTATCGAATGCTTTTTGTATATCTAAGAGGAGAATGACACCAGGGAGGTCAAGATTTTGATTATGTATCTTATCATTATGCCCTATATATACATTTTCTATCATATTATTTTTGATGATACAGCAGTGTGTCCCTAAAATCCCCCATACATACGCCCATACACACACCACTTAATATAGATAACATAACTGATCATCCTAAAGTCCCGAAATCACTGCCTCTCTTATTCTTCTTAACCAAATTCAATGGACAACACCATCAAATTTACTGTTCTGTTTGTTTTTCCTCAGAAGTACTTTATTGATTCATATTCATTTGCTTTGATTATCCATAGATCATAATAATCATATCTTATATATATATATATATATATATATATATATATATATATATATATATATGTTCATCTTGGAATTCAAGATGAACATAGCATTGTTGTTATGATTCATGTTTATCATTGTCCATCATTGTCTTTGCACTGACGAAGGTCTGAGGCAGACCGAAAATTTTGTAATAAAAATTTTTTGTAATCGTTGGATCCATGGCGTACTTGAGACTCTTTCTTCGAATAATTATATATATATATATATATATATATATATATATATATATATATCACATAATCCTATACTGACATAATTAATCAGGACTTCACATTTTCATTACAAAATTATGTAATGTATTGCGGTCGATCAGAAGCACAAGAAGCCGTGTAGATATTAGTCAATTCAAGCAAGTTTCAATGAACTTTGGTTGGTATGTTTCAAGACACAGAGTAAAGTGACTGCTAATTGATGTCGTGATTTTTAGTGAATAAGGATCGCTCTTTCAAAGTTATTTCTTTCAATAATAATTATTGTCACAAATCAATTATGACCTTTTTTAGCACATGACTTTCTCTGCATATTCCATTCCAGCGGCGTCGATCCGTTTTCATGATGGGGGGGGGGGGGGGGGCAAAAACTTGGAGGTGGAATATAGCCTATCATGTGCGAGGGAGCGGAGTGACCGAGCGGGGGAAGGTGTGGGAGGGGGTGCCACGCCAGGGAGATCTTGCATTTTCAGACCTGAAGTTCAAAGTTCTAGTGCACACTTCTGGTGAAATATTTTTTTTTCTATTAAAAAAAAGGAAAAAGATAACTGCTTGACTAACTGGCGGCATCTCAGCCCTTGTTTCCATGTGTGCAACATCACTGTGTAGGCATAGTGATACATGGAAGTTGACAGGGGGAGGGTGTATGAGGGGGTAGCCCTTTCCCACACGGCGGAGCTTTTGCATTTTTAGGTGATCCGAGTATCCTCTCGGATCACCTTCTGTATCTGTACTGATTCTTTGTTCTTCTTCTTCTTCTTCTTCTTCTTTCTCCGCAAAAGTTGTGTATCGGTTAGCTCAGAAAGTGTTCTTCCTATCAATTTCAAACTTATACCATATATGGACCATGTCCCAAAGACGACGGGTCTAATAATATCATAGTGATCAGTCGACCGTGACGTCACTATGACGTCATTATATGAAAACCATTCTCAATCATATCTCATCAATGGAATGGAATTTTTCAATGAAATTTACGTCATATATATTTCAAGTTAAGCGCATTCTACTCATATTCTCAAAATTCATATTTATCCTTAAAGCGTGCGCGTACGCGCGCGTGGAAATATTTGTATGCTCAAATCGAGCTCAATTTTTTTTGCATACGTTTCAGACGATTTGGAGCATTTTTTGAAAAATTGAAAAAATTGGACGGGCGCGTACGCGCGCGCACATATACGCATGCACAGCTCTTATGCAATTGAAATTTAGCGTTTTTTTACTCTTATCGGATGCCTGAAATGTCAAGAAATATTTCTACCAAGTTTCAAGTCACTCCGATTCAATATGACGTCATACGGGCCCGTCAAATTTGAAGTTCCGCGCGCGCGTCAAAGGCGATATACAGTGCAACAATGCAAAAAACCCGCCAATTTTAAATCCGATTTTACTCGTCAAGATGGACAATTACCCACCATTTTCTTTACATATTCTGAAAGCTGATGAGTTGTACATGTCATTTCATGGGTTGGCAATGCTGGAAAAATGATGAAAAGATATCAAATTTCTTAATAAAGTAAAAAAATTAAATTTGCAAAAAGACGTAATCAAATTTTAAGTTCACTCAAGCGTATCTCACTTATTCTTTCGTTGATTTTCGTCCAAATTTCAATATGTTGTAATTAATTAAATGGTCTTTCAGTCATATAATAACAACATTTTGATTGGATGACGGCATCACCTCGTAAAAATGGATTGAAAGTAACATTGTCAAATTTCACCAGTTTACGTGTTATCTCTATGGGAGTGCAGTTTTTCTGGAAATGAAAACTGACATGACTATCTTTATCGAGCACTAGCTCACTTATGCTTCGGTGAATTTCTCCAAGATTTTAGTATGTTGTAGCTGAGACTTTGGACTATCGTGAATGTGCCCTTCGTTTTTTTATACGGAGTCGGCATCACGTCAATAAACTTGGTTGAAATTAAAGCTTATCTTCTATGTATTGACATAGTTCTTCCTTTCTGCAACTTTCTTTGCAATAACTAAAGAAAAACATCCCCTATCACCACCATATTTTGCACATGTTTAGTTCATGTCACGTACATTATTTCACGAAATAACAACTACTTGATCAGACACCATCTTGGGTATGTAAATTAGGGTCAAAGGTCATAAATGTTTTATCCTGTATCTTGGTGAATACATGTCCTATCTTTCCCATATTTTGCACACGTAAAGACCATGTTATAAGGATCATTTCACAAAATAACCAGTTTTGGCTCAGAGGCCATCTTTTTTTTGTGCAAAGTGGGGTCAAAGGTCATATGTCCTTCCTGTATCTTCATTATGACGTGTTATCTCTATGGGAGGGAATTTTTCTAGATGTGAAAATTGACATGATTGTCTTTATCGAGCACCACCTCACTTACCCTTCGGTGAATTTCTTCGAGATTTTAATATGTTGTAGCTGAGACTTTGCGCTATCATATATTTGCCTTTTTATTTTTGTACACTGTCGGTATCACGTCAAAATACTTGGTTGAAATTAAAGCTTATCTTCGATGTATTGAAATATTTCTTTCATTATGCAACATTCTTTGCAATAACTCAAGAAAAACATACCCTATCACCGCCATATTTTGCACATATTTAGTTCATGTCACGTACATTATTTCACAAAATAACATCTACTTGATCAGACACCATCTTGGGTATGTGAATTAGGGTCAAAAGTCATAAATGTTTCATCCTGTATCTTGGTAAATACATGTCCTATCTTTCCCATATTTTGCACAGGTAAAGACCATGTTATAAGGATCAATTCACAAAATAACTATTTCTGGCTCAGAGGCCATCTTTTTTGTGCAAAGTGGGGTCAAAGGTCATATATTCTTCTTCCTGTATCTTCGTTATGACGTGTTATCTCTATGGGAGGGAATTTTTCTAGTTGTGAAAATTGACATGATTGTCTTTATCGACGACTAGCTCACTTACCCTTCGGTAAATTTCTTCCAGATTTTAGTATGTTGTAGCCAATTTAATACTCTTTAAGATTTGTTCAATCAAAGTTTAATCGGATGATGTCTTCACCTCGTGAAAATGGATATAATGTTACCTTGTCAAATTTAACCAGTTTACGTGTTATCTCAATGGGAGGGAATTTTTCTGGAAATGAAAATTGACATGACGGTCTTTATTGAGCACTAGTTCACTTACTCTTCGGTGAATTTCTCCCAGATTTTAATATGTTGTAGCTGAGACTTTGGGCTATTGTCAGTGTCTTCTCCAATTTTTCATACGACGCCGAGATCACGTCAAAAAACTTGGTTGAAATCAAACTTATCTTCGATGTATTGAGATATTTCTTTCTTTCTGAAACTTTCTTTGCAATAACTCGAGAAAAACAGCCCCTATCATCCCCATATTTTGCACATGTTTAGTTCATGTCATGTACATTATTTCATAAAACAACAACTACTTAATCAGACACCATCTTGGGTATGTAAATTAGGGTCAAAGGTCAAAAATGTTTCAACCTGTATCTTGGTGAATACATGTCTAATCTTTCCCGTATTTTGCACACGCAAAGACCATGTTACAAGAATCATTTCACAAAATAACCACTTTTTGCTCAGATGCCATCTTGGCTGTGCAAAGTTGAGTCAATGGTCAAATATACTTCATTCTGTATCTTCGTTATAGTGTATACCGAATTTGGTACCAAAGATGGCAGACCTGACTGTCTTTTCTAAATGAGAATCCAAATATCACACGGCCAATGTCTCTAAACAAGGATGAAACCTATATGGTCATGCCTATTGCGATCAGGACTCGAATCATTGATTTAAAAAAAAAAAAAATCGGATCACCTAATTTGTCAGTCTTGACAAATTCCAAGTCTAGTTAGAGTTGAAATAGAACAATCTCATGCACACTTCTATGAAATACTCCGAAAAATTGTCAGTCCCTAAATGTGTCGAATCTTAATCTGTGAGTAGGAACCGAGCGGGGAAACATAAATTAAAGAGGATGAGGGAGCATTTATATATTTGAATTAAAGTGACAGATATCATAACATGCTTTTTCATGAAATATTCTAAAATTTGTCAATCCCCCAAGTTTGCTAAGTGTATGGTTGGAGACCTAACGGGGGAGGATGTGGGACTTTTAGTGTACTAATAATATGAAGGGAAACCAGGAGGGGAAAGGGTTAATTGAAAGGGGATAATTATCCCCTCTCACACGACGGAACTTTTGCATTTTTCTTTAAGTGAAGTAACAGATCTGGTGTACACTTTCGATAAAACATTTGTAAATCTATCAATCTAAAGGTGCAGTCCATGCAAAATAGACCAAGCGAGAGAATTTGGATTGGTCAGAAGTAAAGTGCTGTACATAGACCCTACATCCTTGTAAGCACACGAACACGTTCACGTATAGCACCTCCCTGCACGTACCGTATGGATGTATACAGTGCGGTCACTGTAAAATAGATGCGTATAAAATCAGTGCTGCCAGAGCCCGGGGTGCGATTTTTTTCCCCACTAATATTTTGTCCCTGGTGCAAGAAAAAAAAAATAAAAAAGAATGATTATTTATCGTCCGGCGTTCAGGTCGCTCGCAGATTGAGGTGGTATATCAGATATATATACATACATAAAGGGTACCGCCATGGGCACCCCGTTGCCCCATCATACTAGTATGCCAACATCTTCATGGGGGAGATAGAGGCAAAGCATTTACATCTCACTAACGCCATTTTCCTGAAATCGTGGAAACGATACATCGGTGACATATCATATTCATCTGGACACAATGCTCCCAATCACTAGCACAATTTGAAAACACAGTGAATGCCCTCCAACCCCTAATCAGATTCACTTTTGAGTCATCCCCCGACTGTGTCAACTTTCTTGACCTAAAAGTCCTCTCAGACGACGGAACTCTCCAGAGAGAGATATATACCAAACCTTCAGACTCCCACACATTCCTCCCTCCCTCCTCATGCCACCCCAACTTGTGTTCAAAAGCATATACCCTACAGTCAGGCCCTAAGAATCAAACGTAACTGTTTTCAGCTAGAAAGCACAGACAAACATCTCGAAGACCTCCAACGCTATCTCGACAAGACATTACCCTCCCAACAAACTAAACAACAAATCGACAGAGCTCGCTCCATCCCTCGCGCGGAATCATTTGACAAAAAAGAACGGCCCCCCTTGGAAAGAACCCATTCGTCTTAACATACAATCCCGCCACCGCCAAACTGCACAAAAGTCTCAAAAAGGAACAAAAAACCCTAGACGAATCAGATTCACTATCCGAGATACTTTCGGATCCCCCGCTAGTTGCATACCGACGCCCTCTCACCCTCCGCGACCTGCTAACATTCTCTGGCCACCCCAAAAATGACCAGCCGAACGATCCAAACACAAACGGCTTTGCCAAATGCGAAGCCAAACGCTGCATGCTTCATGACTTTGTCAAAGAAGGCAAAAAGTTCAAAAGCAGTGTCATGGGGGAAGAATTCCCAATCACATCAAAGAAACACTGCAAATCAGACTGGCTCATTTCTTTGATATCCCGTACGAAATGTAACCAACAATACGTGGGAAAGACAGAAACATCCTTGTACACCAGATTCAGCAACACTAAATCGGAAATACTGAACTACTATACACCCAACAAGCGGAAAACTCTCCCCTACACAACACACTTCAACCAGCCCGACCATTCAATTGACAATGTAAAGATCACAGGCATCGAAACAATCAGAACAAAATCCCGCCAAATAATCCTCCATAGAGAATCCTTCTGGATAAAGAAACTGGAAACGCTGACCCCGAATGGCATTACTGTTTACCAATGAACCCCAGATAGCCCCTTCCCGAACCCCCTCACTCTAACTTCAGACTCATAGTAGAACACTCGTAGCAGAACACTCAGCCATGACCAGACAGGACATATAGCCCAACACAGGTAAAACACCCTAATAATTTTCAGTTCAGATATATCACAACTGTTGAGATCTCATTTGTATGTACCGATATTTATTGTATGATTACAAGATATAGGAATAATGTTGAGCGTAATGAGTTTATCTGATTCGATATGAATGTATAATGGTGTATGATGGATTTGGAAATGATTATGTATGATTTTGTTATTTTTGACATGATTTTGTTTGATTGTATACTTTTATGTAAAATAATTGGTATAATGATTATTAGTTATTGTGAATTCTGTTGATATTTATTGCATAATGACACGATATATGATTAATGTTGAGCGACATGAGTTGATTTGATTGGATATGAATGATATGTACAATAGTATATGATGGATTTGGGAATATGATCTTGCAATGTTTTGATATGATTATGTTTGATTGTATACATAAAATAATAGGTATGATTGAGTGTTAATTATTGTATTTTTTTTTTGACAGATGACACGTCCCAGGTAATTTATAGAATGTTATTGCTGTTTATCAATTTTGATTTAAAAGTTGATATATTTTGGCAGTTGTTAAGGTTATTGGGTTTATATTTCGGTAATATAAAAATATATGATATGATATGTTGATTTAGATAGTGTTATATTAACTGTAGTTATGTGTATGTGTGTATGTGTGTGTGTGTGCGTGAATATGTGTGTGTATGTATGTGGGTGTGTGAATGTATGTCTGTATGTATACATACATGTGCAATGCAAATAGACATATGAACATGTATATGTCTATATCTATAATGTTATTTTGTTTGTAATTATTATGCCTTAAATGAGAAAATATGGTTATTGCATTTCAGCAGTTTGATGTAAGAATTTATTTATATATGTTTTTTTTTATTAATGATATGTATTTTTGTCGATGAGATGATGTTAGATTGGATTTTGCATTGAATTAAATAATTGAATGATTGATTTGTGTATATAAAGGTAATATTTCAGAAGATTGGCATTAAACGTTAATGCATTATGTTATGACACATTAGATTATTTGAATAATAATATTCTGTTGGTAGATCCTGATGAAGGCCTGATGACAGGCCGAAAGCTTGACTGATTAAAAGGGAGACTCAAGATCGAGAGCAACATCCGCCTCAGTCTAATTTCTTTCAGTATATATATATATATATATATATATATATATTTCTTTTTAGGGGTCTGAAGGGGGTGCGTTCGCACCCAACGCACCCTCCCCCCCCCCCCCCCTGACGCCCGTGTTTGGTTGTTGAAACTGGATATAGTTTGAACTTAAGTCGACAAGGGAAATCCATTTTTCTCTTTATGGCCACAGATTTATCAATACATTCATCTTTGAAGTGTTCCGAGCATACCAAAGAATTTTGGTAAGATTAAGATTTGGTAAGTTAACTGTATACTGTATACTATAAACTTAATATTTTTTATGTAATACAGGCCTCTCTTGTAAAGCAGTTTTATGTACTGAAGAGACTACCCTGTATAAAGGACACAGACTAAATAAATAAGTAAATAAATAAATAAATAAATAAATAAATAAATAAACAAATAGATAAATAGATAAATAAATGAATAAATGAAAATGAAAAAAAATCAAATAAATAAATAAAGTAATTAATTAATTAATTGATCAATCCTCTTTTTCGATGATGTCCCTGCCTACAAGACTAATAACATGTAACCCTATAGGCCGATAACATCACAGGTTCCCGCGGGAACGGCGTAATCTATACTCTGGTACAGGAGTAGGCAGGCAAAATTTGTTTTCCCCCTAAAACCCGTCCACTTTATTTCCTATTATTTTGTGTGTGTGTGTGGGAATATCAAATCTAAATATGATAAATATTGGTCATATATGATAAACTGTGCAGTAACTGAATTAACGAATGGTTGTATTTTTGGAGCAAATTGCCCACCCGGCAGAGCTCCATTAAAGCTAAGATAACAACAAATCAAGAGGAGACTCTTGGGGTCCACCCAAGGACGAGCTTATTCCTCCAGCTCACGTACTCCCCCTTTTAATAACACACAAATCTCAAAGTCAAACTCTCCGCCCCCATATCTCCACGTTAATTACCTTTCTTATACTATTCAACATTTCGTAAGCTTCTGCCCTACTAGAATTAATGAACTTAAATTTGTCGAGATGTCAATTAAGTTTAAAATCCAAACATAGAAACAAACAAATCACAAGAGTGTCTTGGTTTACGGATTAATGGATTATTCAGAATTTGAACTATGTATAATAGGTTGGATCACAGCGGTAAATATGAAAAGGTTTTCTGTAGGTGTCCTTATTAGACTAGTATATCTCAACAGGGAGGTGAGCTCTCACCTCCCTGATCTCAAGAATGTCACGGTGGGAATAACGGTGATTATGGTATCTGTATGAAGACGTCTTTTATCTATAGGCTCGTACATCCAAATGTAACTGTGGTGAAATAAAAATCATTTTTGTAGTGGTGGCAATAAACTTTTACTTTTTTGTTGAACTGGAAATTTTGAGTATCACATCCTTGCAGTTTCTTTGCTTCTGTACGACTCACTTAAATCATATTCTACAAACACTACACCCCTCCACTTATATATGTGACCCTGCATCACAAACGGAAAGTCGCCAGACATGAAATTTTAGTTAAGAGCATATTTTGAAAGAGCAGACTTTAAGCTTTAAAATGATGTATAACTCAAATAAAATGGACTCTCTTACCCTATCTAAATATTCGAAATAAAACACACACTCAGGAAAAGTGTGAACTGAGAAAAGAGGCTCTGAAGTACGGTGTCTATTCAACAGTTTAAGCGCTTTATCTTTACCAAGCCGTGCTGGCTGTGTGATGAATGGGACAATAACAAAAAAAAAAACAAAAAACAGGATGTAAACCGCCGGAGTAACAACAATGAAGGGATTATCAGAATAAACTAAAATTGAGCATGCCTTATTAACACATTCTTTCCATAATCAATGCCAACTTTCAAAGCAGTAGCATCATCCTTTCAAAAGTTATTAGAATTGAAAATGAAGAGTGCTTACAAGGTTTTTAAGAAATGAAAAGGGGACTCTAAAGACACACCTAATCACAATATTCCACTCAAAAAATGTTCGAGATAATCTGCAAAAAAAACAAAAAACAAAAACACACACACTTTCCTGCCCGTTTTATGATCCCAAATTTTAGCATAATGTAGAAGAAGACTTGCTATTTCAGAAAATATGAAAAGTCAAGATCGGCTAGGTTAACCCATTTCACCTATTTTAAGTCCTCACACAAAATCAGTGTGTGCAACTTTTTGTTCGTTTTGTGATGCACGGTCACATAATCAATCACAAAGGTATATAACGATGCTTACGAAAGAAAGTCCGATGAATAAGAGAATGGAGCAAATAATGACGAGACTTGCGATGAGTAACTCCAAGATATCGACGGGAGGAGAGCTCTCGTCGACCAGCCCTGTATTTGAAACAAGGTCAAAGCTCATTAGGTACATGATCCATGATATAAACTATAAACTCTGGATTGAAGTTAGATACAAGTCGCATAAATGCATATGGAAGCGATCACTTCACATGACGTTGTTCAATTACTTGTGATTTTGATCTCGCGCTGTAAACATAAAGGTAATTTCCCTTTGCACAACGACTTTCGATTTTCGCTCAAAATTCAAATGAAGGATGACATATTTATATTAGTTAGATATGTGAAGTTTCAAGGGATTTGATGGCAAAATATGGGAGACACGAGGAGGTGAACTTTCGAGATTTTTTGTCTTTCGCTTCGTACAGTGCTTCAAAGACAAGATATTTTTGTATTCAATTTAATTTTCCTTTTACCTTTCTATAGAGTTCATTTTACAAACATGGCTCTTACCATTTCTTCTCACACTTTGTCTCCCATACAACTCAATTCCTTTCCCCTGCCTTGTGCTCATACTTTCCAGTACCTTCTTTACTTTCCACTCACATCCACCCTTCACGATTCTGTTATTCTGTTCCTATTCATGTTCAGGTTCAGCTCATGATCACCTCATCTTTACGTTCCATTGGTTCTTTCTTTAACTGATCAGGTCACACTCTTTTCTTTATAACATTTTGATTTTTTTATGTACCCTATGATTTAATTATGTAAATGGAAAGAACCCAGTGGGTTTTAAATAAAGAACAATCTACCACTGGAACTCACTGAGAGAGGACCCACTTCTTCTGCCTCTCCATTTTTTTTTTTTTTTTTGTTGCCCTGAATGTTTGTTGGAGGTTGACTAGATGTTGCCCAGCTTGTGGAGTGTCTAAGTGACTAGCTTGATGATGATTTTGGCACCAAAATAATCAGCCTCATAGACCACTGTGTGTAATCACGTCAACTGCACGCGGTGGATGTACACAATGGATTATGATCAATCTGTGCCGCAATATGTAAATAAACGAAAAGAAAGCGGAAAGTTCTATAGTAAATGGATTTTTTTTAAAATTTCATATCACTTATACTTTTTATTTTACATTGCCTGAGGCAAAAAACGAGAACAATAACAAAATCGGAGCGCCTGCTGTTTTTTTTTTTTTCTTTTCCACTTGCTTTTAATGGTACCGCCTATGTCTCATGTTCTTCTGGTATTACCAGATCATTATGCCATTTCAGCTTCGCTTCACTTTACACTACAATTTTATTATGCAATTTACTGTTATTACTGTTATTGTTATTCTTATTGTTTTTACTGTTTACTGTTATTCTAACAGATCAACTTAACACCCACTTGCTCGCCTATTATTCTGACCAGTTTGCGAAAAAAAAAAATCAAGTTCCACGTTGTAGCTAGTCAAAACGTGACTGATGACCCTTCTCCTCACCAATGGAATATTTGACCCAAACCCGGATGGTGGCCCACACACACACGCCCAGAGCTATCATCTGCAGGAAGACATATAAAGAAGAAAACGAAAGGGAGTTTCAGTTTAGATGTATACGCTTAATCATTGTTGGTACTGGTATCATAGAAATTAGGTTTATTTCAGAATTTGCATTTTTATATGCCGTCCTACAATCTTTCACATTTTTTTCTCTTCTACCTCTTTTTCACTCTTGACACATAGGTGACATATACTGCGGTGGTTATCACGCGTATTTGTTCTTCTATTGCTCTATCTCTTTCTATCAGTTTATTGAGTAGATGTTTCGGTATTCCAAAAAGTTTCTCGATGGGGAGGTGAGTGGGATGATAGTTAGTGATTATATCACGTATTGCACACAAGATAGCCTACAAGACTGCGATGGAAATCCTCAGTGTTCCCGGAGATCTGAATAAACTCGATGTACTCTTTTTAAAAAAAATCATCTTCGATTGACGAAATTATTGTGAAGAGCACGTATCTTTATTCAATTCGTCAGTTTTCATAAGTTATTTAGATCTTCTAAATCCACTTACTGCTGTACTGAGCTATTCCTCGCACTGATGACACATGCACCTGACACAGCGATCTGATTGTCGTGTAGAATTATTATACGTTTCTATACATTTGCTTTGTTTGAGGAGCTGAGACTGTCATTCATACAAGGGAAACGTGCATACATGCCGTTCAATTCAAATTGATTTTTATCTCACATCATCACCAAACGTAATACATAATAGTATGCATTCGTCGGTTCATATCATTGAGTAATGAGAAAAATAAAGATCATGAAATATAATGCAATATATATATATATATATATATATATATATATATATATATATATATCATATACAGATTATAATATATCAGGAAACAATGCAGACTTTGCAATAAAAAACAAAAATATTGAAGTCATGGAAAAGAGTGATCTACTAAGAAGCAAAGCTTTTACTTGATGAATCACTAAGAGAGAAAAAAATAACATATATGTTAGTATGAATATGTTGCGTTAAAGCATGTGAGATTATGTATATGTTTATATGATGATATAATGATCTAAAGCAATCATAAGGGTACTAGTTTTAAAGTACAAGAAAATACAAACATAGAATAACATAACAAATATTATGGAAGAGTGGGTATGTGAACGCGCCACTCCATCGCCAGGACAGGTGAAAGTACAAAAGTTTTATCATAAAATTAATCATATAATTATAGAAAACTATTTTTTCAGTTTATATCTATGTAATAAACGTTATAGAATCTTTTCTCTTTTCTGTTATCAAGGCTATTCTAAAATCTAGGTCCATAATAGGCAAATGTATTCTGGAAGTTCCATGTTCAAACATTGTGGCCAATAATTATTAATGCATGGATCCCTGTCAGGGATTCCAGGCCTCCTTAATCCGCCCAAATTATAGCGCATTCTTTGAATACTGTAATAACTTCGCAGTTATTTCTGGGGGGGGGGGGCACTTGCACCCCCCCCCCACACACACACACACAGTATTTTGTGCCCCCTAAAAGTTATTAGTTATTAATCATTCAAAGACCGAAATGAACAATAAAGGCACTAATTTGTCTAAACATTGTCAATTTCATAACTGAAAAAAAAACACTCAAATTTCGCCTCAAATTTGTCACAAAGCTCGATCTAAACTCGCGCTTAGCGAGTCGTAGAGCTCGTATCACACTCTTCAAAACTTGAGAAGAACTCGCGTATACTTGAAGGTGGCGAGTTACGAAGAGTTCATCGCGAGCTTCGTATAAGTATTGAGTGTTTGTTGCGAGTAGTACGAGTATATTGCGAGTTTAAACGAGTCCAGCACAAGTTACTTGGAGCAAGGGAAAATTTTGAACATGTTCAAAAATTTTGGAACCACTCGCGAGTTCACGAGGAATTTTGCAGAGTTACTCCGAGTTACGCCGAGTCGTGCCGACTTGTCGCGATTTATCCCGAGTTACATGAAGAGCTCTACGCGAGTTATCGAGAGTGCCCCTTTGAGTTAACTCGTCAAAACTCGGCTTGCGCATGAGCAGAAAAAGGTCATTGGTACCAAAACGCATGATGGTTTTTAAATTCACGGAGATAAGCATCTGTCATAATGATTATTCATGCAATCCATGTACACGATACTTGCCATTACAACCTGATGCAAACCTGGTATGTTTGGCAAAACGAACATAAAAATATGTTTTAATGCATTCAATGCAAAACAAAGAAATGGATGCTTTCCCCGAGGGTTGTTTGACAGACCATTCTGGTCATCTGGTCTCGCTATGCAAGATCATTTTTTGTTTAAAACGAATTCCATGTTATGCCGGGCAAACTTACCGGTACGCATTATGTTGCTTTGAATATGAGTGAAGTACCTAACCAAAATAATGAGAAAATGGAAAGGTCATTTGTACCAATGTGCACATGAGCTAATTACAAAGTGGCTTATTGCCGCGAGACTACCGTGACGTTACCGCGACGCTAAGCGCGAGTTTAGATCGAGCTCTGCGACTTACAACGAGTTTTGTATTAGCTTATTCAGAGTGCATTGCACTGACCAATTAGTATGGATTTATTCACATTTTCCCAGCGTTTTCAAGACAGAAAACATTCATTCAACCCTAAACGTACGGACACGTGCACAAATAGGTCACTGCCATTACATTTCTAGAACTACGTAAAATTAAGACAAAAACCTGCTTCGGCTCAAGAAATCCTAGAAAAAAACGGAGAAGGAAATGGAGATCAATCAAGCAATGGTAGAAGTAGAGGTAGAAGAGTAGGAAGAGACAGTAGAAACAGAAGAGATCATCCGTGATGAGCTACAGAGGCAGTCAGAAGATCAAGCCTCTAAACAAGACCCACAAGACCACGTCAGTAGAAGAAAATGGGAGGAAAGACCCCCACCGAAGGCCAAACCGAACAGTAGGGATTGCGCGAACTCATAACGGGCTCGTATCGGGCTCGTAACAAGCTCTTTATAACTAGATAAAAGCTCGGTTTAAGTCGTACACAGGTCATCACAACTCACGCCAAGATCGGTGTGAGTCGTACCACGCTCGGATCACTCGTACAGCTATCGTAGTAAACTCGATGTTGCCTTGTAGATTACTCATGCACAGCTCATTAAAATTGACAAATTTCACGCGAGTTCACGCGAGTTCAAGCTCGCGCAGCTCGGCACAACTCGAGACTCCAACTACATTCTATGGAGCAAAATTAGACAGTCCTTCAGGCGTACGAGAACTATATGTTACCTACTTTTAACTTTTCCTGACTGCAAGTTTTCAGGTAATGTCGTCTCCGATTTTTTTTTTCGATTTTCTTTGTAGCAGGCCATTGTTAACTATTTCATTAACATGACAATGGCATATCCAGTAATTTTAGGAGATATGCTGGTCAATTCTACTTATTATTTTGCAAATAAAATATGCAATTTTTATCAAAACATTTCACGTAAAATTTCCCATGGGTCAGGTATCAGAATTATTATGCAAAAGCTTATTACACATTCGCTATCTATCAGGGAGGTGAATCTACTAATATTTGAATCGCCTGGCGTACTTATGTGCTTCAGCACCGCTCTTTCTCCCTCCCCACTAAAAGTCATCATTAATAATTTTTTGCTAGTTCTGAAACTTCTATAATTCAATTTGATAGATTACATGTCAACAAAAGTAAACCAAGTTAGAAGTTATGAGCAAGTAATTGGAAAACTTGTGTGACATAATCATCAAGTCCTCTCGTTTGCATTTGTGATTGCTCGTAATATCACTGTTTCGGGAAAAGCGAAACGTATAAATTCCCAAATTTGAGTATTTTTGTCCAATTTGATAAAGCCTCGACAGTCCTGTTTGGTAAATCACCGCAGACTTGAACACGATGTAGAGCTAAAACACCACGTACAATCAGCTGAACTCAAGTGATACCAAATAATGATTATTGATCGCCCAACACTACACTCAAGTACTACCTGATGTTTCGAAAACCACCGCGATGTCTGCTGTTTAGCCATGAAAGTGCGCTGCGTATAGAGTGACTTTTGAAATAGTGCATTTGTTTCATGTCAAATGAGACATGACGTAATTGTATACACATTGCTAATTGCTTATCAAACTTTTCACACCTGCTGAGGAATGAGGGTCGACACTTCAGGAATATTTGAACCTTGCAAAAATGTTTTTTGTTTGGTGGTTTTTTGGTGTGTGTGTGTGTGTTTTTTTTTTTGGGGGGGGGGGTGTTTTTTTTTTCTTTTGGTCTTACATGTAGCAAAGCAGACACAACACCGAACAAATTTGATGTTCTCAATGGCGGATGTGGCAACCAAATGTCCAAAACATATACTTGCAAACACCACGCAACACGGACAGTGGGTCTGGATTAAGCAGACGATAATGACATGACTGTGGTCCGGACCGTAGTCTTCCCCCCCCCCCCCAAAAAAAATGTCATGAATTTAAAGGACAAGTTCGCCTTCACATAATATAAGGATTTAATGAATGGAGCAATAGCAGAACACACCATGGAAAGTTTGACATAACTCAAGTGATCAAGTGGGTGCAGTGCAGTTGCAGATGAAGATGCAGAAAGCAAATTGACAATGAAGAATATAGATTAAGATTACTTTTTAGGTCTCTTTACATTGTTTTATTCAAATACTAGGGAACATAATAATTATTCAGAAATACCGTTTAATTGTAGCATTTATAAGGAGTAACTGGTTGAACGAAATTTTATATTGCTGGAAGATTGATTCCGAATGTCCGGACCAGGACAGGGGGCTTGACAGATTTGTGTGATACTTATAATTTGGGATTTGTAAGTTGAAAGTTTCTGCAAATGCCAGTATGGTATAAATGAACAGAAGTGCTAAACCTCAACATGCTATCAAAAGATGTTGAAAAGTGATCATGAATGATTTGAATATAAGGACTGCTGCTTGAATAATATTCAAATCAGAGATTTGAATGTTTTAAGTTCATAGAAAAGATCAGTTTGAGCTAAAAAAAAAATGCAATCCAGTATTACTGTGTTTTATGCATAAATTTCTTTTGAAATAATATATAGGCCTATAATATATATGTATATATACATACATGTATATATATATATATATATATATATATATATATATATATATATATTTAAATATATATATAATAATAATAATAATAACCACAGCTTGCCCATCCAATTGTACAATACGTTATATACTATGTAGGCTACAACTTATATTAATATATCCTATGTGATCTTTTGTTGGCAAGACTCACCCCACAAGAAATTTAAACTAAGTAGTATGATGGTTTCATTTACTAGCCTAAATTATCTTGCAATACCGCATTGAGCGAGAATCGTCCCTTAGATGGATCATCTTCATGTGGAATTCCCCCATTTTCCTTTTCAGCGCGCTACGCGGCAAGTTCTCCACCATGGCTGATGAAGTATGGTACTTACCAAAACACCGGTTGCGTATATAATCAAGTCGCGCTTTTTTTTATCCGAACAGGAACATGAAGCACTCGACGGCATACTGATCGACCACCGACTGATACGTCTCTCAGAAAGGAAAAACTTTTCAGGAGAAAGCGGGCAAAGGTGAGGTATTAATACACAATATCTTGGGGTAATTATAGCTGTGTGCGTCGTGTTTATCGTACTCCGTTGTTCTGTTCCACTACTGACACATACACCGTATTACAGATATCGATGGTGTGTGGATCAGTTATCTGCTCCCGTATCGCACACAAGAGGGATACTTTGTGGGATTTTGCGAAAAAGGAACAAGGTGAGGGAGATTGTGATTACACTGAGCAGGCGCACTTGGTGTGGAGGGATGGTTCTCCAGGATTTTACCTTTTGTTCGATATAGAGTTCTCGATCGTTCCGTTCCCGATAGAGTTTTGTATATTAGGGATGGTACAGTATTGGTGGAGATGAGAATTGGGCTTTTAACTTTTTGCAAGATACCAAGAAAATACTTACGAAATATTACAGTGCATACCATTTTAGGAGGAATTCAAAGTTTATTTGATTAAAATCGGGTTTGGAATGACTGAAACATCCAAAAACAATGTATAACAAAGCGATCGTAATGTGGGTCCCACACTTTACTAGAATCTGTTTTGGATACCTCAGCCATTTCAAAACGAATTTTCATCAAATAAACCTTGAATTCCTCGTGGAATCACACGCTCTTTCATATTTCACAAGAGATTTCTCATTATCTCACACACAAAAAAAATGTTAGAAACCTGAAATTAGGTCTCAACCAAAACTATACGATCCCTTCAAAGGCCTCATGAAGAGGGGCGATATATTAACCTTATCAGACTTTGTATTAAGATTTTTTTTTCCTCCGTGGGCCTTCCGTGCTGGATACAGATTTCACTTTCATTTGCTAATTTTGTCGCATGCAGAGAGAAGTAAAGCTGATGGCTCATGAAACTAAAAATAAGAGTCGCTGGCCATGGAAATATTCTGTCCTGAAGTTAGCCACCCAAAATAAAATCATAATGTATACCCTAAAACCCAGGATGGCCGAGAATTACCATATTGAATTAAAGAGAGAGAGAGAGAGATTAAAGGTTGTATGCACAGTTAAATATCCCGTGAGGGGTGATTCTCACCAACCAAGATAACAGATCAGCATTTACAATATCCAGCAATCAAGCAAGGAATCACACAAAATAATATGATATCATATAATATGATATAGCGTAGCATTATGCAATATAATGTAATATAATATCATTATCATTTGACGTTTGTATTACCTATCCATGTTGATTGGAAATGAAAATAAAAACATGAATGAATGAATATAATATAATAAAATATAATATAATACAATATAATATAATATAATATAATATAATATAATATAATATAATATAATATAATGTAACATAATATGACGCAATATAATATAATATGACATAATATAATATAATATAACATGGGGGTAGAGCAGCTTCGTGGTGGTTGTCGCAATTATTGCGACAACCACCACGAAGCTGCACTACCTTCATATTTATCCCGAATAAGCTTGTGCATGTTTTGCTGAGAAGCATGTCGGGCTGGACCATTGCGCCCTTACGCTCTGCTTGTGCGTATGCTGTTGCAGGTGTCCCTTCCAAAAGCCTGTGATGGAAATAAGTTTGATGGCTTCATTTCCAAAAGCCTGTGAAAAATCCTGACCGATTTATATTCTCAAAGGGGGTCTCTCTATATGGAATCTGGAAGCAGCATATGTATAGGGCTGTCTGAGTGTGTGTGTGGGGGGGGGGGAGGCTTACACTAGGCAAACAAGACCCACTAGTCCGACACAAGGTAAAAATGGTTCATGCGACCAGGGAGGTGAGATGGAAAGCGTGTACATTACAGGGGAGGCAGAACGTTTTCAGTGTTTCTGTGTGTGTGTGTGGGGGGGGGGGGGGGGGGGCAGGGGGCTGCGGGACGGGGGATGGTACACAAGGTCAATATCCCTCCCCTCCGCTTACACGGGAAGAATCTAAGACCTCGTTTCTTCTTCTTCTGATTAAGTCTGCCTCCTTCAACAGACTGTCAAAGATTCTTGCAGACTGGTGCTATTTACATCATAATACAATTTATTTACAGATATTTACAAGCATATAGAAAAATTTGACGAAAATAACTAGCCACTGTGATCAACCGTTAGACGGTTTCGAAATGAACCCACAGATGGTGCTGAAACAATTTCTGACGACGGAGAATTCCAGTTCCTTACAGTTCTTGGGAAGAACGAATGGCGATGGGATTCAGTTCTCGAATATGGTACCTGATAGGAGTGTTGTTGCGAGGCTCTCGTCAACTGAGTAGCCTGTTTGATGATATAGTCCTGTGCTGAAAGAGGAGTAAGATTATTGTGTATTTTGTACATTATAATCAGCCAGTCATTTTCTCTGCGCTGTTCCAGAGTAGTCCAATCAAGTTCCTGTAGCATTCTGGTGACACTCGAGGTGTTATGGTAGCGAAAAGTGAATCGCGCAGCTCTTCTCTGGACCATTTCCACTTGGTGGATTAAGTTCTTGGTAGATGGGTCCCAAACTGTGGAAGCATACTCAACAATTGGTCGAACCAGCGTTTTGTAAGCTGTGGCTTGAACATCAGAAGATTTTATGCGAAGACTGCGTCTTAGAAACGAAAGCACGTTATTGGCTTTATTGACAGTATTGTTGATGTGTTGGGTCCACTTCAAATCAGAAGTGATGGTTACACCCAAGTACTTCACGGATTCAACAGATTCAAGACTGCAAGAGGGGCGTTATTTAGATGATACACGTGTTTCACCTTTCTTCTTTTCCTGGATATTGTCAAAACCTTACACTTATCTGTGTTCAAATCCATCATCCATTTTTCGCCCAGTCACCAATTTTGTTTAAGTCCTCTTGAAGATGTTGCGTATGATTTTGATTGTCGATGGTCATGTAGGAAATTGCATCATCGGCAAAAAGACGAACCTTTGACGCGAGACCATCAGGCAAGTCATTGATGTAAAGCAGAAAGAGGCAAGGCCCAAGAACCGACCCTTGAGGCACTCCAGATCCTACCGCTATTGGAGAAGATTTAATACCATCCAAAACGACCCTCCGACTTCTTCCATTGAGAAAACTTTGAATCCATTTCAGATTTTTCCCCTGATACCATAGTAGTCCAGTTTACGTAAACGCCGCTCATGTCCAACCTTGTCAAAAGCTTTTGAGAAATCCATGATTATAACATCCGTTTGATGCCCTGCATCCAAGTTCCTGTGTAAATCGCTTGTGAAACCAAGTAATTGTTGTTCACATGACATGTTCTTACGGAAGCCATATTGCAGGGGAAATATAATGTTATTTTCGTCCCCGTGTTTCATAATTTTGCTGGCTAAAACGTGTTCCATTAGTTTGCACCAAATACATGTCAGCGAAATGGGGCGGTAGTTTACAGGAGTAGATCGATTACCTTTCTTGTAGACTGGTACAACATTCGTTTGCTTCACGCCAATCATCTGGTATTTCACTTAATTCATATGACAACCGGAATATATTGCAAAGGATTGGAGCCAGAATTTTTGCCAGCTGCTTCAAGACTCGTGGAGTTATACCATCCGGTCTAGGGGCCTTGTATATCTTCAAACCACAAAGCAACTTCTCTACACCCTTTGATGTAGACAAAATATCCTCCATTTCTTCAAAGCCTGAGGTTTCCGGTAGTTAGTCATTCGGTATGGAGTTTCCTTGGTGAAAACACTTTTGAACTGTTGGTTCAATGCTTCAGCTTTTGCAATCGGATCAGTGATCGTAATACCATCACTTTTCAGTTCTCTTATTCCTGTATTATCAGTCCTGTTGTGTTTGATGAAGCCTCAAAATCTCTTTATACTCTCAAATTCTGTGGTATCTTCATCGATAGAAAAAAGAGATTCCACATAATTCCAATAAGCCCTTCTTAGCTCCTGTTGCAGTGATTTCTTAATTGCTTTCAACTCTTCCTCCAATTGAAAAGGGACTACCCCGTGGTTTCTCAATTTTTTGTTCAACCTATCTTTCCTTTTAATCAACCTTTTAGTCTTGTTTGTAATCCAAGGTATGTCATTCTTTTTGGATGTCATCTTATGTGGAACAAACTCCGCCATTCCCTTCTCTATTCCATTCTTGAACATAACCCAAGCCTCATTCACTGAGCAAAAGTCAAGCTTATCTTCAATTTCCTTGCCTACACCTTGCATGAAATCAGCAAATTTCTCCCAATGCGCTTTGCTGTAGATGTTGATTTTCCTTCTTACTAGCTTCTGGCGAGTTGGACAACCAGCAATCGTGAGAAGTGGGCAATCATGATCTGAAATGCCTGGTACAACTGAGACATCAGTGACTAACGTTGGACTATTTACTAGGAACAGATCAAGGACGCTTTCTTTCCTGGTTGCTTCCGTAACTACCTGTGTTAACCCATGGTCATCAAGCATAGAACCAAAAGCATGATGAAGCGCTGGGTGGTGACATGCTTTCACCTGTCTGGTTTCCCAATCCCATCCAGGTAGATTAAAATCACCTCCTATGACTACCATATGATCGCGATTCAATTTACACAGGGATCGTTGAAGCTCTGCAAGACTCTCTTCATCATTTTCATGAGGCCTATAGTACGCAGCTATATGAAGAGTCTAAGATCCCGCCATATTTAATTTACACCAGAGAATTTCACAATCTGTTTCAAGTTCGATTTCTCTTGTAGATAGAAGTTCTCTCTTAGTAGCAATAAACACTCCACCATGAGGGTCATTAGGTCTATCTCTTCTCTCAATATGATACTGATCAGTTGGGAATACCTCATTATTGTTGACTGATGACGATAGCCATGATTCAGTACTAATGACAACTTCTGGATCATGTATTTGCGTCAGAAGATGGACAGACTGTTTTTTGGCGCGAATACTTCGGCAGTTGGCATTGAGGATCTTAATGGATCGGAAGTTAGACTTCCTAGGTCTTACAACTTTTCTACTGGGTGAAGACATATGAAGTGGTGAACCAATATCACTCTGTGTGAATGACGTATTACTGACTTCATCTGTATTTTCTTCCTCCTCTTCTGAGCCCGAGTCGAGAGCATCAAAAGTGTTATCGTTAGACGAACACCCCAAGATATCGCTACCAATCCCTGACGTCAAACTCATTCCAATGTTATGCATTCCGCACTTATTACAAATCCATATAACGGAGCTATTCCCTAAATCTATATATTCATGGTAATTTAGATTAATGCAATGCGGATGGAACCATAACTGGCAATTTCCCTCACACTGGATACCTCCTGTTTTCCCTGTAACTCCTTTTCCACATACGCCACATACATCTTTAACTTTTTCCATAACTGCTAGTCTAGATATGAATAGGCCTATAAAATTCTACATGAAGAGAATATGGAAAGATCTTACTTGATGCATCCTGGCTTGACATGTGATTCAATGTTGATATGAATCTACAAACCACAAATCCCTCGATTTCATAAATACAACCGATGAAATCCAATCGTTGTTTCCTTCCTTTAACTCTGATGACGTCACAATTGAGGATCGCGTTGATATCCACAACTCCAATGATGTCATAATGAGCGTGCGTCACTGGTAAAGTGCGTAGTTGTAAGAATGCGCGAAAAGTTGGATGCGTTTTCAGCAAAGATAGTAGATAGTTAAAGTGAAAACTAAGTTTCGGTAAGTGCTGGAGAACCCGTCTAGCACCATTTCATTTTTGCTTGCAATATATCGAAAGAGCCCACTAAGAAACTTACCTGGCTGACGCGGTTTGCCGGAATGATGAGTCGATTTGGAGTATTTTGAGAAAAATAATAATAGTAGGAAAACCGACTTTTATTCCAGAAGGCTCCAGACTAACTCGGTCTCGGGAAAAATTCGACCCTACTTCAGACAATTCACACGCAGTAAGTGATCGCCACATTCTAATGGCCACTGCAAAGTACCAAATGAGGCCTAACTGAATGGACAGGAAAGTGCGTGCTAACGTAATCCTGTACAAAACACTTGAAACAAAAATGACAGCGCGCGGTCCTCAGTTGCTGAGACGCGCGGTCTTTGGAGTTTTTGTTGTTGTTTATCAAGGGCCTCTGGTTGTTTTAGAGGTGCTTGATAGGCGCACACTAATTTTGCTTGCGCGCAAAAGAGGTTTTTGATGCGCGCGTTGTAGCAACTCGGACCATTACTGGAGAAGATCAAGGACATCACTCGCCACTAGGAATGCGATGGCAACAAAGAAGAAGTGGACTTCTTATCGATAAGTAGCTTAACTGATTCATCATTTCCATCTAATATTCAAATACTAGATCTAAATGTGTGTGGCTTGCATTCTAAACTTGAATTGGGTATATTGTCAGAAATTATCCGGGATGTTGATATTGCCTGCTTATGCGAAACAAAAACAGATACTGTTGATGAAGAACTTATTCCAACAGGTTTTAAAGTCTTTTGTAAGGAAAATAATGACGGTTCATTTCGTTATGGTGGAGTTCACGGTCTGTGTATTATAGCGAAGTCGAATCTTAATATACAAGTTCTAGGTGATATAATCTCTAAATATGTCCTGTGGACCAAAGCGGAAATTAAACCTGATTGTAATTTTGTTCTTGGTGCTGTTTATATACCACATGAACATTCCAAATATTATGAACCTGACATATTTGAAGATATAGCCCGTGGAATCATAAATATTAAGAGTAAATTAGATTTACCACTGTGTTTAGTTGGGGACTTTAATGCTCGTACTGGAAATCTAGCAGATTATGTCGAAGATGGTGTACACGTGGACAACGCGGAATATTTTCCTCACTTAGAAATAAGTGATTTTATCTCTTCGCTTTCGGTGAGACGTAATAATGATAATTGTGTTAATGTTAATGGAAAGAATCTTATTGATCTATGCAAAGCATTCGATCTGTCTATTTTAAATGGACGTGTAGGCAGCGATATTCCAGGCAACTTTACTTTTGCAAACTTAAGTACCATTAATTATTGTCTGTTTTCAAGGGATTCTTTTCAGCTTGTTAAAGATTTTGCGGTAGATCCATTTGATGACACAATTTCTGACAAACACCACGCAATACGTGTTATGTTACGTAATGATGTTGAATGTTTGGAAGAGAATAATGATACTGACTGTTTAGAAGATGATAAAGGAATTCGGCTTGAAGACGAAAATTTGTATTCAACTACAAAAACTATAAAGATTATATGGGACAGATCCTTAGCTAATGAGTTTAGAGAAGGTTTGGATGAAAGACTTATAGATTCTATTTCAGACAAGATCGACGCACTGCAAGATGAGCCTAGTCAAGACACCTTAGATGCGTTGTACGAATCAATTCAAAAAGTTTATGTTGAGGCTGCGTCCAAGGCAAACATGGTGAAAACGTTTGATTCTAAAAAAAGACGCTTTCAACCCTCTAGAACGCGTAATGATAAGCCTTGGTTCAATGACACCTGTAAAGAACTTCAAGCTAAATACCTAAAATTAAAGAAAAAATGTAAATCTCTTAACAGCACTAGTATTTGTGAGCTAGAAAGAGTAAAACGACTGTACAGGAAGACCACGAAGAATGCTCGTGATGTGTATTTTAGGGAGACCCATGAATCTCTGCGTGCTTTAAAGACAAATGACCCAAAGGAATATTGGAAAATACTAAACCCGAAAACGAAAAAGAAAATAAATAATTGCACTATCAGTATTGACGCATTTCAGGCGCACTTTGAAAATTTGAATGATAATGGTCCACCAAATCAGAACAGTATAAGTTTTAGTAGCCTGATTAATCGCAATGTTAATGTTTCAAGTTCGTCAAACGCAGAAATTTTTAACAACCCAATATCTGGGGAAGAAGTAGTAAAGCATATCAAGCTACTGAAAAATAACAAAAGCTCTGGAAGTGATTTGATAGTGAACGAGTGTTTGAAAAATAGCAGTGGTTCATTGATAGGTGTGTTAACTAAATTGTTTAATGTCATTCTTGATACAGGGATCATACCAACAGAATGGTCAATAGGTCTTATTCGTCCAATCTATAAAAAGAAAGGTTCCATTGATGATCCAGATAATTATCGCGGTATTTCATTGTTAAGTTGTGTTGAAAAACTATTTTCTTCCATTATAAATGAAAGACTCAATCAATATCTAAATTCCTTAGATCTTATTGGTGAAGAACAGGCAGGATTTCGAGAGAATTATTCCACAATTGACCATGTATTTGTGCTGCATTCTGTCATAGATTTGTACCTTTCCCAAAAGAAAAGATTATACTGCGCCTTCGTAGATTACAAAAAGGCATTTGATTCAATAGACAGAACATCTTTGTGGTATAAGCTTATACAAAACAACGTCAAGGGGAAAGTGTTCAGAGTAATATATAATATGTACTCCCATCTTAAATCTTGCGTAATAAATAATAATGAGAGGTCTGATTTTTTCAATTGCAATATGGGTGTCAGACAAGGTGAGAATTTATCTCCTCTTCTCTTTGCTATATATTTGAACGATTTTGAGTTGTACATGAGAGAGAGATTCAATGGTGTTCATTTGTTACCAAAAAATATGAAGGAGCTCATGTTCGACAATGGCATAGACGTTCTTTTAAAACTTTATTCGCTTCTGTATGCAGACGATACGCTGATACTAGCAACAAGCGAAAATGAATTACAGTTGGCTTTAAATGCTCTCAGTGAATACTGTAAGTTATGGTCTCTCCAAGTCAATATCAGTAAAACGAAAGTGGTTATTTTCTCGAGAGGAAAGGTCAGGAGATTTAAACCATTTATGTTTAACACAGAAATATTAGAAGTTGTTGATGAGTATACATATTTGGGAGTAGTGTTCAGCTACAGAAATAATTTCAAAAATGCCCAAGATAAACAAATCAGTCAAGCAAAGAGAGCCATGTATAACTTGTTGATAAAATCTAGAAAATTACGGCTGCCTTTAGATATTCAATTAGACCTTTTTGATAAACTTGTTTTGCCAATTCTTATCTACGGAAGCGAGGTATGGGGTTACGAAAATCTAAAGCAAATTGAAGCCTTCCATATAAATTATTGTAAACAGGTGTTAAGATTAAGAAAAACTACAATGAACTGCATGGCCCTTGGTGAGCTTGGGAGATTTGAAATGTCGCGAACAATAAAGGAAAGAATGGTTAATTTTTGGTTCCGAACTTTAAATGGTAAAGAAGTTAAAATATCTACGATTATGTGCAATATCCTAAAGCTTTTACACCAACATGACGTTTATTCCTCTCCATGGTTACTACACATCCAGAAAATATTAAACGACTTAGGACTGTCGAATGTGTGGCAAGACTATGGACACTTGTCTATTAAGTGGCTGAGGCCAGCAATTAAACTCAGGCTTTGTGATTTGTATACACAGAACTGGATGAATAAAGTTAACACTAGCACGCAGTGCATCAACTATAGGATTTTTAAGAGCTCCTTATCACTGGATTCTTATTTAACTAAATTGCCATGTTTTTATAGAACTTCACTTGCAAAATTTAGGTGTCTTAACCACCGTTTACCTGTAGTTTCTGGAAGATATAACGGAATTGAAAGACAAAACAGACTGTGTAGCTTTTGTAACCTGGGTCGGATAGGGGATGAATTTCATTATTTATTTGAATGCCCAAAGATGGAGTCATGCAGAAAAAAGTTTGTCAAACCGTATTTTAGGATCCGCCCAAATACATTGAAGATGAATCAGTTATTCAATACAGAATGTAATAAGGAACTGCTAAATCTAGCTAAATTTTCGATAGAGATAATGAAGATCCATTTAACATAAAACTTTAGTATTGTTCCCTTTTTGATATCTTAATTCTGTTATTTCATTATTATGTATATATACTGTACAGTTGTGTTTCGTCGGTTTTTCTTTTCCTTGTTTGTATATATATTTAATTATTTGGATTGTTCTGTTTTGTTTTTCATTCTTTTTTAAATCAATCTCATATTGTAACAGTGTCTTGAATTCGATCCAGATAGCAATTATAAATGATAATGCTAATACCCGGTGTTGCCTAGCAGAAATTTTAATCAATATAATCTAAGATATTTTTTTAAAAAACCCATCTACATACTTTGATATATTAATTAACCACATACATACTCAGTCAAGATTTTCATTCATGCATACATGCATCTATTCTATTGTTGTTTTTACTGCTGATTGTAAATAATGTAAATAGTTTATCAAACGCATTTCGTTCAAGATTTTTGCCAATTATATCAAATGTATATTATCTACTGTGCTTTGCTGTTGATTTGTAAATAATGTAAATAGTAGTTATAAATTGTATTTTTCTTCGTTTTCGTGTTATTACTCTGTGCTATAATTTGATTTTCCCCAATACTCTATATTTGAGTGACATGGGAAAATAAAAAAACATTGTCATTGTCATTGTCATTGTCATTGTCAAACATTGTCATTGTCACTGCGAGTAGCCAGAACACGAAGCGCTAGTTTATACAGGCGACTCCCATAGGAACACTGTACAATCAGAGGGACAACCATTACAACTCATCCCGCCGTCAAAGCGAAGCTGAGTTATCCCCGAGTCCGAGTTTAGCCTGACCACGTTCGGGTAAGTTCTGAGACTGAACCTTTTTGGTTAATATTTCGCATTTTCGTCGTTACCCATCGAATATCTTGTAATAACATCGTTATCCTGCACATTTTCCTAAGCATACGTTCACATTTGGGAGCGAAATTTGATAACTTTTGCAGGCCTACCAGAACTTTGTTTGGGCTTTAAGCGTCTTTGGTTTTCAGGGAGTCAGTGCGTTTACAGTGCCCGCCTTCATTTCGGTGTAAACGCGCAAAAGGCCAAATGCGGGGCCAAAATTGGCCGTGCATTTGGCCTCGCTCTGGAGGTGGTCTCCGAGCCCGGCCTTTTCTCAGTGTAAACGCAAACTGTGCCAAATGCGCGGCCAATTTTAGTTTGGCTTCCAAACCCTCTGCCCGTACTATTTCGCTATTCAGGATATTAACCCCCTCAACGTCGAAAACTAATATAGTTTAAGGTGGTTTTTGTCCTGCAAAGGATTTTCCTTCGGCAAAGGCCTTTGCCCGAACGGCGACTTCGTCGCCACGGAATCCAGTTGGCAAAGGGTCTGAAAACCAGACTATACAAAATTGCGTTTGTTTACAAGCAGAGCGCCACTACGACAAAATATAAAGCGCGGCGAGCCTCCGGCGTGTTTTTTTTAGACGGCACAGATTGGGGAAACTAAAAATTTATCGGGGACCCTTTCCCTAAACCTAACCCTAATCCTAATCCTAACCCTAACCATCAAACCCTAACCCTAACCCTAACCCCAACCCTAACCCTAACCCTAACCATAACCAAAAACCCTAACCCAACGTTTTCCCCATAGGTTTAACACGCGCCATGCCCCAATTTGTGCCGTCTTAAAAAAAAACGCAGCCCGGCAGTGTAAACGGACAAAATTGCTGGGCTCGGCCCCGCAATTGAGGCTGGGTTCGGCCCCGGCTCGGCCGCGTTTTGGCCCAGCCCCGCACTGTAAACGGGGTCAAAGGGTGGAAATTGATATTCATGGATGTTGTGATCCCTCCCCCCCCCCCTTTTTTTTTGACGTGCCAAAAAAGTGTGTGTGTGTGGGGGGGGGGGGGGAGGCACAGCTCCCCTAGCCCTCCCCCCCCCCCCCCCCCGTTCCGCGGCCCCTTCATGAAGTCTTTTTGCCTATACTGTCGGAATCATGGTACTTATTTGCCTAGTGTTAGACTCATGGGCCTAAAGTTTTATTTTCGCGCATATCATTGACGTCGCAGAATCGGGAGAAGTGATTACGCCGTGCTGGTGTTCATGCAATAAGTGCGTTAATATGTGCACACTCTAGGTTCACGACAAAAGTTGTTCATCCCTGTAAGCAAACTGAGGAACCCGTCATTTCAGAAATATCATTGTCCTATATTCGAAGTGGGCTGAACTTTGACACTGCGAACAACAGAGGGTGTAACAATAGATCAGTGGAGACTATTCACTACAGGTAAGTTGTTTTGGGATCAATCTACAGAACATACGTTTTGCCTTGGTTGTAGTGCCATAAAAGACTGAATTGAAGGGCAGAATTAGTCATAGGTAGTGTTTGCATTTTGTTCATTTACAGCAAGCTACAACATTTTAAGGATGTTAATGAATTTTGAAGGGTAGGATTTCAAGAAATGAGAAAATAATGAGATATTGAATAGGTTTAGTTTTATTTGACCCTACATTGTATACCTGCCAATTTATCACGCAATTATGATTTATAAATATCTCAGTATTTTATTGAGTTATTGAATAAAATAATCTTTGTCTCTTTTTACTCCATTCTCGTGAGTCCTTTAATGTGATTTCTTTTACTCTTTACTTTTGCATATTTCTATAGTTTTCTTGTCGTCAAAATTGGTAAATCCTTCAAATATTCAGGGGTATAATAGGGTCTATATTTCATTACATTATTGTGTGCTCTCAGAATGATAATTATAACAATCATCACCTAAATGATAAAAATGGTGATAAAATGGTCTTCTGTGTTCTGTCAGTATCATTACCCTTGCATTGCCAGGTACCCATTTATTCACCTGGGTCGAGATGGACAAATGGGTTAAAACATCTTGTACAAGGACATAAGCACTAGACTGGATTCGAACTCGGATCTTCAGATTGAAAGTCATTAGTCTTATCCACTAAGCCAGAGCCCTTCCCGATTGAAGGCCCATGAAGGTTGTAGTACTACGGGAGGAAACAAAAGAAAAAGTGTCCCTCCTGTGGCGATCAACTAAGTTCCCTTCCTGAGGGTACAGCATGATCAAGAGCAATGATGGACAGATAGACAAGAATATTCATGCTTTTTTTTTAATTCATGAAATTCTTCCGTCGAGATGCTTTCATTGCAACTGATTGACAAATTGCCCTGCATCGACGTAAATAAGCACTGAATTGATCAGTGTTTTAGTAGTAGCCATGATAAAAAATCAGGGCGTACATCCCGCTCGAGTATGTACGCCCATGATTTTGTATCATGGCTACTACTAAAACACTGATCAATTCAGTGCTTATTTACGTCGATGCCGGGCAATTTGTCAATCAGTTGCAAATATTCATGCTATCCTTCTTTCAGGACCTCTTTATGCATAAGGATACCCAAAATGAAAGCATTTTATACTTCCCGACTTATTTCACATGAGAGTAAATTAGGGACTTCAAAGGCAAATTTGGTTGCAGATTTCTAGAGTTAGCTCTCTACCTTCGTTGGTAAACTAAATTACTCTTGATTGTCTTTGTCAGTCTTTGGTGTTTTGAACCACTGAAGTCCTAAAAGGAGAGGGAGAAAGTAGGTTTATGGTTAGGACGAAACAAGGAGAGGCCTACAGACCTCGATGTTTTGCTCCACCATGTTTAACCATCGAATGACCTGGAATCGGTATAGTCAACTGAATGTTAGAGTTATAGCTGAAGATCAATCTAATCTTCAAATTTCTAGTCTTTTTGATTCCAGGCAAGCTGCAATCTCTTATGTCTCTTTCTCTTGCTTCTTCTTCTTCTTCTTCTTGCGTTTCAGGCAGCGGCAGCTAAATAACGTCCCTCAGTTGTTGTAGCCATATAACAGTCTCAGGAGTAGGGTGTGTCAGGACCAAGGAGGTATACCTCCTTGGTCAGGACCATGTTGTCAGGAGAGATCAGGGCACTCACTCAAGACGTGTTGAGCAGTCTGTTCTGGTGCACCACACTGGCAGGCTGCTGGCTGCTTTCTCTTGCTGATATTGCTTCTCCCTCACCTTTATAAGGGACTTCAGTCAAGATTCTAGAAGCCTAGGAGAGAGGAGCAGATGATACTTTGATGGTGATTCCTAGTCCTAATTCTGTTGATCATTTGATATCATTCGGCGATTTTTTAAAGACATGACTGGACAATATGATGGTCAAATCGGCTGTAGAAAAGACGTTTCCGAGTGTGAAGTGTAATGTAGTTTTGGTAAAACCAAGCGTTGCAGACACTTCTCTTTCTCTCTCCCTCTCTCTCTGCTGCCGTACTATGGCACCAGGAGGGATGCCTTCTCATCTCATGAAACTCCTTTTATTGGGGCATATTGACTCTAATAAGTTGGCCACTACACGTTAAAGAATTTCTGCCTTTAACCATGGAGCTGTTTGTAGCTCCATGCTTTAACTAGGATTATGTTTACACAATCTATTATTTACATTTGCTGGACATAAATATTGGAACAACCTCTGTAGCACTTTAAAAGCATCCCCAAGTTTAAGTTGTTTTAAGAGTAATCTGAAGAAAAAAAAAATTGAATAGTTACAAGAATTTATTTAAATATCATTATGAAAATTAATATTTTGCATATTAATTTCATGAAATTGTAAAATTGTGTTGATCCTTTAATGGTTGCAAAGAATTGGAAAATCCAACTTTATATTCTGTTAAAATCACGGCTAAGCGGCTCCATCCATCCACTACCTCTCGTCTTGTTATAGTCTTCTATCTTTTTTTTTCTTTTATCTTCACTGCACGTAATAAGTTTCTCTCTCTCTCTCTCTCTCACACACACACACACACACACACATACACACACACACACACTCTCTCTCTCTCTCCCTCTCTCTCTCTCTCTCCCTCTCTGCCTCTCTTTCTTTACTCTCTCTACCGGCGTGACAGCGACTTAGTGTAGGGATTTGTTCAGGGTTTTTGTTTCGGATTAGTTAGGTTAGTTATAGGTCTTTTTGTGTTAGTTTCTTTGTTTCTTCCACTTTTTATGTATATCAGTCAATCGATCATATTATAATTTCTTGTATTACGTGTGGGGGGAATGCACCCTACGAGCCCAGCTTCTTAGCATTCCTCCCCATTTCCAACATTTCCGTATACTTACAATTTTTTGTGAACTTATCTTTTATTTTATGTTATGATGAAATCTATGTATTCAATTTCTGTAATATATTTATATTTTTCTGTTGGAAATGAAAAATATAAATAAATATTATGCAAGACCCACCATGAACTAAAGTGCATTTGATAGATATTAGCACTACTGACTGACAAGAAATAAAGAAGATGTTCAATTATTCTTTAGAAGTAATACTGGGTGCCTATATGTTGTCTGTTACTTAGGCATGAGCGAAATCAATGTGCTTTCATCTCAATAATGTGTGAAACAAAAGCCAAAAATGTGGTGAAAGGCATTCCTAATCGAGATGTACAATATCACTTTTGTTGTTCAACTATACCTCATTTCTTTGGTGAAATGAAATTCTGTAACCTTATGGTTGGAAAACCCTTCAAACTAACATTAAAAAAAAAACATGTTCGTCTGTATAATTACTTTTTCTATGGCTGTATATATATATATATATATATATATATATATATATATATATAATATATATATATATATATGTACACTTGGTGATTCTATCCTACTATGAAGAGTGCTCGATATCCTCAAAGGAAGAGCTTTAGAGAGAAGCATTGAAGCAAGTTCACGCTGTTGACTGCAGGTTCATCCGTATTTAATGCAACTCTGAGTTTCATGCAACCTCCGTGAGGTGCAATCATCAGGCAATTCTGAATTGCCGAACCTGCAGTCAACCGCGTGAATTTGTTCCATTACTTATATATATATATATATATATATATATATATATATATATAAACATTATTTTGGAGTTTTCGCTGTATATATATATATATATATACTTAAGCTTTATCGTTTCTTTCTTACTTAATTTTAAGGACAGTCTGCAAGTTTGGTGAAAAATGTGATTATCCGTTCTTGAGTTCTTTGGGCATTAAGTTTATTTTCAATTTCAATTTCAATTTCAATTTCAATCCAATTTTCTGCAATGTACAAACGAAAAGACAATACACCAATGCAAATTTTGCTTAAACTAACATTTTCAAGGGGAGGTCAAATGTTCAAACAAAACTAATAAATTATTTAGAAGCAAAATAGCCTACAGTAAATTGTTGCATGTTCACTTTCATGACATGTTCCACGTTGCGGGGCCGCCTCTGTAAACATAATAATATGTAATGATGTTCGATGAGATGACAGCCCTTTCTTGACAGAACGACTAAATTATTCAACTATTAACTAAACTATTTTTAAGGATTTATTCTCAAAAAATAAAGGACATGCTATGTACTTTATGACCCTATGACCTTTGATCTTTGACCTCACGACCTCAACATTTAAGTTTCTTTCTTACCTCATTGTAAACACATCCTGCAAATTTTGTGAAAATTCATTCATCCGTTCTCGAGTTATCTTGTACATAAACAAACAGACACACACACACACTCACAAATATACGGAACCGATCAGATAACCTCCGATGGTCATCGGTTTCACCTACCGGCGGAGGTGACCTTACTTTTTGCGCTCAGTGTGCAAATTTGATGGTAAAGAAAACTAAAATTGGTAATTCTTTTTCTTTCTTTCCGTTTCAGCGAGGGTGGTACCTTGGACCGGGAGACTGGGTGTCAACTTTACACGAAAATATCACAGTGCCCCCAGCGGCAGAAGCCACGCAGCTCTCTGTGATCCCACAAAATGATAAGAGAATTAGACGGGGTCAGATAGAAAACAGTCGCTTTCCCCACACTCGTATACGCTCACTGGTTACAACCAATTAATTATTTGTTCAGTCATATCAATCGGCAGATAATTTCACTTATTTAGTTGTCATGATCCCTTTTTTTAATTGTTTTATTCTGTTGCCACAGCATTATTTCCATCGGGTATGAATTATCATTATCATAATAAGTTCCCGATTATCATTACTATTTCTAACCATTACGGCAATCATAATATTGTTACTATTATTGTCATAATAAATATGTTGTATGCCATCATCTCTCTCTCTCTCTCTCTCTCTCTCTACATATTTTTCTACCGTGACCTCAAGCAATCTCCGAAATGATACAATAAAACCGATTCAGTCCTTCCAAGTTTTTCTGATACTGTTCTGTGGACTGCACCAAACAATTCGGGCAGCCATACACCGGTAATATACTGTGTGTTTTCCTGTTGCTGTCAATTTGTGTTGCTACTCACGTCTTTCAAAGAAGCAGACATTAGCATCACTCTGTGTAACTCGAAGGGAGTACAAACACGCCAAAATACTTCATGTCATAGCAAAGATTTAGCGCAAGAAAGCAAGTCTTTAATCAGAGCATGTTGCATTGAAAAACGATTTGCTATGTCACGCATTTATTGTCGGTCACTGTATGACACTGCATTTATCTCTTACATTCAAAATAATTTCTGTACACTATTCTCCTTCCACGGATAAAAAAAAAAAACCAATTTATTTAAATCACTTTTGTTTGCTAACGAAAATATTAGTTTACTAAAGGAAAATATGATACAATACTATGCAGTAAATGGCGACAGGAACATCCTATGTAAATATTAATTCACACTCCTAACAACGTATTTTGGTATGAATGTCTATACAGCATGAACAATTGTTCTATGTCAAACCGCTCACTTGGGAACCCCTTGTTATTGTTTTTGTTTTTGTTGTTGTTGATCATGAGTATTTGAAGGATTTGATGTTATAGTCGTATGTATTTTTTTTTTTGTAACGTACAATTTACACACCCATTTGACATATGTAGTATACAACAGCTGTACAACGTAAAATCAGAGAAAACATGATGAAAGTTGCTTTTCGCTGCTATTATACAACAATTGCGTAGGGTAACTTCATTTTGTTGCGACACGTCTCAGGATATAACTACGACATTGTATTTACAAGCAGTTCAGGTTTATTCAGTCCAATGTAATAGCAGTGCAATTATTACAATGATATTCATAACTAGTAGCACTAAAACCATTGATCAACCTTAGAATTACTCTAAGTACATAAAGTCTTCAAATGCATCTGTTTGTCAACGTAGAGCCACTAAAGATTACACAAAATGAGACGAGGAACCTGCATAGCACCAAAGCACTGTGGAGCCACTACTAGCAAATGATAAGTAAGAATAAAACAAAGTCAGAGATCCTGTTTCGTTTAGCGATAAAAGGATAAACTAAAGATATTTAATGCAGCTTTGTAATTTTGTTTCTATTCACAGCAATGCATTCCCATTACGACGCTTACGAATTGGTTTTCCCGTTACCCACACAAAGAAGAATGTTATTTTGAGAAGAAAGAAAAAGCACTTGCAATAAAAAGACTTTCATCATGCGGCTTTGTGATTTTGAATACACGAACTGATGGTATTTTGAATGGGTAGTGCAACTATTATTACCAATTTTATTTCTTGTAGGTCTTTGCCCTCTTACTGTCTGCCTAATGTGACAAAACAATTGATATTTGATAAATTAGCAAAGTCTCAAAACATTCACAGCGTAACGCTGGCTATGAAACAACTATACTGACGACGAAACACAATTACAACGTTAAAAACAATACCTTAATCAGACGTTTACACAAAACTGCGCTACTATCAAGTTCAGGAGCAATATTTCACAAACCGTTGATAATAACATGACCTTATGAACATGTATGGCAAATGAAACATTTACGCGATAACACCTGGCAGTAAGGACGCAATCATTAGTTTTTGTTATTCATCATGATTACATTGTACATGTATCTTACTTGACAAACTACGAAACTTCATTCATAACTGTATTTGAAAATACTAGATAGGCTTAGTTTCCCCAACACCAATTCACCCCCCCCCCCCCGAAAAAAAATAAAATTGTATGTGAGAGTCTGGTATTAGCATTAGACGTTGTGTAAGCGTGTCACAGAATTAGCGAAGGATTATAAAAAAGAGACGAAGTAAAATTATTAATTTATTCTTGAGCGAGGAGAAGGAGGAGATACCTAAATGCGTTTTACTCGAAGTGAACTTTCAGCAGCACTTAAAAAAGAACAAAATTTCCAAAACTGGACTGTCAATTTTTCTTCTACAAAAAATATGAAACAAAAAAACTCTCCCCTTAGTAAAACAAAATGGATACCCGTATTACGATACAGACGGTTACTTATAAATCAAGACTTGCTTCAGGTTACTCGTTCATGTTCACGTTCTATTAGTGTACAAGAGTGTGTTTCTTTTTATTATTTTGACATGATTCTTCCATATCAACTTGAATAAGTTTGGATTCATCCTTCTTCGGATGTCTTGTTGGAAATGCTAAAAGTGTCCCATCTTGAAACTGAATTTTATTCTACTCACTACGTCCTACCACCTTTCAACAATTCCTCATCCACATTGAGTATTATAATTATGAGAAGACGAAATCTAAATGGAGTCCTTTCTTTAAAACGCTTCTCACGAGTAGTACTGAGAAATCTCGAGAGCTTGACGATTTGAACATGTTGAAAGAGTGGATCAAATCATGTGTCCACCTAACCCATAAATCCATAAATATCCATAAATCGATAACCTGTCGGTGTGATTTTTTTTTCTTTGCTCTTTTTTTTTTTTTTTTTTGGTTTATAAAGAAGTTTCATCTGCTCGATCAGCCCAAACAAATCTCTGCTGGGGACCTGTATGGTCCTGAAACCTTATCACAACCGAAGAACAATATTCATAAAGTGGGAAATGACATAGATTTGTGAGATACTGGATCTGAGGAAGTTATGGAGGAAAGGTATCTCAACGAAGCCTTCAACGCCTGAAAGGGTATGTTTATTTGAAATTCCCGTAAGGAACATTAGACATGCTCGTTCCACTTTGACCGCTGCTGCCGTCTCGCATGGCTTGGAACTCGGAGATGGCGCACAGCACGCAGAAGATCTGACGATTGGAGAGAAAAAGAATTATGAGAGAAGTGAGATACAGTGTATCAATAGCGGCTTCATAAACATTGTTACATCAAACTCATTGTCTCTCGTGCCATGGCATCGTTGTCCTACGTCCCAAATGGGGGTTTTCAGTCACAAGTCCTGATATGAAAACCTTGTGACTGTTGTTTTGCAATTTCGTATTTCGTTGTATACATCTGCTCATCATCAATAGACCTAACGAATTTAAAAAAATAGCAGGAAAGAAATTCTTTAATTTATAATTTGTAATGTGTCATAGTTGTGTCAGATGACTGCAAAACATCATTCGTATTATGAGGCGTGAGTTTTGTTTAATTTGTCAGCCCTCTGTTCAAATGAAATTTGTAAGATCGCATGCAACCGCTGATCTACATTTTTAACAAACATGTCAGAAAAAAAGGAACCAGTGGTAATCTAAAGTGTCATATGCTACTTTCTGGGCAGCGACACTACCACCACGTAGTGTAGATTGTACAGAGGACGGAGTCCATTTGTACAGAGAGAAGACCCTCTGCTTAATAATCTCTTGCTTTCAGAATTCGTATTATCGCTAAAATTGTAAACGGCCCCGATTTAAAAGCAATGGATTTTTAAATGTTTGTATGCAAACAACGTCACCTATTCGCATCTTCATTCGTGTATACTAGTACAGTGTAGTTGTAAGTGTATACTTTGAGATGATGGCAACATCAGTATTTTTGGCACTGATGAAAAAGTCACTGGTTAAGTTTTTGTTACTTATATGGATCAAAGAATTTTTCTTTCTTTTTACTGCCAGTTGATAGGTATACTATCAACGTCACCTACGCAATCTTCATCCCTTTATAGTTGTACGAGAATATTTGGTAAAGGCTTCAAAATTTTTGCTTTCACACCTATCAATAACACAAGACTGGTGTACACAACCGCTCCGCTACAATGAAATATGGATACTCACGTGCAGTATTGTGAATGCGATCCACACACAGACGGTTCCAATGTAGATTCCACTCATTAGCTTTTTTAAAGAAAAAGATTGAAATTATGACTCTTTATATATTGATAAGAGCTTAGACAGCTTGATAAATCAAATGAAATATAACCACGAAGGAGGAAGATGGGAAGAGCTAAATAAATCCGAAAAATTGGATTTTAGGATTATTTTCTTCGAGCACAAATAAATGTGTGAGCTGGGAGCTGATTACATTATCACCGTATATATCTGGTATGAAGGTACAATGTTTAAATCCTCTTTTTCTGGGAGGTGGGGGTGGGGGTGGGGAGAGACATTATTGTATACTGTCAAATCCCAAACATCAGTATTTAACGGTCAATTTTGAGGACACCGTTTCTATTCTTTTAAAATCAATTTATTCTTTACGAAGTCACCGAAGTCAGGATCAGTAAGACCGTAAAACAATTTAAAAGATTATATAAACAACATCTTTTTGATGGAATTGAATTACAAGTTGACGAATAGTTAAATATGGAGTTTTCTTCTTTTCTTCTCTACTTTCATATCTACACGTATCCGTTTTTTTATTGATTCAAGTTGTAAATCTTAACGTATTTTGAATTCATGTTTTTTTTTTGAATTCAGTTACAAACCAATGGCTATAAATGATTACATATATTTACATCACAATATTTCTTAAGGAATCATTTTCAATAAGCCTACTTTGTGCTTCTCATGATTCCGCCACTATCATATTTGACACCATGTATTTTTGTTTGTTTGTCTGTCTGTTTGTTTGTTTTGAATGCAAAGTTTGTAAACCAATCAAATATGAAAGTGGAAATTAATGAAATGAAATGAAATGAAGCCAACTTGTACATCGTGTGATACTCTATCTTTAGACCTACAAGATCTTCTTCATAATTATTGACATTCAATTCTAAATATTCTTACTCAGTGAAAGTATAATTATGACAACTTAATTGTGATTTTTTAAAAAAATGATAGATCGGCAACTTACTCCACCGGCAATCAAGATGATGACCCCTGCAAGACCTTGGAGCATGTAGATGATCATGGCAACCACGTATGGAACAAGCAGTCCTTTGACATTCTGAATTTGAACAGGAGCAGAGCAATGAGAGGGTTAATACACGACCATATGATTTCAACGGTTTCCCACATGCCTCAACTTCATTCGCAGTATTATCTTTACCCCCACCCAAAAAAAAAACAAACAAAAACAAACTCGTATAGATGGTATTATCACATATGCACAGTATTATAGTTCACGTCCGATTTACAGTAGGACGTCGATTATCCAGTCATCGAGTATCCGGATTGTCGACTTACTGACGTTTTCTTTTTAATATATCGGTGCATAATCTCAAAACAAACGCACGTTCAACCATTATCGTGCGATAAATAGTCCAATCTACGCAGCGGACTGTAACTTTTAAATCTGTTCGTGAGACGATTTCAGGGACTGGTGCCGCGCTTGTCACTGGCATTGAGCGCACAGAAGTAGTTGCAATCGCAGCGGCACTATTTGACGAATCACAATATCAATCTCATTGTAGGTCACAATCAATCAAACAAACAATTATGAAGAGATATTTTACTCATATTTCGTTTTATTTCCGTATTAATTTCAGAAGTATACTGTGAAACATGTGTATGCCACTATAGCATGACATGCTATGGAAAGTGTTGTATTTGAGCATACATTGTATAGAAGTATAATATCCTTCTCTTATCCGCGACCAAGTCGTTTATCCGGACGCCCGTCGGTCCCGACATTGCCGGATAATGGAGGTCCTATACTGTACTTCCATCTCACCTTATTTGATATTTAGTCTACCACAAGACAACTGGTAATCAGCGATGCCTCCTGGATGGAACTGACGAGCTATATGTCAAACCTGACATTTTCGATGAAAACATCTTGACCATAAAGAAACTTACTTGTCAGGATCCCGTTTAAGATAGCCAATCAAGCAAACATATCAAACGAGAATAAGTTAACTTCATATAACATACTAGATGTGAGAAAAGAAGGAGATGTGTTGACTGCTCAGGTAGTGTGACTTTCCCTTTATAATGGTTCATTTAATGAATAAATAGTTAAGTGTTGCATTTATGCATTCATGAATTATAATGTGCTTATTTGAACGCAATCTATGCACAGTATACAGAATGTAGAGAAAAAAAGTCGTCCTGCGGGGGAAAAAACAGACCCTATATATCAGATACGAAAATAACCATTTATTGAAAATGAAGTGGTCGCAGATGTTAAGAGTAATACAGAAATGTGAAATATCTTATTGGGCTGTCAGACCACCACTGAAAGATTGAGAAAAAGAGAGGAAAAAGGCAATACTATTGGATAAAGTTTGATAATTAATTATCAACACTCTTCTTTAAAAAAAAATATAAATAAATAAAAATGTGTGATGCTTACTTGAGACACTCCGACCAGGAGGAGGATTGAGCTGAGGATCAGAAGGCCAAAGATGACGAACTCCACGATGTACGTGATGAGAAGAATCTTGTAAACGTTCTCATCGACAGTGACGCCGCTATCATCTGTCATTTAAAGGGGAAGGCTAGTAACTGATCAGTGGGAATCGGTGGAAATGCTGGGAGATGATTGTGGCAATCCTTATGGGATTCATTTAAGAGTTTTTATTGTATATCTATTGTTGTGTGAAAATGATTTGCTTCAGAATGGTCTCATATTCAAGTAATGTGCAGTTTAATGCTTCCAGGTTAGCGTCCCTGGTCAGTGACGGAGCATTAATCTGCACATTACTTGAATATGAGACCGTTCTGAAGCAAATCATTTTCACACAACAATAGATATACAATGAACTCCTGAATGAATCCCATAAGGATTGCCACAATCAACTCCCAGCATTTCCACTGATTCCCACTGATCAGTTACTAGCCTTCCCCTTTAAGGTCAAGGGTCATTAAAACGCTTAGTGTGGATTTCAGCAGCAACGAATAGCTGACAGTAATTTATGGAATTCAGAGATTGAATGGATAGACGTTTTGAAGATATACGACTTGTATATGCCAGAAAGGGAAAACCAAATAGACGAGTTTGAAAATTCATAAACCATTTATTTTCATACGTAGCTCTATCACTTGGTGACACGACATTTGTTCCTGCGATAATTGCTCCGGTCTTATTTTCTCCAAGGACTTAGGGTTATGGTTAGGGTTGTGAAATTGTTTTAGGTTTAGTTTGATACCGGGATTAGGGTTAGGGTTATGTTTGTGGGTAGAAATTATGTTTGGCTTAGCGCGCAGATATTCCATAGGGGCAATTGTCGCCGGAGCAAATGTCGTGGAACCCTATCACTTACACTTGGGGGGGGGGGGGGGGGGTTATATTTTCACTTGGATTTGATGATAGTAAATAGCATCGTGCCATCGTGCCTTTATTGCGAAATTCTACATGGTAGGATGTTTTGTGAAACAATAGACCTTCACATATGCATCAAATGTGATATCTGGAACATTTTTTTTAATCACTGCTCCCAAAGGTAAGCAGGACCTTTAACGCAAAAAAAAAAAAAAAATGACATCAGGGGAAGTGGACGAACGCGTGTTTTTGTTTTTGTTTTTTTTCAATTCAGATATCTGAATTGATAAAACGCGCTTGTCCACGTCCCTTGATGCCATGCTTTTTTTTTTTACGAACACAAAATATGTATAGAATTTGATTAATTGGAGTCCTTTTATATTCTTGATTTTGATTTGATTTTATTGTTCCACATCTCAAACACAAATAACATGATACAAACGATTGAACATAAGACTGGACATAGCGTCGTAATTACAAAGAATACAAGAGAAGACAATTTTACAAACATGAAATGTGGGGGACCTACTAAAAAGCAAAGCTTGTAATGTATAGGTCCCTGTATAGATGAAAATGTTGGTCTTCTTAAACAAACAACCTAGTAACGAAAACCATGAAAGGAAGGAAAGGGACGTAAAAGAAAAGAGAGCAAATAGAGCAAGTAAACAAATAAAATACATCAAATTCTTCTTTTTATCATAATTGACTGCATCGTTATACAGTCTGTAAAGAGTGCAGAATTCATATTCGGTGGCCAAAAAGGGAAAAAAAGAAAGAATATAGGTCTGGTATTTCATTCCTTACCGATCAGCTTTCTGACCACAACAAACTGATAGGCGCCATATCCACAAGCGATGAGGGAGTAAATCTGCAGAGAGAGAGAGAGAGAGAGAGAAGGGATAATTCTTCTTCTTCTTCTTCTTCTTCTTCTTCTTCTTCTTCTTCTTCTTCTTCTTCTTCTTTTGGCTACTACAAACAAGACTCCACAACTGGGATATTCGGTTGCAGGCGCAAGGTGACTAGCAGTGCATTAGAAATGCCACCCCCATAAGAGTTGAGATATCCACGTCGCCCAATCTTGCCTTACAAAATGTATCAACAGTTGGGGCGTCCCTAACATTCGTTGCTAGAAGATTTCATATTCTGCCATTAATTTTGTAACAGTCCTTTCTAGTCGCCGGATGCAGGAAGGAAATCGAGGAAGATTTCCTAGTGGATTCCATCAGAAGACATGTTCGATTGATTTCTGTTAATTCAACGGTAGAATGAGTGAGATAGTACCATCCGGTAAAATAAAATGAAATAAAATAAAAGTAGAAATAATAGTAAATAAATGAACAAATAAATAAATAAATAGACAAATAAATAGAAAAATGAATGAACAAAAAAAAAAATAGAGGACAGGGATATTCGGGAACAGCACTGTAAGCATTCCAGCAGATCATTACGGCAGCTTTTCCTTTCAAAACCGAAACTGATAACCGTGTCTTCATCCGGGAGCACAGTGTTTCGTTATTCTACTTTCATTTCCGTCTGTTTTTGTTTTCTTTCATTGATGTTGTTGTTTTTTCCTTCCTGTGACCTTGACCCCTTGTTTCACTGTTTAAACAGAATATGTGTATGCGATTTGCAGACTATCTACATCAAATGCAGGACTATTGAATGATATCGCATGTACGAAAAGAGGGGGAGGCAGAGAAAAAGTGAGGGTTACTCCCACCGATACCTCTTTTTTCACTCTGCATGGTGGTAGAGCGTCTATGATAAATAAGATATGATAAATTTGACATGCGAGTCGTTGATCATATATAGCCAGACAGGGATAACAACATGTTCATGTCTACATGTTCAGTACATAACAAAAGATATTCTATTTATATACTCTGCGAAAAAAAAACAGATAACAGAACAAACTCTTGTTAATGGAAAGTTACTTTAATGATAAGTTACTTTACGTTACCACAGTTACTCTCTAGTAAAATATGTTTGGTATATAACGTTAAGATTAAAAGCTTTATGTGTACATCTATTGGTGTTATGATATATTCGTATATCATAGATAGGGCCTCATCCACGTCAAACTCTGCTTATGATGACGGTCTCCTGTATTGATTTCTCCTTTGTCCATATATAAATACAGTGTGCCTTAAAGGGAAGGTAAACCCAAAGAACAATGTGGATTGAGTGAAAGCAGCAACATTAGTAGAACACATCAGTGAAAGTTTGAGGAAAATCGGACAATCTATGCAAAAGTTATGAATTTTTTAAGTTTTGGTGTTGGAACCGCTGGGTGAGGAGACTACTAGAGGATATGACGTATGAGTGGACAACAATACAAAGAAAATATAAAGGAAATTCAACAAAAATTCACTTTTCTAGAATCATGAAAGAGCAATGGACCAACCGCTTTCAGAAAGCAGGGGGAATAGTTGCTACCCTTAACATATGGCAATATCAAGTTGATGGAATTTGTAATTTTCATGAAAAATGGATTTTTGCAGAATTTTCTTTATATTTTCTTGGTATTGTTGTCCACTCATACGTCATAACCTCTAGTAGTCTCCTCACCCAGCGGTTCCAACATCAAAACTTTAAAAATTCATAACTTTTGCATCGATTGTCCGATTTTCTTCAAACTTTCACTGATGTGTTCTACTAATGTTGCTGCTTTCACTCAATCCACATTGCTCTTGGGGTTTATCTTCCCTTTAATATGTTGCTTTGATTCACATGTTGTTACAGACTGATGTTGTTATAAAATTGACATTTCTTATATTGATTTGTATGTTACTCTCTCTCTCTCTCTCTCTTTGCACACTCTGTATCACTTTGTTTTCATTTGTTATTGTATTTGGAGAAAGAAAATGCAGAAATAAACCTAACCAAACCAGACCAAACTTAACCATGTTTCATGGAGTTTGATAGCAAGGGCAGTCGGGAATATTGATTGGCTTAGCCAATGCATTGGATGTCATGACGATACAATCCTAATTGGATGTCATGACGATACAATCCTAATATAAAGACTGCGATACTATTGTATGTGTGGGTCTCTTCTAGACTCGTTTAAAATTATCTGCCATTTGGAACTGGCCTGTTTTAGTTTGCGTCATAAAACGAAAAAAAAAAACAAACTAGTTTAAACAAAGGTTCGTTGTGGTGTGCCCAAAGGTTGTGCATAACGCCGAACAGACTGTTTAGTTCATGATAATTTGCCTATAATAATAATATTATTAACGTTCTATCTAGCGTACCGGTTAGCGGCCAGTATTGCGCATGTCTAAGCGTATCATATCCTAAGCTACACAGATCCATGTGTATGTTTAATCTTTCTTTTATTCGGTGATCTAGATGTGTTTGACGAGTAAATCAGTGTGTTCTCTCTTTTCTTTTATGTCAAATTGTGTATAAAGGTACTACTTATCACCTTATCAGCAGTTCTGCTTTTGTTATGAGGATATTCCCTATATTTCTAATATCTCTAAGTTCCCTATATGACTACCCAGCAATTACTTTCCATCATAGGTGACCGCATTTTTTAATCAACATTGTAGAATCTGGCAGCCCTCATTGGCGAATATAAAAGACCGATAAAAACCATTGATTAGATACTAAAAGCTAACGCGGTCTGCATTTCATGTGCTGGCACAATGACTGATTCGATATTGCATTCCCGACAAGCGAATCATTCAAACTTGTTCTACTCTGTTCTACCTTCTAAAATGAATAAGAGAGAAATACAGAGATGTAAAGAGACTTGCAATTGTTCAACATGTTCAGTTATCGTTTGCTATGGTCGTCACTGCATAAGGTGGTTTGATGACCGCGAATCTTGATGATAAGTCCAACTCGGGAAAAGGAAGAAACAAGGATGTAAAGTGATTTTTTTTTCACTTTTTTTTAATAGCACGTGTATACATCACAAAGGGATATGTTGTTACTTGCATAAGGTGGGTTTGATGTACGCAGATCTTGTTATCAATCCAGCTCAGGAAGAGGAAGAAGGATGTAAAGTGAAATTTAACCTCTGGAATTCCACAACAGTGTTGAATTACGGAGGAGGAAGTGTACCCGTAGAATCATACAAGTACTGGAAGGATACGACATGGGAGAAACACGTCATATAATACCGACGTAGTGGATCACGTCTTCATGCCACTTTGTACCTTGTAATATATTTCGTTAAATATGTGCCCACGTGATCACAGCCTGAAGTAGCATGCAGATCTATACAATGTTTTTCACACTGTTTACTCATTGCATGGGTTGTGGGTGGAGAGGCGAATCATGTATTGGCTGGCGTTGAATTTTAACAAACAAGATTTCTACCTGTGCCATAAGTCCATTCCAGATTCGAGATCGGTGCCGTATCTGTAAAGGCGTTGCCATAATAAATGTTTTATGTCTTACATTTTTTTCTTTTTGTATTATACAACACTTGGTTACGGGAAGGTTTCCTTTCCAATGCCATGTTATTGCAAACATTAGAGAGATTGAAAAAAAAAAAACAAGAATACAGTGAGCGATTAGCTCCCCAGAATAAAGGCTTTCTTCAGCACAATATTTCCTTAAACTACAAGTCCACATTATATCCCAGTTGACTCAAATAAATAGAATAAATTAGAAGGACAGAATGGTCGCGCTTTTTCTGTAATCGGACATGAAATAAACAAGCTTCAAACTGTCATATTCATGTTTCCACCGAATAAAGGCATATTACGTGACGCGATCAGGTCATGGCGCCTCACATCCTCCCATGAGCTTGTACGGAAAAGCATCACAGAAATCCTGTTCTTTGTCGATTATCTATAGCATAATGGAAGAACACTTAACTTATAACCTCTTACTGAAATCAGAGGGGGAGCAATGATAACATTACCCTTTAAGTCAGTAACGAGTCGATGGAATGATTTTCCTTTATATTTATTTATTTATTCATATTTTCTTTTAAAAATACGGGGAATGCAAAGTACCTGCTTGGAAGTTGTCTGCGAGGTGCTGCCGGTAAGGGTCTCCTACTGGCGTTCTGCGTGGACCTCTGCGGGCAATCCCCTCACCGAGAAAAAAAAAAGTTTTGGTCATGCTCAAATCTTGGCTGCGGGTGAATCGGACTTGCGAGCGCACCTCCGGGCAACTATACGGGCGAGATACGAGCTAGGTTACTGTCAGGTGCGGACCATTAACTGCTGGGAGGTCCGGGTAGCACAAATTTTCCCCGCAAGTCAACCCGCAAGGCTTTCCCAGACACGATGTGACAAGGCCTTGAGTATACTTAGCGGCAGCACCTTGCAGGCAACTCCCATGCAGGCAAATCCCACGCAGGTACTTCGCAGTCCCCATATGTCGCTCGTAGCTGAGAATGGATCGGTTTCAAAGCTCTCACGCAGGTCACACAGAATACACGCAAGAATCAGGTAAATAGCACGTGTCTAGCAGTAAGACGCACGTACGGAACTCGCCAACATCCTTGTCCGCCCGCAGAAAATTCTCCTTGAAAATCCCTACTCGCAACAAGCCCGCGTAGAACCTGAAAGGTGTGACAGGGCCTTTACCTATTCAGTCCCTCTGAGACAACTCATAGCCGTCTGCCCAGTTGCTTGCTATAGTTTATACGCATTCATTACTTTCTCAGTGGCCACGTGAAGGAATCATACAAAAAAGACAAACTGCTCATCAAATTGACGGCAGGACCTTTCTTATCCCACCGATTCTAGCACATGGATTACCCAGATTGTAATACTTCAACTCATAAACGAATTGTCTGATTTATCTTAACTTAGTTGATATGTTTTAATATTTCTGCATTCACCGAGTTTAATTTTTTTTTCGGAAAATGTCAATATCACATGACTTTATTTTTCTCTCAATTTCAATTTGAATGAACTCTCTATTACTATTTTTTAGTCTGATTTTCCCCTATCTGTTCAAGCCAGCATAGATATATGGCGGGAAACTACACTTCAAATTTTCCGGAGGTAATTTATTTGAATCGCAAAAATGCCTTTAAAGGAGATTATCTTATATTGTAAACGTGATTTTTTTCAAAGCTCTCCTCTTTGTCAATAACTAACCTTATGAAACCATGCGGTGCATTGGACTGTAAGAAACGTGTGAGGTTAGTTCTCGAACATAACATTTTCTTTTTCATTCTCCATAAGGTCGATTATTGAATGCCTCAAAACCGTTGTAATGACTGTCATGATTCCTATCACATTGATAATTTTATCTAAATATTGACTGCAGTATCAATAGTGAGCATCATTCTGTGCGCGTCACCCCCCCCCCCCCCCCACGCCCGCTCTTCCCTCCTGTCATTCATCATGCCATCAGGACCCACACTAGTTTGGTCATTTTCAATTAATTCCCGTTCAATTCAATTCAATTCAAGTCAATTCAATTCAATTCAATAGTTTGGTCACTTGCTAGTAAGGTTGGCTTATTTTGGAAAACTTCGCGAAAAATAAATAGACATGTAAAGAATCATCTTATAATAATGATAATAATAATAAGAATAATAGTAAATATTTTTATGCGCATTTTCTGACAATTATTTGTAACTCAAGGCGCTGCAATGATTTATACATTATAATTACTCAACAACATAATTCAAAGGAATAAGTTGAATAAATTGAGACATCTACCAAAAATACATGTATGCAAATGATAACTATAAGGATGTCCTATACTCCGTGATAAGCAGATGATACTTAAGACGTGCCTGAAAAAGTTTTGAGGATGGATCTTTTCAAGATGGATCCTCTTCCATCTCGGCTGATGGCACTGGTCTTTCTACTCACCAAGGTGTAGATTCCCGCCGCCAGGGTCCCACTCCTCGTGTTATCGAAGCAACAGCATCTAGTCATCAGCGGCATCCTGGCAGAAGTTTGATTATTCTCTCTCTCTCTCAGGAAACAGTACCTTTTCAAATATTAAATGTCGGCAAAACCGAAATGGACGCAAACCACGTATATTCTACAACCGTTGTGAACTGATTTGATCAGGTAAAAGATTGCTTTCTCTTTGATAGTCGCTTGTTTAAATACACTCCAGGAGTCGGACTTCCGGACTACTACTCGGTCGAAAAACCCGTCCCTGCAAGCAGACTGGTAAACCCGTCTTGTCCCTTGCATCAGTGCTGAAGTGAAAGAACGAAAGTGGGGAAATATGTCGTTGTTTACAGTTGTTCGGTGGTGCGTCTGTGCGTGTGTTGGGAGGGTGGGACGAAGAGGCTTGCCGCAACCAGATATCCGTGACGTTGACGTCAGTCATGTCCTTGATTTTATCGTCATCTCTATTATAGGTTTGTAAAGAAGTATCACAAATATCATTATCATTATTTTTGCTTCATTTCATTGGCGAATAATGTAATTGACAAATCATCCTTATACGGTGTATTAATTGCATAACAGGTGTAAAATTTGTATTAGTCTTAAGTTGCAAGGGTGTAGCGACCTGGCTTTAGAAATGATTAGGCTGCTTTCACATAGAAGTATACTATTCGTGTATTCGGGCTCGATTTTCGAGGGCACGCGAATAGCTTGAATCGAACGATAGGATTTCCTCACACCGGTTCACATAAGAGGGCACTATTCGAAAGTACCGAATACCTGCGAAAAGTATAGCAAAGTGGGAATCGAGCTTGTTCGATTTTCTTGCAGCGTATACCGTCTCTCGTTTATGAAATAATGACACTTTTGGTCTGGATTTGCCCGTTAGCAAATATAAGCATGTAGACCGACATTCTGACGCAGTTTAGAAATTGTTAATAAGATTTGCTGCGATGTAGGAGGAAGAAATCCTCACTACATGGGATGGTGAGTTGACGGTGCGGGTGATGGTGTATTCGGTGCTCGAATAGCGAATAGCGAATACCGAATACCGAATACCGAATACTTCTATGTGAAAGCAGCCTTAAGATTGCGGTGCACACACTATGCAGGTAGAAGTCCTTCACCACTGACCACGGCACCGTAGAACAGTCTAGAAAGTCTCGCAAACATACCGCAAGAAATGTATTGCAACCGAGTTCCAGAGTGCTTCAGAGGTCTTAAACTTGGAATGAATGACGCCAAAAGATGCAATGGAAAGATATCTTATGTAGGCCTATTTAAAATGTGCTGGGCCTAACAAGGACGTTATCATCGTAACTTTATAGTTAGAGCCCGTACAAGCTTAAGGATAACCATAAAATGTAAAAGAAACATAATCCGTGTTTACACCTAGGGCTGGAAGACTTTTTGAGGGGGAGTTTGTCCAAAATGTGCGCGGAATAGTGAATGCAGAAGAATAAAATGAAACAAACTAAAAGTTTGAGGTAAATCGCACGATTTTTTTTTTTATTACATGAATTTCTCAACTCGTTACGTTAATTCCTTACTTGGTCCTCTTTACTTTAGAACTCTGCAACAAAGCTTGATGTTGGAAAAGTACCACGATTTCGACTTTCGAGAAAATAATTTTTATGAAAAAGTATTTCATTTTCATGAGAAGTACAAGCTCCTTCTACTTGCGCACTTGTAGGCATACACCCTCTTATATCCTCGAAAGAAACTTGTTTGGAGGTTTTTCCTAACGTTCTAGAAATATGAATTCATTAACATTTTTGATGAACATTTCAATTTGATAGCTTTCATTGAGATGTTTCAAACAATATGTTTGGGTTCACTGAATGCACTCTGATGTTTTATGTTTGGGAAAACTTCCGTTGAAGGTTAAAGGGACATCTGGGCTATATTAAAGTTTGGTCATCATTTGCAATGGAAGATGGCAAACTGACCCTATCCCCCCCCCCCCCCCCGTCTATTGTCTCATACAGGTAACATCAATGACGACACTAAATTTTCTTGTAAAGAAACTGATGAAAGGATGTCTCACAAAAGAGGACAAAGAATACCCGTAACTTTCAAGGCCTGATAAAGTCACAAGTATATTCACTTTCGTGAGTTGTGTCAATATGAAATCCTCTCGATCTCTTCGTCAAGGGTCGTTGATCATCAAATATTGCTCTGCCAAATGACGTCAGCCGTGACAATGATATCAAATACCGATATGACTGATAATATGTCTTGTATTGACAGCAGGCTATAAAGACATGTCAATCTAAACTCATACAAATAAACTCTGGTATCTTGATACACCCGATGGCTGCAGTCAGACAGCTCATCAGCTGGTTTTATGCTATGTATATATCTTGTGTGCTTTCATTCTTTTATAAGTTAGTAATAAAATACCGCTACTCATGACCCTCCCTGTACTCTTTTCTGCCTGATTATTATGTACATGTGTAATATCTATTGTAAATTGTTATCATGCATTTATTGTTAGCATTTACCAGACCCATGGTCCTGTTTTGGACACATGGCGCGTCCTGGACCACCTTACCAACACTCACTGCTGTAGATAAGTTAGGATATAAAAATTATCACGATTATCGTGATTATGAGCAATGTATAACAAAATTCGGTGATTCTGGCTGAACTATCGGCCACCGTGGCGTGTTGATTTATCAGCTGCCAAAGTATCTATCTGCACATTAAACAAAATAGATATGAATTTCAGTCCTCTATTTACCCATTCTCCTTACAGTATTAATCTGCATTTCTGTTACACAAAATATTATAGATATATCATACAAGTGGACCTTCGTGATCCACTTACTTATACAGTACCAGCGCAAGCACGTATTATGTATGTCTAATTATATATACTTTTCCTTAGTCAGTTAGTTATATATTTCATTATACACACCATTTGATAAATCCTCGATTCTGATTGGACAAAGGTGCAGAAATTAATTTTTAGTGTAATTACCGCCCGGAGTCACCTGGCTGTGTTTCAAGATGGGCGTAGGTAATCTATTGTCCGTGAAATATCTATGCATATTGTTTCAGTTTCAGTAAGTTTCAGTAAGTTTTATTTCTCCATACTTGTACATAACAGAAAATAAGCATAAGAATATAAAACATATCATTCACAAGTCATGAAAATATAAACATAATTTCGCATTACAAATTAGTGTGATCATATGAAATAATACAAAAATATCATTTCAGATCATTAAGTGTACAGGTGGAGGAGACCGTTATCAATAAGCAAAACGCTTGACTTGGACAACGACCTCTGAATAAAATATGCCTTTTAACTACTTTTTATTTAACTAAAGGAAGGAACGGAACAATATATACACGTAGAACAAATAATGTAAATCTTTAAAGTATTTCAAATATCATTTGACTAAAAAGGACAACACAAGGTGGAATGTATAAGGACGAAAGAAGAACAAAACAAAGCAAAACAAAATTCGAGAATGACGTACCCAAATAGGAAGAGTAGAGGGAAGAGAGAAGAGAGGAAAAGCGATGAGATACAGTGTCAGGAGTTGGGAACTATAACAAAAGCGTAACAAAAACGTATTGTGATATAATATACTTTATGTAATTTCCCTGACTTGTAAGATGACAACTTTATTCCAGTGTCGTAATTAAGCATGAGCATAAAGTGGATGCGCTATGTAAAACAAATATTGACGGCTTCTTTTAAAACTATTTGTTCACGGTAGTTTCTCACCAGAATGCCCCTATATAGCTTAGAGTTGTATTAGGGCGTACAGCGCTGTTGAAAAATACCTCTCGGCAAATACGGTTATTACCCTCAAATCACATGATTAATAGATGAAGGGTTTGTTTGCAAAAACCGATAAGTCCATTTTTGGATATTTCGAAGTACGATCTTTGTCTTAAAGTACAAAATAATACATTTTAAATGACATATTGGTCACTACATATAAAGGTATATTTTTGAAGTTATGGTCAAAAGAAGCAAAAATTTTCTTATTATTCTCTTTATTTTTCTTGACCTTTAATCGCAAATATCTCCATTTGGCAAATATGGACTTATCGGTTTTTGCAAACAAACTCTTCAGATAATGCGTGTATGTATGTATGTATATCATATAACATGATTATATGTAAGCATGTTAAGAAGATGATGGTACATCTCCTACTTTACATTGTACCCTACTGGAAAGAACACAATGTCCCACAGTATGTTCACAGTGTGTTCTTATAGTCAACTATATGTTAAAACGATCGAATTTAACAGTGTGCTGATGATTTCACACTCTGATGTGGTTTTCACAGGGTGTTCACACTGTGGTCCTCAAACTGGGGGACACTGTGTTCTTTTCAGCAGGGTATAATATTGATATGTATATATATATATATATATATATATATATATATATATATATATATATATATATACATATATAGTTATAAACATATATATATATATATATATATATATAACCAGAGTAAAGAAGAGGCGGTAGACGTAACTTTTGGATCCTCACAATTTGATTCTACTTCTCGAGCTTTCGGGCCCTGCCCTTTATCAAAACTGAGGATAAATCGGACAAAATACAGAACATGGATATTATATACAAAAAAAAAATAATGATGATCAGGACAATAATGAAAATAATAACGACAATCATAGAAGCAGAGAGGGCCGAAATTAACATCACTAATAGGAGTGTACATATGCGTCAATCTTATATAACATGCATACATACAATCACAAACAAGCATACATATAAGCACTTATAAACACGTATGACTAAACATCTGCGCACACACATGTACACACAGATACGAATATTGACGCACATACACACTTGTAAATCTCCTCATATATATATATATATATATATATATATATATATATATATATATGTGTGTGTGTGTGTGTGTGTGTGTGTGTGTGTGTGTGTGTGTGTTGTGTGTGTGTATCATTCAATCATACAATATCAATGAATAAATAAATACGATTGTATGTCAACTCCATAGGAACTCATGTAGTACAACGAAAAGTAGAATGGAAAATGTTGCTTTATTAGTGACTTTATAGCTGGACAGTCTGTGTTTTGACCGAAACCTCTTCAACAGCAATCAACAGTTTATTATATTAATACGTTGTAAGACAGGCATTTAGCTCTGGTTTACTCAAGCAAGCAAACTGAAGATACATGCATAAACATGGCTATAGATAACACAATGATTATTGACAATTGATCATATACACTGGTACTGTGTTTAACGTGAAGCAGGGACAGCTTGAGCATATAGAGTATTACACGTCACTTGTACGTGGGCGGGGGCTTTCTAGCCGTATACCACCTGCGAGGGAAAACATTTTTCGTGTGTTTACAGGTTGAAATGAGTTCTGTTCTTGAGTTCAACATTGCTGGTTTCTTTGACGTCATGATGTAGTCTTTGAACTAAAAAAACAGAACTCAATGCATCATACAGGAATGATGTTTCTTTCCATCTTCAGTGTCAATATTTTCTTCTTTCCGTGTAGAATTTCTTTCTTTAAGAATAGTATCTTATTGAGCAATCGATGTGTGCAGTGTACATCGACTTGCTCTCTCGTTTGGAAGGTTTCTCCACCCCTCCATGCAGTCAGGTACCAGTTGTCACCAGACCGGATGCATCCATATATGATTTATATCTGGCTAGTGGCTGGCCAGGGATCTTCATTGACAATAGCCATACTTATAATTTAGGTGCACTGAACCTTGCAAACCTTTATAAGCCTTTGAATTACTTTTTTTTTTTTTGCAATATGACCAAATTTCAATCAATTTGACTTTTAGGTAGCTATTTTGTAATGTACACTCATGAGTATATTTTTACTTTAACATGTCTAAGTTCGCCTACCCCAATTGAAACATACACACACACACACACACACACACACACACATCCCTTTAATTTGATTTATGAAATACTGATGATTATTCATAAAGATTTATCGTAAAAAAATCTGAATTATTAAAAAATGTTTTCGTCCTTTATTTTCTTGCTGAGTATCATATGTGTATGATTAGAAACATAAATATTCATATATATATATATATATATATATATATATATATATATATGTATATATTCATTTTCATTAATCTATTTATTTGTTTATCAATTTATTTATTTATCTAGCTATCTATCCATCTATCTATTCTGAAAATGAGGCAAGTAAACGATGCTTAAATCAAAACACAAGAGGCACAAATCCTAAAAGGTGTTCGGATTTGACCTGGCATTGTTATCCTGCAGAAATTGTCTTATTACTGGTATCAATAAACTAGCAGCCCTGTATCTTACCGAATGTCAGACATTGGAGACAGATTAGAAAAAAAAATGAATTTGTTAGACTTTTACAAAATCAGAAAAATGATTGTATCAATGAAAATTAGACAGTTTGTTAAAGAAATATTGATTCTAAACTTCCCATTTACACAGGTCATGTTGCCCATTTAAAGGTCACTCGAATCATTGGCGTGTAAAGCTCCTGATAATTCAGTAATCGAAATTAAGAATGGGCTGTGAATAACAATGGGCTCAAGCAAGATAGGTTTCCTTTTTACTCTGCCTTATTGAATACTAAGAGTAAATAGTATAAAAAGAGCACATCACACAGAGTGTATTACTAAGAATTATTCACCCGATATCAATTTTAGAACAGTCTGAAACATACGAAGCGAATGCGAACATGTTTTGGACTGTTCCAGAATTACAATTCCAAGCCAAATGAATAGAGAAAGTCACGCATTTAAGCAACGGTATCTCTGAGCTCTCATTAGTACCGGTCATTAGTAAAAACTTATACCCGCTGGACATGCGAGGCAAATTGAAGGACTGGTCACGTGACGTGCTCTCAGCTGTCTCTCCGAAGACATGATGGGCTAAGTGAAAAGACTGAAATCCTTTAAGTCTTTCAGTTCCGTGATTGAAGAATGCGGCGGAGAATGATTGACACTAGTGACCCCCACTGTCCGCCACTGATGAGTTCTCCTTGGAACGAAGGCAATGACTGGTGTGCATGTATTAGTGCTACTCGCCGCTGGGTATGCTGATTTATCCCTGGACTCAGGGTTGCCCTTTCCATTGCCTGCCCCTCTGTCAGAGAGTAAGGTGCAGTGAAACAGTTCGTCATGTTAATGAGGCGATAGAACGAGTCAGAATTTGAAAACAAGAGGAGCTTATAGTATATAGGCAATTTTGCTATGTCTTTTTTTTTTCTTTTTGCTTTGATTTGTTTTGTGTATGCAGTACATACATAATGTCTATAAACTGCTCGATAAGAAGTAATAATCATTGATTACAGGCAAATGCAATTATTCACACGGCACATAATGCAATTTTCGAAGCTCGTCCCATAATAGTCATTATCAAGTTTGGCGATGTATACAAGCACAAAGCTCTGTTCTACCTATACCTCGCTAGAGGAAGGTCAAAAGCGTTTGATAAATTTCAACATTTCCAACTTGGGTTCAATCTTCAAACCAGATACGATCTTACTTGCAAGTTCTCCTAGTCCTATACTGCTAGATGTATTAACCTGGATCTTGTAAGAGTTTTGAATCAGGATCAGATCCCTATAAGCCTTATGATCACTACCAACAACTTTGCTTCTGTATGATGAGCACCATCCAACAGGTGCTCTTTCATGAGTCACAAATCGAGATTTACTCTCAGAATTAAAACGTAAGAGGACTCGAGTGTAAAGCCAGTTGTGATTGGGTTCTCGACCTTGATAACACATCAAAAACAGTTTTAAGAATACTGTTATTTCACAATGTTTTGTACCCAATTTTGATAAGACGTTCATTTCACAAAGGATTTCTGCTTGTACTGCTAGAAAGTGTTATACATGGACTGTGATCATGCATCTTTGCCCCCCATTTTCATTTCACCTATGTGAAACCAATATTTCTTCGGAACCAAAGTAGCCTACATCGTCTTTGTGTTTTGCACCATGTATAAATATATAGATGAACAGATATTCTCCAGATTTATATTGGTTTGTTCTGTTCTCGTTTACCATAAATTTCCAAGGTTACCTCTGTTGTTGTAAGTGTTGTTATTTTGAACATTAGTTTCACATGTATATATATATATATATATATATATATAAATATATATATATATATATATATTGTTGTAATACATTGTACTTTTTCCCCTTGAACTTGTATGAACAAAATGTGTCATTGGAAACAAAGTCTCATTTGAATTGAGTTTAACTGACTTGTCGTCTTCCTTTGTTTTGGTTTTCAGTCTTCGCTGTGCTTTTGGTATCTTATTCCTGCTTTGATTTATATTATCTTCTAGTCTACTCTGCTATTGGGTTCATTTCAGCAATCACTGTGAAAGAAATAACCTCTTTTTTTGCTACACCCTTGTGCGTGCGTGGATCTTGCCTCTATCCAATGTGTGCACGTCTATCCTGACAGTGTATATCAATACGGGATCGATCGCGACATAAGCATGATACAAACTCTAAATACTTTGCCTGAGGGCAATCTTGGGGCATATCAGAGTTGGACGGTTCTTGCATGCTCTTTGTTGTATGGAAAATTCTGCCCTGTCGACTATCTATCCGTATATTGATATTGATATGCAAGTTCGACTGAAGAGGAAATGGGGTAAGCTCAACTTGTGTAGCAATACTGTAATCAAGCACAGCACGATATCCTGAGTTGTTCCGGTACCGTGTTGAGAGAGGCGCGCTACCGGACCTGAAGTCACAATGACATTTTGAACCGAATCTTGCACTTATAATTAGAGAAAAATGTGGCTAGTGATACGGATAATCTTCCGGAATCATACTTCATGACATTCTGTCTACTTCCGACTGTACTCACGAGTTACTGACTAATGAGCAGAAGAGCAAAATGATATACTTTCGATATTTTTGTCCCTTCGCACCCAATACACGTAAGGGTCATCAATTCTAAAGAAAATTAATACGGCATATGAATACGGTCATGATTTGAAAGGTGGGTGGTACAAATGATAACTGTACTTTAAATTTGGAATAGGAGAACTAATTTAAAATGAAATAGGGGAGACTTCTAAATGCATCTAGTGTGGGGAAGAGGGTCAGAAGAGCTGTGTATTGGTGTAACTTGGTTGTCGATCGTTAGGTCCTATAAAGCAATCTATGTTTCGAGAAAGATTTTTATTACACGGGAATGTCAGGCTTCACTAAATTTGTGTAAGCCTTTTGACGATCGCCACTTGTCCCCAACCCTGGTAACGATATCTGTGGTATGGCTCTACCGTAGCAAATAGATACTTTATTTTGTCCCGATATATTCCACAATCTCCGCCTCATTTCATTCATGATCACAGCACAAGCGACCTCCTCTCTCACTTTCTCTCTCTCTCTCTCTCTCTTTCTGACGCCGCTATTATTCACAGTACGATAGAAACAGTTATCATCATGTCTTGTGAAAACATTGGGTTTTTTTTAACTTGTACTAAAGAAAATATACAATGCAAACGCACGTTGCCTTGTGTTGAATTATGATAACCGCAACATCACTCACGTGGTCAAGTGAATTACTATAAAATAGATATGTGCCATGCAATTTAGAATAATTTTTTTACTATTTTGCTTGAGATTACTTGGATACCGAAAAAAAAAATAAAAAACAACAACAACAACAACTTCCAAACCAAGATTCTGGCGGTAACATTACCTGTCAACCATTCCCAAAGTACAAATTGTACTATAATCATGATATGATTAACAAAGGACATTTGAATGCCCCTTTCCCTACACTGAGCATAACTTCCGTGTTTCATTTTGAAATGATTAACAAAAGACACTGCTTAGAAGTATGCAAGTTTTACTAGGTCAAGGGGAAAGTGCATCATGATGACTTTTGCTAATTATATTACTATTTCAAGATTGACAGATGAAGTCACTAGCAGAATATTGGTTTGGAAGGGGTTTTTTCGGGCGTATTGAAGTGACCTGAAGAAAGATAATAGAAATGTTATTAAAAAATAGATTGCACATAATATTTAGATATTCTTTTGCCCACGTATAAAGTGATGACCAGGGCATTAGAAATCGATACAAGTTGACATGCTTTTGCATCGCATAGTCCTTTAAGCACTTAAAGTGAAACAGAAGGGAAAAATGGTTCTTTTTGTTTGGGGCGCTCACTTTTTAATGGATTGTTGTATTTCTGAGATAGGGCCTACTACCTGTATTTTCAAATAATTTGATAATATATATACTTTTTGCCAACACTTTGCATACGCCCAATGGAAGTGTGTAACCTCATGTATTTTTATATCTATATCGTTGTACCCATTACTTGTATGCAGGGAAACGATGAACTTGTTCATCACACGCATGCATTCTTGCAATGGCAAAATGCTGTGCATTGTGAATTTACATAAATAATCTCTCATGTATCAGTTATAATGTAAACACCTTTGTCGGTTTTCGAGATACAAAATAAAGATGACTATCAAGGGGTATATGTATAATATATATTACATGTATTATATACAAACATATAATATATATTATACATATATATATATTACACGTGTCTTATACAAACAGATAATATATATATAATACATTATAATGATATAGATAGATAGATAGGTTTAGATAGATAAATAAATAGATAGATAGACGATAGATAGATAGATTCATGTTGATATTTCATTGATGTAACTTTTTTTTTTCCGAATCACGAATGCTTTCCCATGCTTTAACAATAAATGCAATATTTTCTCGTATTAAGAACAACCATCAAGATGGTTTCATGTGAACAACCACCTTTGCAACATAATGTAGAAAGCTTTCATATTTTATTTAAGCTGTCGTACGCTCCGTGTAGCTGTACCCTGTAGGCATTATTTGGGATACATACAGTTTGACATCATCTCAGTCTCGGTGTATTCTTCATATCCCCCTTTTTCATCGTCTTTTAATTACTTTCATTTCCATTTTACATCTTAATTAAGAAGAAGAGTGTAACCGTACGTAGCAATACAAAGATACATAGATTTCTACATTCCGGTCGAAGTCAAGATCTACCGGGAAAGCTTTGAAACTTAGCGATTGTCAATATTGTCAAGACCACACCCATGCATAAAGATAGTTTGATGTCTGCATGCCTTATCCCTTGGAAGATAACAAGTAGAAATAAGTGTCGAATTGCGTTTGAATGCAGTATATGCAAAATATTAACCACAGCAAGAAAATGTATACAATTGCTCCGGTATTATTTTCTAAAAGGACTAAGGGTTGGGTTTAGGGTTGCAATAGGGTTTTAGGGTTTAGTTCAATGTGAGGATTATTGTTAGGGTTAGGGTTATGTTTGCGGGTCGAATTTACGCTTCGGTTAGCTTGCAAATACTTCATGGGGGCAATTGTCGCAGGTGATGTAATGGGACCAATATTATGATATACAACTGCCCGAGACCAACAATGTTCAATACTGTACTGTTTCTATCAATCTTGACATATTCTGCGTCAATATGAAATTTACTTATTGTCATCTACACTGTCCTTTAACATTATCATAAACGCTGTTCATTATTTTGATAGCACTCATTATTCCTACTATTTCGGCTTTAGACATCCTTGCTGCCATTGTTATCACCCGGAAATCACCATTCGAAGAAATTAAATAAGCTTGAATTCTTATCTAATTGTTTGCAGTGACTTGGCTAGAGGAACAACAATGTCGCTGAAAAAAAGAGATTGATGATTAATCAGTTTTGATCAGCAATGTGTTAGCAGTTAATGAAGACAGAATAAAACGGAAGATTTGCTAACTTCTTCACTCAGAGACATAAAAAACCAGTTTTGTCTCTGTAATTGTTCAAAACATGAAAACATGATTATCATTACAACAATAATCATTATAACAAATAATGCAGCACAGTGAAATCTTATCTTTATTTTGTGTGTGTGTGTGTGTGTGCGTGTGTGTATGTGTGTGTGTGTGTGTGTGTTTTGGGTTTTTCACGCCTGGAGCGTGTGCTCATCAGTATGTCATAGTTGACTGATCATATGGCTAATCATGTGACTGATCATATGACTTCGAAGAAATAATCACGTTCCCATTTCTCCTCTTCGTCACCTCGCTCTCTCGCTGCATTTTCAAGTTTGATTTCGTTACGCTTTCCAGCCACAAAACACTTAATGAAATCGTGTCCGAGAGAAGAGGTAATCACCTCATCGGCCAGTAGACTATCAATGGCCTCCTGCATGGTGTTCGGCAGTTTTGGAGTCAGCGGCGGGATGTCTTCATCTTTGTACGCATCTCCGATGACTCGTTCGGGGAGAGGCAAGCGGTTGATGATGCCGTCAATGCCAGCAGCGACTGTTGCGGCCAGACTTATATACGGATTACACGCACTGGCTCCCATTCTATTTTCAATGTACGTGCCACGCCCTCCCTGAATCTTCACCCGAAATGCGCAGGTTCGATTGTCCATTCCCCATGTCGCGTTGCTCGGAGCGAAACTAAACGGCTTGTATCGCTTCAAACAGTTAATGGTTGGACCCATGAGGAGCGCTAGTGCACCGGCGTGCGCGTGTAATCCCGCCACCCAATGCTGGCCTATGGCTGACAGCTTTAGAGGTTGAGTAGCATCGTAGAGGAGGGGCTTTTCTCCGCTGACGTCCCAGAGCGAGTGACAAAAGTGTGCCGAAGAACCTGGTTTGTCTGCCCATGGCTTCGACATAAAGCTGGCCATGTATCCATGTTTCTGCGCGATCTCCTTGATACCACTCTTATAGGTGTGTCCATTGTCCGCCGCCCGGATACCAAACTCGGGCCGGTAGGTGATCTCGATCTGGCCCGTCGCCGATTCCGTGCCGACAAATTCGACATCCACTCCAGCCGCGGGCAGACCTTCTAACACGTCCTGGGTGAAATCCTGGATCTTGAATAGACGCGACGTCGCGTTTGCGTTGGTAGACCTATCAACGGGTTCTTTCGTCTTCTCGTCCAGGAGGTAGAATTCGAACTCGTGCGCGGAGAATAGAGAGTAACCCATTTCTTCCAGGCGCTCAAGTTGTCTACGAGCGATGACCCTCGGGTACGCTTCCACCACTTTCCCTTCGTAAACACCCTCGACCAAGACCCGCGCTGTTTTCTTGCACCACGGCAGTACCTGAAAGGTGGCCAGGTCGGGAAAGCAAACAGCGTCCTCGTAATGAATCTCCTCGCCGAACCCGGTGCCATCGATCGGCTCCCCGTGAGGGTTGAACGACAGGTAGCCCAGGCAGAAATTCTGACCGTGGATCGCTTTATCTCTGAAGTGTTTTACAGGGATCAGCTTGCAGTGCGGAATGCCGTACACGTCGCTCTGCTCGAAGCGCACCGATTTGATGTCAAAGAGATCGATCAACTTCACCGCTCGATCCATCTCGAACTAGGCAAGGTGTCAAACAGAAACGTCGAAATTTGACGGTTATTTGTACATCAACGTGTTTTTCAAATTGCTGAGTATTACATTTCTTTATTTCTTGTAAGCTGAATATTGTCTGTATTTTCTATTTTGTTTTACATCATTAAAAGAATGCTCTATAAAGTTTGTAGGAAGAAAAGGGCAGTTAATATGAAAGTACTGGTCAGGTTGGTTACGTATAAACATGGTTCTACATCATATGACGACAACTTTTGCAGTAGACCAAGAAAGCCCTGCGCCGTTGAAATTAAAATTGAATTGAATTGAATTAAATTAAATTCAATTAAATTCAATTCAATTCAATTTCATTCCATTTTATTTGAATGTATATCCCTGTCATCATCTCTGACACCTTCGTTTAGGTCACCAGCGCACTTTAAAGAGGATAAACGTGGTTAACATTAAACTGCGATGCAGATGGGCATGAAAAGAATGCGGTGAATTTATCAATGCCCGAGTCTAAACTGCGGAATTTTCTGTTTAAAATAAATAGAACATGCTCGCACTCTGTGTTGTGTACATGCACTGACCTCATCGTGCACACAGAGACACAAATTAGCAAAATATTAAATCACCATATCACTATTGAGAATGGCAGCTATCTATCCATACATGTAATTGAGGATTATGTAGAAAGAGCGAATCGCTTACTCAATATATGTATATATATAAATATATATATATATATATTTATATATACATTGTAAAGGGTGCGCACTCTCATCATTCTCATAGCAACGAAGTCTGTATATGAGTGCGCGCTCTTCATGTTCAATAATGTGTTTTGGTATTATACCGTCATTCCCCGTCGAGACTCCTGAAGAAGGTGGAGGCCACAGAAACTTTGAGTACAATAAACTCATTCTTTATTGGAGAAATAATGTATTACTAGTTTATTTATTGAATTTTCGTTTTATAATGTGTGTGTATATATATATATATGTATGTATATATACATGTATATATATATATATATATATATATATATGTGTGTGTATATATATATATATATGTATATATATATATATATATATATATATATATATATATATATGTATATATATATATATATATATATATATAGAGAGAGAGAGAGAGAGAGAGGGGGGGGGGTACCAGGATAGCCACTTTGATGAGTTTCTGTATTAAATGTCAACGTGCGGCTCACATAACTGACGATTGTTAACGCAGTTATTTCATCATCACGCTGAAAAAGGTAGATGCAAATATCTGTATCATGATGGCGTGTGTACATCATCCCCACAACATGCTAAAAGTGCGCGCCTGAGGTGCCGCTCGCAACACTAGATTCGGTTACCCTGGCTTTTAATGATGATCAATTAAATGGACCGTCTGTAGCGCTTTTTAATTAGCTCAGCCACTTCTCAATCACTGGCACGAATGTATACTCAACGAGCCCCTCCAGGCGAACTCGTTGGAAAAAAAAAATACACATAGCAGTAGAAGTTAATATGGGAAGCTGGCATGAGAAGGCTAACACAAATACCTGTCTGCAATATTAACGGAGAGCAGAGAAGAATATTGACGGACGTATTTGCTTTGGCCTTCTCGTCTTGCGGAACGTGCCGTCAGATATTATGCGACCCGCGCTCAGCTCTTCTTCGACAGATTAATAAACAGCTGCACGCTGCAGGAATACGCAAGAGTCAAGTAGGGTCTTCGAAGAATTTCTTCGGGACAATCGTCAATAATGTCTTCAAGTGACATTTCTACTATTCAAATGCTGTTCTGAGTAATCTTTTCCCCTTTACTACATTCTTTTGCAAAACCAAAAGATGCGGTTGAGGTAAGTAGCTATTCAGATTTTCACATATCTACATAAAACTCAAATATGCTCATTTCGTGCGGTTTTTAAATGAATTTACAATATTTCACATAATTTAATTGTGAAGATGGGAACTGACATGTCTACTCCTTAGCAATGCCTAAAATAATCCTGTACAATTAAAAGTAATTATTGAAGTATTTTGGGAAATCTTAGTGATTAAGACCAATTACTGATAAGGACACTTCATGTCAGATGAATTACAAACATTCATAATGCCGTATATGGAATAACAAGGCCAGGATAACAATTTCACGAAACGATAATAGAATCATTCGCCCATTTTGCCGAATAGAAGGAAACTGTACAATTAATTACCAATTGGATAAAGTCAAACGCATATGAAACTTCGCGGGACTTCATCTAAATCTATATCATGTACACATGTAGAAGTAAGGATTTTTCTTCGTGATGTAAATATGGCAAAGTTTCCCTCAACTTGAAGACTGTAAGAAATTAACTTTTCGCACTAGGAAACACACATGGGCGTGTGCGCAAACTCCATATCAGAATGGTCATTATGTTGTTGTCTCCTCAGTTATTTTCTGATGCCTATGAGTGCAAGTGTAAAGGGCAGGAACTACAACTGAAATTTCACTTTTAATCGATATAGAAGAAGCGCTCTCAATCTCTGTGTAGTCACATTGTTTTTTTAGCACTTATTCACGTTATTGGCACGAAATGTTATAGAAAAGGGGAGACACACACTCATATAATATACATAATAATATTGTATAATATTTAGAGAATAATACATGCATGTACAGCTATACAGATAATCACGTGTACGGTATATGCATGCAATTGTAATCTATTTTTTCTTCATATTTTAGTAATATTGTCATGTAATCAAGACGTACCTACAGAATATTTTTACTACTTCCACTGAGCGTGAAGGTAAATCTGCCTAGCAAAAGATACTAAGAAAAGATACCATGATATTTTAACAGAAATTTAAAAAGAAATACAAAAAAAAAATTCTCGCCTACCTTATTCTTCGCAGACGAATGTCGTACCTTGATGTTGCGATGTCGACCTGAGAGAATCAACAGGTCTTTCTGGAAGGTGCCTGCAGTATCCGACCACTGTTTTCCGACAAACTGATGCGCTCACATTCGATCGTGCCGGTGTATCTTTGCTCGTCTCTCCTCCTCCAGCCACGCCAGGCAGCGTCAAGTTTCAGCAAGGCGCGCCAGCCACGCGCCCGTCTTCCCTCATCTCATGTAAAGAAATCTAGAGAGGATGATGGCGCGAATTGCTCCAAGCGGGAGAACTATTACACGTCGGGTTTTTAATGAATGCGGAGGCTCCGGGGAAAATTGATGAGTTGTCTACAGACAGGCATGGAAAGCCGCATGATACTTCTTCTTTTTCTTTCTTCCTTTCTTTCGTTTTTTTCTTTCAGTCTTTCTTTCATTCTTTCCTCTAGCCGTTAGAAAGGGATGGTAGACTTGGGCAATAATCCAGATCACAATTAGCACTCGTCTGCAATGACCCCTGGAACCACAGACTTTACAAAACATTAAATAACTTTTTAGAAGAACAGTTGAATACAGCCAAGCTGAGAGTGGTAATTTACATTGTATAAGGGCTGCATTTAGAATGTCTTTAGTTGATTTGGTTACAAAGAACACGAATTCATCTTTACATTCCGATATGCACAGTCCTTCACGGTTCATGAATGACACAATGAGTGTTTGACTTATTTCATATTATTGACATCATGAAAACCAATCCCGTATTAAAATGTCTCAGTTACAAGTCAATTTTTAAAGAAGGTTTGTGATAACCTCTATCTGCACATGCTCAGATTGAAACTGTAAAATGGATTATACGTCTGCTGCATTCTGGTTATAGTCTACGTCTGCTCCTCAAAGCTCATTTCAACCCAGAATATTGAATAAAGATAGTGATTACTGAGTACTTCCCATCATGTATATAAATCATTAATTACACAATTACTGACACAATTTTGTTGCAGTCATGGGATTTGTGCGTCACTCTCTTTTTGTGCGTCACTCTCTTTGAATGACAAATTTGTATCTTACACACTGCTCAATAGGCATGAGACTAGATGAAGTGTTATACAGAGTATGCAAAAAGCAGACATAGGAGAAACCAAAGAATGCGTTTTAATTTATGAGAGTGTGTGTTCAAAGTATTTGTTTCGAAAAAAATCACATTGGAAGAAGTACATGTTCGTGACGTTTACACGCTACATTCTACAATCTTTGTCTTTTTAGTGGGTCCCTCCATTTTCGCACTTTGCGTATTGTTTATTTTCATTCCTATCACATCAGTTTTGATAATAATGTATAGTCACTAAAGAATACCACAATTTTGCATGCTCTTTTCATTTTACATTGCTTTGCTTATGAAACCTTGTTCTCTGTTATCAAAAAAGTAAAATATACTCTCGTCGAAGAATGAAGTAAAAAAAAAAACAAAAACGAATTTTTTATTTTGAAGGAACATTAGGTTCTGGAAATGGCCCATAAAATCACTGCATATGATTAATGCGGCTTAAAAAGATTCCGAAGCCTTTAACGTGCAAGTCCTCTGACAACGAAATGAGAACAGGAAAAGAAGGCGACATATTACAATCATTTACACACACACACACACACACACACACACACACACACACACACACACACACATGCAAAACGATATATTATATATATATATATATATATATATATATATATATATATATATATGTATATATAATATCGTCGTGCGCATGGCAGATTGTCAGTAGGGTGTGGGAGTGCGTTAACAACAATCTGCCATGCGCACGACGGCATAATTATTATGTATATATGTGTATATATAATTTTTATATTTATTCATTCATTTCTATTAGTATATATTTATATTTATATTTATGTTTATAGAGGTCACTGACTTGATTGGTTGAATTAGAATAAAGCAATGACCTCAAGTTGAGTTTTCCCTTGATATTCTGAATAAGGAAACCCGCTAATAGATCTAGACATACGGTATTTTTGATAAGGACACACTTTTCTCTAAAAACAATGAGAGCAATCATATTCTTAAAGCTATTTGACTTCCAACCGTGAATAAAACCAAAACTCCTTTTTTAATCAAGCAAAACTTTTGAGTGAAAAATTCAGGCAAAACAAATCCATGTTATTTGCTGTGTGCATTATAATATGATGAATAATGGCAGTTTGTTTGTTTATTTAATATTAACATTAGTATTAGAGTTGTAAAATCGTCATATTTTGTATGAAAAAATGGATGAAAAATACTTTTTTATGAATAGGACATCAATACGCTCGTGCTATCTCACAACATCATGCATTAACAACAGAAATTGATCTTTCTGGTATCGTTTTTGAAGCAATCGAATGTCATGTGATTGGAATGACAACTTAAACGTAGCAGTCCCGAGATCTATGAATGTTAATATGTGTAGATGTTCAGAAAAATGACGTTTTGGGAGAACCCCTCTTTAATTTCTGCCTGTTTTCACTATAGTTCCTATTTATCTTGCAGCAGATAAGTGTGGTTATGTTTGAAATAATCATAATATATAACGTAAACCTAGCACATGATATTTATATTTATATGTATATAATCTCATGTGGATATTAACACATATACAGAAACACCCGGCAAATTTTGCCGTGCAAACACGTCGAGCGATTCATAGAGAAGAGAGAAAGGAAAAGAAGTCGGAGACAGCTCAAGACGGGGCTCCTGCCGGGCGAAGTGGGGAAAGTGAATGCCGTGTTTTTTTCTTGAACTTGTCTGCACTATGCATACAGAACCACCAGCCCTGATCGATACCACGGGAGATTAATATCGCGCCTGATCGACAACGGGTCTCGCCCGCTAGTTCTCTTCTCACGAGGAAAACATCGACCGCCGTTTAATTTTCCCTGAGTTTCTCTCTCCGCGCGGACAAGAAACGCGGTACACGTTCGAGGTGAATTTCCCCAGGGTAACTTTCCGCGCGCTGCCCCAGGATAACGGATTACAGATATCGCGGTTCTCTATCCACATCTATTGATGACAGGATAGCAGGAAAAAGCTATGTATGTGGGCCACTGCCAGGAAACGATTTTCTTTTTTCGAGCCATCGTAACCAATGCTGTATTTCGAGCCGACATTACAAAGCAGACATAGACAGGTACATTTTCTGCCGCTCATCCTTCTCGAAAGAGAATGGTCAATCAGAAGTAACGAAGCAGTTTATGATGTGGTACTCAACGATGCTGGCTTTCAATTCACGGGCAGTTAATACATGACGAGTGTATGATGCATGGGCGTAAATCCCGGGGGGATGGGGGGATATATTCCCCCCCCCCCCCTGAAATGGAGGAGGGGGGGATGGGGGGATATATTCCCCCCCCCCCTGAAATGGAGGGGGGGTGGCCTGTACAATCATCCCCCTGAAATTTGAGAAAAAATGGAGGAAGCAGAAATGTGATTGTATCAATTTTGGCACATTGCATGACGTTCGTACGCCCGCCTTCAGACAGTGGGCAGAGCTGAACAGTATTCTATCTTGTAGGATGTGTACATAATTTTCTCAAGCGCTCGCTCGCGAAGAAAGTAATATCGACATAAGGTATGGTCCAGACGTTGACAACGTCAAATAGCATAGGCTTACATGTAAACATGCTATGAAGCGAGCAACTCGGGACCATCTGCAAATTATGTACGAAAACAAACAAACAATAACAAAAACTATACCGCCCTAATTGAACCCCCTCCATTTCCTGAATCATTCCTGAAACGTTGATGAATCTGATATATCTATGGGCATACCCAGGGATGATCAGGGGCGTCGAATCTATCTCGGGGGGGGGGGGGGGGGGCAAAGGGGCATTTGCCCCGCCCCTACGGAAATGTTTGGGGCAGACAAATCATTTGTCCCCCAAGCAATTCCCGAGATGAGGACAAATCTCGAACTTTAATTCTTTATGGAAAATTGGACAACTACCGCCAGAATTATGCACCGGATTGCTGAATTGCAATCATAATATTATGCAAAAGCTCCACTACTGGGTCCTTTTCGATAGACGTTGTACACTTTCGTACTCTTTCCTTATATTTATCAAAGAGTGTGCAGCAGATCTTTCACTTACAAAAGCTCCCTCATATGCAGAGGCCTCGATGGAGGGATACAATACAAGAATACAATTAATAGCTATACAGGAAAATATCTACTACGTTATTCAAGAAATGGATATCCTTATTAGCATTTTATTGAATTTATTTGAGCATTATTCAGGGCTGCGCTACGTGTTTGAAAGGGGGGGGGGTGACAAAATCGCCTGTCAGTCAAGAAGAAAGAACATCAAAAGACAAGAGAAACAACAACAAAAAACTCTTCATACTTTTAAGGTCTGATTTTCCGCCGAAAGTCGGCTGACAAGAAAAAAACAAACAAACACACAAAAACAAGAACAAAAATTCTTCATATTTTTGCTGCCACTTCCCTCCCACTTTTCATGGAAAAGAGTGGGACATTTGATCCCTGTAAAGTGTGTGCGCGTGTGGGGGGGGGGGGGCAAGCTTCTCCCCCCCCCCCCCCCCCCCGGGCTGCGCCGGTCCGGTTATGGGCTTGTAATCGTGGTGATGGTGACTATCGCCAATCATCCCCCCCCCCCCCCCCCACTCCTCAGTACGGATTTACGCCGTTGGTATGAGGAAACCTGCACAATGAGCCACGAGGAGATTTTTTTATCAGTGAGGGCGCAAGTCCCAAAACGAAGTGCAGGAACCTCCCCGATAAGGGATTGATTTGATCTTGAACGTTATGGGTCTCCTGGGTGTTGTCATCCCACGAGACCGACACCCACGAGTCATACGGTCCACGAGACCGACATCAAAAATAGGTCCATGAGTCATACAGCTCATGAGTTATACGGCTCAGAGACATACAGCCCATGAGTTCGACACTACGCACAAGAGGCTCACGAGACCGACACTAAGCAAAGAAAGCCCACGAGACCGACACAGCACAATAAAGGCTCACAAGTCATACAACTCACAAGTCATACAGCCCACGAGTCATACAGCTCACAAGTCATACAGCCCACTAGTTATACAGCCCACGAGTTCGACACTGAGTAAATAAAGCCCACGAGTTCGACATCAAGTAAAATAAGACCACGAGTTATACAGCCCATGAGTTCGACACTACGCACAAGAGGCTCACGAGACCGACACTAAGCAAAGAAAGCCCACGAGACCGACACTGCACAATAAAGGCTCACGAGACCGACAGTACGCAAAAGAGGCTCACGAGACCGACACTAGGCAAAGAAGGCTCACGAGACCGACACTAGGCAAAGAAAGCTCACGAGACCGACACTAGGCAAAGAAGGCTCATGAGACCGACAGGATGAACAGCGCCATCTACAATGTACATGTCAATTACCTGTACAGGCTATTCCATGAAGGGGAAAATTACATACTGGTGGGTGCAATTTCGTCATGCTATCGACAGAGATAGAGATAGTAACTTATTGAACAGCACCATCAACATATCAAAGACATCAAGTGACTATGTATTTCTTCATCAATGTGGCTTTTAGAGGGAAGTTCTGTCACGCTAGGGGAGCGACGTTGTTACGAATTTATCTCTTTTTTAAAAATAAAATTGTCCTCTTCATGGGGACCCCCCCCCCAAAAAAAAAAAAATAGGTATGAAAAAATAATACAGGACAAGAACGATGTATGGTTTGATTTTAGATGCCATCGTGCTATTTAATAGGCTTTCCCAATTTCTAGATAGACGGTGGACAGGATGTAAGTTTGTTTGTTTTTTTCGCCCTTTTCTTTCTCTCCTCACTAGTTAAGTATTCCTTATTAGTTATCCCATCCTCCTGCTTAGACCCGCCTGCTTAGAGTTCAGTTTGTATTTTTTCAGTAACTATAATGTATGACATTTCAAAGGATGAAGACGTTTTGTATCGCAGCGATTCTCCTCGATTTGTGGCTTGTATTGGTAAAATTATTCTCCTAAAAACGGTACATTTGTCATGAAATAGAATATCCTGTTTTCATTGATGCACCTTCTTTTTCCGAATCCTTAAACTACCTTAATAGACGATTATATCATTTTCTGTGAATTTGTACTAAATCAGCACCTTTGCAGATGACTGCTCCCCTTCCATATCATGTAAAGCAAGTGTGCACTGCAACATTCACCATTTTGTGAAATATTTTCTTGTAAACTTCATTTCACAACTGGGTATCATTCTAGTTCGTTGATATGAATGTCCACATCAATTTATTCTTATTATTTTTTTCTATAAAGCAGGTGTATACCGGTATATGCTTTGCAGAAAGGGAAACGAGGCTGTTTTGACATTTTCTAAATCAATGTTGAAACATCTCATGCACTTTTACTGAATTTTGTTCATATTTTTTACAAACACTCAAACACATAAACACAATTATGAATCTTGAACAGTTCAGGGGGTGATGGAGGGCAATTGACGGGGTAATCCCCTAGCAACTCTCCTTTTCCATCTCTCATATCTTCCTTATGCTATTATATGTGGACACCCTATACAACAAATTGGTCTATAGGTGGCGCTGTGTCGGTCTCGTGGGCCTTCTTTGCCTAGTGTCGGTCTCGTGAGCCTCTTTTGTCTAGTGTCGGTCTCGTGAGCTTTGTTTGCCTAGTGTCGGTCTCGAGAGCCTTTTAAGCGTAGTGTCAATCTCGTGAGCCTTTTGTGTGTAGTGTCGAACTCATGGGCTGTATAACTCGTGGGCTTATTTTACTTGATGTCGAACTCGTGGGCTGTATAACTAGTGGGCTGTATGACTTGTGAGCTGTATGACTCGTGGGCTGTATGACTTGTGAGTTGTATGACTTGTGGGCTGTATGACTCGTGGGTGTCGGTCTCGTGACGTGCAACCTCCTGGGTTAAAAGCCGGAGAATTTTTTTTCCGAAATTTGAAACGTCATCTTTATTGGCATTCCAATGAATAATTGTCAAATTCTAATCAAATTGTCCCACATTTGTTTAGCCGGTTAATAAAAAAGAAAGAAAGAAAGTGTATTACACAGTGTATACACGAACCAGTTGCAGTGTATAATATGTATGTCTACCACCCTCCTCGTGGTTCATTTTGTAGGTTTCCTCATATCACGCACCCGTCATGTATTAAATGCTTATAGGATCTGGATGGAGGTTTGTCCTTGTTGCGTTAGGGTCATCTTTTTTCAGCCTCTCCTTTGCTCCCTACACCCCCCCCCCCCCTCTCTCTCTCTCTCCCTCTCTTTCTTTTTCTCTTTCTCTGTTTGAGTTTCCTCCCTCTCAATCTCTCTCATTACTCTCAGCTGTACGTGTGCAAATAAGATGAATGAGCAGTACAGTTTCAATATATCGAAATTGAGATCGCCTTTGCATACCAGCGTGTGATGTTAGCGAGCATACTGTTGTGTGTCTGTGTGTGTGTGTCTGTCTGTCTGTCACTGCGTGGCGATGCAAGGTGTCGCTGTGCAAAGTGCATGTATTTGCATGTTTTCACCAGGGAAGTGGGGCCACCTCCCTGTTTTCACACAGACTACCTCCTGGGGTACAGCAAATAATAGCTACTGCACAATACACAAGCAAAGGTGTAGGTCCTACCTCATAGATCATGCAGTATTGTGTATCAGGTTGCGTTTATGTATAGTGAACGTGCCGATGTTGCGTATTCTCATTTTGTTCCTCCCTTTCTTTCTTTCTTTCTTTCTTTCTTTCTTTCTGTCTGTCTTTCTTTTCTTTTCTTTTCTTTTCTTTTCTTTTCTTTCCGTTCTTCTATTAAGGTACCTACAAACACAGTTTCAAAGTTCATTCCGCAAATATTCTTCCTCGTGAACACTAATTCCAAACCACGTGACTTTACACGGTGAATATAGTACATGGCGGGGACCCTTCAGACTTACCACGTAAAGCAAAGCTTAGAAAAATACTGGGGATGAGGAGGAGTGTCGCTTGTCCACCGGATAAGTAATTGTCTAATTAATTCATCAGCTGGTTCAATCATCTGCAGAATCTATCAAAAGTTCGTAAACTATTTTCTTCCATGATTCAGGAAACACTATCACATCTTCGAATTGCCAGAATTAATGTATAATTGACCAAAAGGTAGACGGGTATCTCGTCTACCACTACTACGGCCATCTTGCTTGCTGTCAACTGGCGGCTCTCGTCGAGGCTGTTGCCCTGTCAGACCATCAAAAAGATGCAATATGATAAAATATGCAATATCTATATATAATACGCAATGTAGACTCAAAGCTACATCGCGCGTATACAAGTATATAAACTGTCAATGTGTGCATGTACACACACACACACACACACACACACACACATATATATATATATATATATATATATATATATATATATATACCTGTATACTTAAACATAGTTATTACATTACCCCCCCCCCTCTCTCTCTCTCCCTCGTTATAGTATACTTTAGCATATAATGTATATACATATCATATATGATATATGTATATATTATGTATATTCAATCATGCGTGATACCACAGATAGATAGCAATTATTGTTGAATTGTTTAACGCACGTGTTACCAAAACTTTCACATTACTATATATTATGTGTAATTCGATGAGCAAATGTAGTAAATGGAACGAAGATTCTCATAACACTGTGTGTTTGGAGAGTCGTAAGATTAATTTGCTACTGCCTGATAACACTATGCGCAAAAAAAAAAGAAGAAAAAAACTCCCTCAGTAAATCAGTACCATTTCGAAACGCCATCCAAAGGGATTGTATACACTGGTATACGCATAGCTCCCGATGGCACTATACAGAGAGAAGCCCGCGATATCCGAGGCAGCACAGTGATGGCGGTTGTTCGAAGTGTTTCATGTTGATTCATGAATATTGATAACCATTCATACCAGAACTTGGATTGACAAGAAAATTTCGAGTGAGAACGGCGGTTGAGTGCACAACAGAACTGATGGCAGGAAAAGGGGGCCAATGACCGTACCATAGTGTAAACAATATTCAAGTATGAAGAGCATTCATGCTCTTTTCCATATTGTAAAGGCATTCAAGATGTTTCCAAAGTTTTATATGCGCATGGCTCGACAGAAAAATCACCACGTCAATGTGACTAACTATGATTTGAATCGTCCATGTATTATCATCATGTGGTTAACCTTGTCAAACATGCAAGTCCTCTAATATGAGGATTATCAATACGCAGATTACAAGGCCGAGAACCCTGGGCTTCGATCAGCAGAAATATCTTGCACCAATCAATAAGAGCATACCCTGTTAGACTTTACCCTCTAGCTCAGTCAATAGCATCCTGACCTCGTGGCAAATAATGGATGACACGGCATAATTTAATAAAGAAGACAAGTTTCAGTTTCAGTTTCATTTCAGTGGCACTTATTTCAAACGAACATAATTATGCATAAGTACAAATGGCAATGCGATATTACACACATAGTATCGTGAACACCCAAGGGGCACATCGCTTTAAAGAATTTGTGGCGAGTGTGCCCCAAACATGAAAGAATGGTATTGTAACATGTAGTTATATACGGAATTATGAGAGACAAAGATACAGAAACAGAGATAACAAGGACAGGGACAGATAAAGAGACAGACGAAGGCAAAAACGTACATAACTATCAACATTGACATAGTCAGGGATGTGAACACATGGAAATACGTAACAATAACAAGAAAGACATGGGACATGACAGACGTAGAGGACAAGGGAGAGGAATGGAGAATGGAAACAGCCATAAGGCAGGACAACAATGCATAATTGACACAACTATGGTGACAATGAGAAGAAAATAAAACATGCATTCAAAACATCATACGTGTTATCAATTAAAAAAGGTATACCACGTAATAAAATCATCATGAAAGCAGATGTTCCATAACAGACCTATATAATATGTAACACAAATGCATGTTGATTTGTATTCATTGATATTCCAATTCAATTCAATAGTTTATTTATTTCCATCATCAAAAAAAAAAACAAGAAAAGAGAACATGATTCAAATACCCTGATCATCACGATTGTGACCAAAAGAATATCTAAATGTGTACCACATATTCTATAACTTTTCTATTTTTCTTCAGCGTACATGTACTTGGATATTATAAGCTCTCAAAAAAATCCAAATCAAGATCAAGTTGATGACGTCATCATTGGTCACTCTCTCCACATGTATTATTCAAAAGTGAATATATATATATATATATATATATATATATATATATATATATGTACATAGCAATAATGATGTCACAACAGAGGAATGCATTAAATGCCAATCTTGATTTTAATTACAAATCCGAATTTTCGGGGGTCCTCCCCCTTCGTCAGGGATGACAGTGCGAATGAATTTTCACAGTATATCACTGTGAAAATTCATTCGCACTGTCATCCCTGACGAAGGGGGGGGGGACCCCCGGAAATTCGGATTTTTGATTAAAATCAAGATTGGCATATAATGCATTCCTCTGTTGTGACATTATTATTGCTATTTCTAGTACTGCCAATATATATATATATATATATATATATATATATATATATATATATACATATATATATATTATGTATATTCAATCATGCGTGAGACTACAGGAAGATAGCAATTATTGTTGAATTGTAGGGGGCAACGTACGTACGTGTTACCAAAACTTTCACATTACAATGTGTAATTCGATGAGCAAATGTAGTAAATGAAGTTGAATTCAGAGAACGAAAATTCTCATAACAATAAAAAATTAAAGTAAATTAAGAAAAAAAAATTGAGTAAATTAAAATCTTTACTGTTGAAAAAGTATGACAGTGAATTCATTTCATACGCATCATACTTATGACAATGCAGACTTTCCTTTTTTTCATTCTTTGGCATTTAGGTATAGATTGTAATTTAGTTTTGACATCTTTTCTTCTCTGTATTTTTTTTTTCTCAGCTCAAAAGTCAAAGGAGGTAGTCCCTATCTGATATGCAAATAAAGTGAACATGGCATTTTTACCTTTCTGTTTTGTCTTTATTTTTGTTAATTGTCAATATACGCAGAAATTGAATATCTTTATTCTCATATCTGTTCTGTTTTAGTTCTGTTTTCTCGCATGTTTTCTATGAAAAGTATCCAACCTTAGGAATCGACTAGTATTTACGAGCATTGCTTTCAGTTGGTTCCGTCATAATTCGTAATGGACTTACGCCTTGGTTTCATCATTTACATAAAGATAGTCTTGCGATGTACATATGGTCTTATATCATTGCATTTATTTTTGTAGCTACACGTTTCCATGCTATGAATAGCAATCTGATGATTTTGATGTTTTTGTCCAGTGACAAGTCTCGAATTTGACTTTCCTTGGCTTTATCGTGGAATATGAAAAATTAATTCATTTCAGTTTAATTCCATCCAATTCTGTTTAATTCAATTTAATCTAATCTGTCGCTCACAGCCAAAATACCAATACTATTAACAAAAGGAATGCAGCCCCCCAACCCCCTCTAGCTTCACTTGATTTTAATTTCGTTTTTGGATCTTTGGTGAGTAAAGGAATACTTTCTTACTTGCCATCTTTGGCACAGCCAACAAATTAAAAAAAAAAATCTTTGAAAAGACAATCATTTCCATTCATGTCTTCTTTTGTCAATCAAAATTCATCTAATCCATAGTTAATGTTATTAAACATTGAATTACCATCAGTGTTAAAGTTTAGATGTTGTTTAACTGCAACTGAATTGCGGATGACTTGTGATTGTAGAGACGAAATTACATCATAAAGAAGAGAAATTCTCTTTCCCATTCTTCCAGTCTGTCCTTCTCTATTGCTTCTTTCTCTAGCTTCATCTCGTGCTTTTTGGCGGCAACAAAACACTTGATGAACTCTTCTCCCAGTGCAGACGTGATCACCTCATCAGCTAACAGAGCTTCCACAGCCTCCTCCATGTTGGTTGGCAGTGCTGGTGTCAGTGGTGGAACGTATTCGTCATCATACGCACTGCTCGCCCCGTCTATTCCTTTGGGTAAGGGTAGCTTATTGACGATTCCGTCCAGTCCTGCTGCAATGGTGGCCGCCATACTTATATAGGGATTGCAACCTGACGCACCAAGTCGATTTTCGATGTATGTCCCTTTCTCTCCCTGAATCTTGACTCGGATGGCGCAGGTGCGGTTGTCTGGACCCCAGGTAGCGTTATAGGGGGCAAAAGAATGACGCTTGAATCTTTTCAAGCAGTTGACTGTAGGTGCCATCAAAACTGATATAGCCCTGGCGTGAGCCAGGAGCCCTGCCACCCAGTACTCTCCAATTTCTGACAGGCCAGTTGAACTCGAAGCATTATATAGTTTGGGGACCTTTCCTGCTGCATCCCACAAAGAATGACAGTAATGCGCAGAACTACCGTGCTCCTGAGGCCATGGTTTACTCATGAAACTAGCTACATATCCATGCTTCAACGCTATTTCCTTGATTCCCAATTTATATGTGTAAGCTGTATCGGCGGCCTTTATCCCAAACTCTGGTCTGTAGGTGACCTCCATGTGACCTGCACACGTCTCGAACGTGACGCACTCGACGTCGACCCCTGCTTTTGGCAGGTCAACCACGATCTGTTGGATAAAGTCCTCGTCTGCAGAGAGGCGAAGCGAGGAGAACGCGTACGATTCGTGATCGATGGGCTCCATGGTATCCGTCTTCACCGCGTAAAACTCATGTTCATGTGCAGACCACAGGGAAAGATCATAGTCAGCTAAGCGATCAAGCTGACGTCTTGCAACAACTCGTGGGTATATAGGAACTTTTTTCCCGTTCATCTCACCCTCCACCAACACACGAGCTGTATTTTTCATCCAAGGTAGAATCGCGAACGTGTCCAAGTCGGGAAACACCCGACAGTCTTCGTAATGAATTTCTTCTCCATAGCCACTATTTTCGAAGGGATATCCCCTTGGGTCAAATATGAGCAAACCCTTGGAGAAGTTAACACCATGCTCCGCCGACGTCTTGAAATGTTTGATGGGAACAGCGCGACACTGTGATATACCATACATATCAATTTGCTCGAAGCGTACCAGAGTAATGTCGTTCTTTTCGAGAAGATCCAAAATGCCATCCATTGCGATGCGGTGTCTCCTTTTCGTTTTCCACTTCAGATGCTGAAAGATTGAATAGCAATAAAACCTGTTTGTATAGTAGCATGATTATCGGCTGAAAGATATAAGCGAATATATCTCTTCTTAGACGTGCAGTGTATATCAATAACTTAACGGTTTTTATGTGGGTTAAGCCAGAAAAACAATTAAGTAAAAAGACAAAATTAGAATATCCAAGTTGAATATTTGTAATGCTATTTTCAATGGTCACCTTATGAAAAATATAACAGAAACATTTCCTTTTAAGGATTCCATGACATTTGCTCTTGCGACAATTGATCCCATGAAGTATCTCATAATCTGCGTCCCTATCCCTATCAATAACTCCAGCAGCTAAGCCAAACATAAATTCTACCCACTTTACCCTAATCCTTATCCTTATCCTAATCATCACTTCAAACTAAACCTAAAACCCCATCACAACCCTAACATTAACCATGAGTCCTTTGAGAAAATAAGACCGGAGCGATTGTCGACCAGGAGGAAATGCCGTATCACCCCGTATTGATCCCAAAACTGTCCAGGGACTTGTAATATGAACACAGGTGATTTAATTTGTCTAAATTTATATCTCTATTTCGTTTATTTTGAATCAATCAATGAGATTCTTTTTCAAAAGGAAATGATTTACAGTAATGGAAATATCAATGTACATTGGACCACAGAAAGGAAAGATGAAACAAAATGGAAGATGTCAGCGTCATGATAAACGATTGGTCGACCTTGCTCTGTTTCACCCTACCGAATGGGAAGTGCTGTTTCGTAATCTGCTTTTGCCCCTTACATTACCTTTGATATATACATATATATATATTTTTTTTTTGGGGGGGGGGAGGAGTTAAATTGTGTCTGTAACCTACTTTCACAGAAGTGTCGAGGAAACGTGAGGTTGATCGGAAGTCCGTGTCCGTTACCGCTATCACTACCTTTTCTGATGTCACTACATTTCGTCATTGTTAAGACTGTCGAAAATCTGTTCTCGTACTTTTCCAAGAGGTAGGGTAGTAGTAGTGGCACATGATGTCATATATATATATATATATATATACATGACATATACATAAATACATACAGTTGTACATAGTATTAGTACACAACCAGTAATAGTTGTTGCATTCAATACGTCTGTACTGTAGGCGGTAAAAAGCTGATAACCTTTACCTACTAGGAGGTTCCAAGACGACATTTTCTCATTTGCCTCGCGCATGTGAACCAGAACCCCATTATTACAATGCCATCACCATCTCTCTCCACACACACATACATGTACGTGTATCGCTTGCGATAGCGATTGTACCTCAGCCATTGCCTCGCAACTGAGACGTTGTACAGTTGCGCCTAATACCAATTGCCTTGCTATAACTTGTGGGTAACCGACGATGCCGGTGTGCCCAATGCAACAGACTGTTTGATTCCAAATCCATACAAAATACCTTCCCATCATTAAGGTGTTACGCATACATTATCATCATTTTAACCAGCAATAGAGGAGTCTGGAAAGCGATTCAAACTCACCTGCTTTTCGCAATTTTGTACGCATACACATTCCCATTCCCGCACGCCAGAAATGCCGCGTGCCAAGCGAGAAACGAACCGGTGGCAAGATTTGTTTGTGCTATTTTTAAATGACACTTGACCTTTGGACTAAACGCTTGAGGAGATTCGCTTTCCCTCTGTGACCTCTATCTGTCTGTTAAAGCTATCCAAAAATATGACAGAGAAAAAAAATGACGTTAATTGTTAACTCGTCAATATTATTGACGAAGTGATAAAGGTGATTATTTTTGAAGATTATTTAATCTTCTAAAAAGTAGTTCCTTTAGTAATGACGTTCAGATCAAAGTTCGATTCAAAGCACGGGATAGACCTACAGGCAGGAGAACATTTAATTTTTGTGTGTAGGGACGTATACATCTTGATTTCAGTGAGATGTGGAAAGGATGGTTTGTGTGCTGATATATATATATATATATATATATATATATATATATATATATATTTATTTATGTGCAATTAAATTTTTCGATTGAAAATATTAAAAATATTCAATTCGCTCTACCCCTCCTCTGTCACTTTGTTTTGAGATATAATGGAGAGTTTGATTCTTTTGGTCATTTCTTTTTATGAGCTTCCCTAGTGCGCATCAATTACCAAGAGGCTGATGATAATAGGAGAAATTTACAATTCAATTCAATTCAATTTATTTTCATATTTCTGAGTGAAAAAAAAATATACATCAAATATAACAAAGTAAAGTGAAACACAATATCCGGCTAGGATGCACAATAAACTATTGTAAACATAGAACATGGCGGTCAATCTTTGTAAGTTTGGCTTTATGTATAAATGCTAAAGAAATATGATGGAACCTACTTAGAAGCAAGCTAGTTAAGCGTAGGTCCAAATTCTAAACCGAGTGTAAAGATCGAGATAAGGAGCACGGATGCAACATACATATTATGACCAAAATATAGAAAACAAAAACAAAAGACAAGCATGCCCGAGGATATAGAAAATTGTTCTCAAATACAGATAGGGAAAACAAACAAACAAACAAACCACATGCTTCAGACGTATGAACAATTGTTTAACGGTGTTTGACCAATTAGAAAAACCTGACATTTGGGTCCCAAAAAGAGACGTTTGAAGTCTCGTTGGAAGACAGACCTCTCCTTTCCCTTTCTCCTTTCAACTATCCTATCTCTATGCAAGTCATCCCTGCCTCCTATTCTCCTTCCGATGTATATTATAATAATAAGTATATACGGGGGCTGCACGCAAATCAAGCCACGCTTATGCTGTAGCCCCACTGTATTATTCATTGTATGTTTGTTGTACATTTTGCTGTACATTGCTGTGCAAAGGCATTGAAGGACAAAATATTCTGTGAACAACTTATACTTATGCTTGTATATGAATGTGCATGTGCAATGATGATACAAAAACCAATGAATCAAATCAAATCAAATCAAATCAAATCAAATGAAATCTCGGTAAGGGAAACATATAAATGTACTAACAATTCACAAATGATTTACCATCCAGTATGGCAATGAAGTGAGTACAACAAAGCCAGCTGTAAACGCGTCCCGACGTCTTTAGAGCAGGAATGAGAATGCTGGTATATAGAGGAATTTAAAGACAGTGAGGCTCAACTGAATTGCATGACAACAACCAGGCACAAAAGCAAAACGTTCATAAACAAGATAGAAAGGAATTTAAATGAACTTACGCGATGTAATTATTCAATAAGTACTGTCTTAATTTGTATTTAAAGGCTGACAATGATAAACAACCAGCGAGTTCTACGAGGAGATCGTTCCAGTATTTCGGCCCTGTATACATAATTGGGTGGGTTTTTTTTCGCAAAATGGTTAGGGTACGTGGAAGGTAATGCCCTTTACTACTCAGTCTGAACGCTCAAAGGGCATGAAAAATCTCTCACACAGCATAAAAGAGAGAAAAAGAGAAAAGAAAGAAAGAAGGAATTTTAGTCATTAGCTAATGAAATGCTGTAAGAAGCTTGTTCCAGAGAGAGGATCTTGCGTGAACAAAAGACCTGTCACCCAACATGGTTTTTGTTTTGAGAACTGAGGAGGCCAGTATCATGCAAATTTATACATGTGTGTGTGTGTCTGTCTGTCTGTCTGTCTGTCTGTCTGTCTGTCTGTCTGCCTATGTGTATATGGGATTTTGGAAAATCAAATTATGTTACAACTTCTGCTAAGGGCCTGCTCCACAGTACAATGGTACTGTTATATCAAAGTGTAAGTGGTAAAAGGAGAAGAGAAATGATGGATGAATGAGTTTCGAGATACAACACGAGGAAACTGGTCTGTAGATTACATATATATCACGTGACATTATCGTCCTTGACTTTTGCACAGAAACGATGTGTCATCATAATCACAACAGAACTTTGTAAGCCAACTATTTGCTGACGTTATCCACATTACTGCATCAAGCAAAAAGGAATATGACATCATGTTTAATATATCTTTAATCCCTGAACACATCACGCCCTTATTGTTATGTAATGCGTGGGGTGAGAAATGACATATCACTGATGACAGTCAAATTGTGGTGGATCAATATCACCAGTTACTAGGAGCAACATTTAAAACAGAATATAAAGTGTTTCGTTTGACCATTCTTATGTTTTAAATGAAATATAAACTTAATTTCGTTTCACTGGCGAGAAACTCAATATGGGATACAAGTTAACTTCAAGACCACACGATTAGTACCCAGTAACTGAGGTCACGGAACTTCATTCGCATACTTTTATCTCCTTGCACATTTGGCATTGAACAAGAAGGGTTTGCACGAAGCAAGTGTTTTGGTGTTTTATCAGTGTGGTTTCTTATACAACATTGACATTGCCAAGGCGTTGAGCGATTTATTCAAGCGACATGTACATATGTATACAAAACAGATAGATCAAGGAGGAAGGCCCTCCAGTGTTTTTCTCTTGCTTTACACAACATTTATATCTCTGTGATGGTTTGTATATATATATATATATATATATATATATATATACATATACATACATACATACATACAAGAGAAACTTAAAATTAATGGTGTGAAATCATGTTATGCCTATTACCAATATATTTCATATGTCAGTACCTTATTACTGCAGGTTCATGATTTAGAAACAAATGAACTTCAAATCAATAACCACTGCACTAATGGTATCTTGTAAATATTTCGGGCGACGGGCGCACTATACGGATGGTGTGTTTGTAAAAAACGAAAAATCACCGATAAAACTCTAATGAAAGATGACTGCCATAATGACAACCAACTAAAAGCACTGTATATCTCAAAGGTCTCAAGAATGCAAAAGTTGCATCAGCCAGGTTTGGTTTCAGCATCTTCGAAATAGGCTACACCCAGAACTTTATCTTCATTCTCATGACCTGGCGGGGAACCAGGCGGGGTGCTCTGAGTTCTGCTCTTACTTTGAGCAGATTTTACCAACTATTTTCGTTATTCAGTATAACTAAGTATTGGCAGTCAATCAATTTCACTCTTTAGAAGCTGCGGGACGTGTCTTATGGAGGGTTATGTTTGATTCGACCAGATAACCGTGCTTCTGATTTTGCTGTTACTCTTAATGACTGGTCTTGGTAGCCATGATACACAGAACAAGGTCTGACATGTGTTCACTCATCCCTGAATATCCCTTGACATCAATTGACCTCTTCCCTTTATGCTTAACAGATTCTGTTAGTACATTCTCTACCTTTAAAACACACACACACACACACACAAATAATGGTAAAAATATAAAAAAAAAAAATCTGCGAATTAAGATAATGTGGTGTATAGGACTTGATGAGTTAAAATAGTGTGCGGAATCACGATAGAGGAGTTTCAGATATTCGGCAAAATAACTTTCCAGCTTATTGGCTTGATCGCGTCGCTGATGGGAAAATGTACTTTGACAATAGAGAAACGTGTAATAGTGTGTACCAAAACTAAACTTACGCGATTTGATTAAAAAAGAACAATGGTTGTTAACATGGTGGATACTTAACGGCAGCCTCATTGTCAATAACTCACATTCAGTAAACATATTTTATCACTCAGAAAACTTCTGTACTACTCAAATGGAATGGATTTGATGTTGATCACTGCAATTATTAATGAATTTCCTCATATCAAAATCCAGCAATTTGATTGATAGGAACCGAAACTTTCTAATGCTTTCACAGGTAGTCTTGGTTCTGCTCGTCACTTACTGATTATTTGTTGTTAGGAACAAAAAGGTAGTAGGTCCACTACTGGACGAATACACATATACGTGTATTAAGCCTATGGTTTCATATTTCACTAAAGGCGACAGATAACAAACATTTTCTTTTTTAGCACATCTGCAATGCAAACGTAATATTGCTTTAGTTAGTTTAAAGTTCGCAACGTGAACGTGATAAAACAGAATGGCTCGACTTCACGAAGGTGGTACAATTGAAACCATGGTTTAAACCAGGGACAATTTGTATGGAGCGCCAAGTGTCGCATGACCTATTTCGTTACGAAATAGGCCATGCGACACTTGGCGCTCCATACAAATTGTCCATGTTATAAACCATGGTTTCAATTGTACCACCAACGTGAATTTGGGTCTTTAACTTTAGATTAGAGTGCATAAGGTATGCATTGTTTAAACTTTCACGGATAATTGCCCGCTGGTGTGACATGCATTCATCTGGTGACTTACTTTAAATAGCGTACCTTTAGTCCTAAAATTTCACGTTCGATATACGACACATTATCACTGAACTTTATGGAACCATTCATAAAAGAAAGTGATCGCAGGATCCCCAATTTCTGCTGCGGATTACGATGGATTTGGGATTCTAAGAGCAGATAAATATCAGTAACAGGTCAACAGAACATAGCTAAACATTCTACGGTGTCCTTCTGAGAGTTTTTTTGATGATTTTAGCGTTGGAGAACCATGGAGCAGATAATAAAAAACACATTATCTGCCAAAGGTACCTCTAAAACATGAAAAAGAAAAAGTCTCTTTCCCATTCTTCCAGTCGGTCCTTCTCTATTGCTTCTTTCTCTAGCTTCATCTCGTGCTTTTTGGCGGCAACAAAACACTTGATGAACTCTTCTCCCAGTGCAGACGTGATCACTTCATCAGCTAACAGAGCTTCCACAGCCTCCTCCATGTTGGTTGGCAGTGCTGGTGTCAGTGGTGGAACGTATTCGTCATCATACGCACTGCTCGCCCCGTCTATTCCTTTGGGTAAGAGTAGCTTATTGACGATTCCGTCCAGTTCTGCTGCAATGGTGGCCGCCATACTTATGTAGGGATTGCATCCAGACGCACCAAGTCGATTTTCGATGTATGTGCCTTTGTCTCCCTGGATCCTGACTCGGATGGCGCAGGTGCGGTTGTCTGGACCCCAAGTAGCGTTATAGGGGGCAAAAGAATGACGCTTGAATCTTTTCAAGCAGTTGACTGTAGGTGCCATCAAAATTGATATAGCCCTGGCGTGAGCCAGGAGCCCTGCCACCCAGTACTCTCCAATTTCTGACAGGCCAGTTGAACTCGAAGCATCGTATAGTTTGGGAATAACTCCTGTTTCATCCCACAGTGAATGGCAAAAATGAGCTGAGCTGCCTGTCTTGTCAGGCCATGGTTTGGACATGAATGATGCAATGTAATTATGTTTTAAAGCAATTTCTTTGATTCCTGATTTGAAAGTATGAGCTGTATCGGCAGCTTTTAACCCAAACTCGGGTCTGTAGGTGATCTCTACATGACCCCGGCCTGTCTCACTGATGATGCATTCGACATCGACCCCTGCTTTGGGTAAGTCGACCACAGCCTGCTGGATAAAGTCTTCATAGGCAGAAAGGCGAAGCGTGGAGTAGGCGTACATTTGGTTGTCTACGGGATCTTTGGTGTCTCTCTTCACGAGGTAGAATTCATGTTCATGGGCTGACCAAAGGGACAGACCAAAGTCAGACAAGCGGTCAAGCTGACGTCTTGCCACATCTCGTGGGTACGCTGGAATTTTCTGTCCATTCTTTTCACCTTCTACCAAAACTCTGGCAGTCTTAGTCAACCAAGGAAGTATTGTAAATGTGTTCAGGTCAGGAAATCCTCGACAGTCCTCTACGTGAATTTCCATCCCGTACCCACTGTTTTCAAATATATCGCCTCTCGGATCAAATGCGAGGAAGCACTGAGAAAAATTGAGACCGTTGAGGGCAGCTTCCTTGAAATGCCTCGCGGGCATTGCCCGGCATACGGGTATGCCGTACTGTGTTGCTTGCTCGAAACGGACGATTGTGACATCATTTTTCTTGAGCTCAGATATGATGTCATCCATTGCAAGTGAGTTTTAAACCTGAGGTGGAAATATGAATACATGATGGCTAATATGGCTTTGTCTTATTGTTATTCACTTAAATTAACAGTGAGAAGAACTGAACATTATCTTTTTATTTGCATTTTCTGGTCGTTGATAGAGTAAAGTATTATCATAATGGGAAAATTATTTAATTCATCCATTATAAATGAATAAGTCACTCCCGTTATAGCTCGTTTCAATGGGAGAGCTCTTACTCCAGCTCCAAGCCCAGTTACATTATAAGAATTGAAAATACCCCTCTCGACCCCATTTTTTTCCTTTCCCGAAAACTATTGTATTTTCTCCTTCCGTCGTTGTTATTGGTGCAATGCATGAAATTTGCCTGTATTCCATTCTGTATAATTGTAAATATTGATTATTAAATGATTCGTGTACCCGTGGTCAAGTTATTTTTGGTGATCTGTTGATTCAGAATCTATTGATGGTGAAAGTTAATTACCATGCTATATCATCAACATTATTACCCTTTACTGATCCTCAACGCGCTTGTGTGTGTACGCTAGGGTGTGTGTGTGTGGACACGGGTGCGTTTGTTAGTTATTCATGTTTGAGTGATGAAAGCAAGGTAATTCATCGTGGAAAGTGATGTTATATAATCGTACTTATTTTGTTACGTAATAGCACTTCACAATCTTATTTATTGTTATCATTATTTCTATATGGGCTCTTACATGGAGACTCTTTTTTCTTTTCTTCTCCTTCTCTATGACAATGATAAAGTTTGAGTTGTTTATGATGGTTGATAGGCCCACATACTTTAATAAACAACATTAACAACAATACAGACGACATCATCGTTACAAGAATAAGTGCTAGCTCATTTCAGCGTCACAGATCCCGAGTCGCAAGAGTACCAAACAAAAGCAATAACAGCGATAACAAAGTGGTAATATTTGCTGGTTGAAAGTGATATTCTGACATACTCTTTGTGGTGCCTCAGTAAAAGGTTACTGCATGCAGTACTCAGTATAATCATGAAGCTGTTGCTATCAGTGCGCTGAAACCTTCGTTATATTGTCGTGCCTTTGAAACGTACCACATTGTTCTACGAAGCAGCAGCTTACCATTGTCAAGTATACAAGTATTTCGGTGAAGCCGAAGTTACACATACTGTATGTACAGTATTACGCCTACAACTTACAGAATTCAGCGTGCAGAAACGTGAAGCTTCCGTTGGATGTCTTCACAGCAGGGCACAGCGCGTGGTTGCAGCTGTGTAAAGAAACGGCAATATCCACACTATGTGCCTGACCTTTGGAACTGCTTTGACAAAGGCTATGCTATTATTTCTCAACGTTTTTCTTTGGGTCGTGATACGGTCGCAGTTTGGTTTGGTTGGTGAAGAAAAAGAGTTCCTCAAAAGTAAACGATACAAATCAGTAGAGGAATTGTGAATCTGTGACAAAAACACTATTCTTGATAACGTAACATGTAGAAAACAGTGACATTGCACACCATCAGCGTAAACAAGGGAGAAAACCAGACAGGAAACTGTGATCATAAGCAGAGCTTGATTTGGGTGAGGGCTCATCTTATACAGTTGCATAACTATACCGTTATATACTGAGTGAGTGGCGCCTAACAGGCTGCCTAACAGGCGCCTAACAGGCTGCCCCCTTGTCTGCTCTCTCCAAGATCATGGTATTCTACCTGTTTCTACTAGAGTTGCTGGTGTAGAATTGCTATCAGTCTCTTTGTTGTGGCACATGGAACTTGCTAGACATTTTTCGACGATTGGTTTCATGTTTCTGTGGACTTATCAGTCAGAACAACTTCTGACCTTCTTGGTTTCAGGCTTGCAGTAGCCATACTAGCTGAGTGTCAGCCTTCACTGTGCATGTATATGGACATTATCCAAGTTCACTCATCCTCGTCATGAATGGGACCTGTTCTTTCACTAGTGCTGCAGTGACTTCAGCAACATGGACTTAATCAGTTTATCCCCCATTCTTCCCATTGCCTGGATCTTGGCTCTGCTTCTCTCTGTCAATCAGCAGCTGTACTGTGTGAACCATGTACTGACTGCATCCGTGAAGCAGCTCTCTGTTATAACTGCAAGTTACCACACATCGATGGGAAGCCATATTGTATATGATCGTGACTTTCTTCTGCGTCTCAATCCGGACCCAAGCCGAATATCTTGTTTACTGAATAAGAATGGAGATCATTTTACGTTTGATGTTCAGACACTTCCCTTGTCTTCACTCAAAAAAAGGGGAAGATGGAAGCGGATTAGGAGACATCGAGGTGTAAGGGGTGGGAGACGAAAACAGAGACACGCAGCATCAACAAGTGGAGAAAATATACCTCCTAAAGATATAAATCGGGGTAGATCAGTGAATGCTCAGCCTCTTGCCATTGCAAAATGCGCTGTTCTAAATGCACGTTCAGTTTGCAACAAAGCTGCTCTCATTCAAACATTTCTCCTCGATCATGACATTGATGTTTTAGTAATTACTGAAACCTGGCTGACGGATGGAGACGAAGTCACCCCTCGACAGTTACTTCCAGACCCTGATGGCTACAGCTTCATCTCAGTGCCCAGAAATGGTCGTGGTGGTGGTCTTGGTATTGTAGCTAAATGTCACATAAGCATCAAGCTGCGACCTCCTCAGAAATGTGAAAGCTTTGAATGTGCCGAGTTCGATCTTAGGGCTGCTAGTTTGTCAACGCTTCTGATCGCAGTCTATAGACCTCCACCCTCTACGCAGAATGGACTCTCCAGGCATCAGTTCCTAACTGATTTCACCCCTTATCTGGAAGATCTGGTCACTAGGCAGGATAATTTCATCATTATGGGGGACTTCAACATTCACATGGATAATCTGGACAATCCGGAAGCTGCCCAGTTCGCCAATCTTTTGAATGACTGCAACTGTATTCAGCTCGTAAATCAGTCAACTCACATGGCAGGTCATATCCTGGATCTCATTATAATCAAGTGTTCTTATAAGTTCCTGAATCCAAAGGACGTTTCGATCGGATCGTTTATCTCTGACCATGCAGCTGTTCATTTCTGCTGTAGACTTGAGGAGTCTTCGCACAAGAAATGTGACAAGAAATTTCGTAAACTGCGCTCAGTTGACATTCCTTCCTTCCTCGACGATATTGAAACAGCTCTGAATCAGAGGGATTTTTGGGACAAAGCTGATGCTAATGATCTTGCCGACTGTTATAATGCCACAATCAAATGTACTTTGGACAAGCATGCCCCAATGAAAACTGTACGTGTACCTGAACGGGAGCCAGTGCCGTGGTACACAGGTGGCTTGCGGCAACAGAAACAGCTTGTAAGGAGGGCAGAAAGACGCTGGCGTAAATCAGGACTCCCTTTGGATCGCAAAGAGTTTACACAGCAACGAAATATCTTCACTGATATGGCATCTGAAGCCAAGAAACATCATATCAAGCAGAAGATAAAGGACTGTGACGGTGATCAAAAGCTTCTGTTTCGTCTGGTTAATGAGCTCCTAGGAAGATCAAAATCAAACAGGTTACCTACCATCTATGATAGTGAAGCAGATCTTGCCAACATGTTTAGTGACTTCTTTCATGAGAAGATATCCAACATCCGCAATGTGCTATCCAACTTCTTTGCCAGTGGAATAGCTCATGAAACTTCCCACCCTCCTTCCTCTACATGGCTCTCCTTCCAACTCGTACAATCAGTCGAGGTTTCCAAAATCATCAAAAGCTCGCCCTGCAAGTCGTGTGCCCTTGATCCTGTTCCAACGTGGATGGTAAAAGCGGCCCCGGAGAGATTTGCAGACATCATCGCCAAGATCATTAACTCTTCCCTTGCAACTGGCATTGTCCCAGACATCTTCAAGCGTGCTCACGTCACGCCCCTGCTTAAGAAGACTACTCTTGATCCTGACTCTCTCGACAACTATAGACCGATTTCGCAACTACAGTTTGTCTCCAAAGTTCTTGAGAAAGTTGTTGGAAATTTCTTGTGCAAGTACCTCAAGGGAAATGATCTGTTCGAGAACCTGCAGTCCGCATATCAACCAGGGCACAGTGTGGAAACTGCTCTTGTCAAAGTGACAAATGATATCCTCCTAGCCCTCGACAAGAAACAGATGGTACTCCTTGTCCTCTTAGATCTATCCGCAGCGTTCGATACTGTGGACCACGATTTGCTGCTGATGAGAATGTCGCATCGTTTTGGAATCTCTGGAAACGTTCTCAAATGGTTCCACTCTTACCTGACTTTGAGATCCCAAGTAGTTACTTTGTTGGATTCTTCATCAAAGCAGTGCTACATCGAATGTGGTGTCCCGCAGGGCTCCGTGCTGGGACCTATCCTCTTTACCATGTATACTTCTCCTCTTGGTGACATAGCAAGACGTTTTGGCCTGAGCTATCATCTCTATGCTGACGACACGCAGCTCTATGTTGCCTTCAAGCCAGGAATAACCGATCAGGTCTGTTGTCGGCAAATTCAGGATTGCTTGGCGGCAATGCAGGACTGGATGAGTGGCAATTTCCTGAAACTTAATAATGACAAAACTGATGTGATCCTGATTGGTTCCCGACACCAACACTCTGTGTTTGAGATGGACCACATTTCCCTGAATGGCCAGAATCTGTTCCTCTTGGAATCAGTTCGTGACCTTGGAGTGATCCTAGACAACAGATTGAATATGAATGACCACATCACAAGTGCCTGTAAGAGTGCCAACTACCATCTGAGGAACATTGCAAGAATTCGCAGATTCTTGTCTGAATCTGATGCAGTCAAGGTTATTCACGCCCTAGTATCGTCACGCATTGACTATTGTAATGCACTATTAGCTGGTCTGCCTAACTCTTCTATCTGTCGCCTCCAAAGAGTACAGAACAGTGCCGCCCGTGTTCTAGCTCGTGTGAGGAAGAATGTTCACATCACCCCAATACTAAGACAATACCACTGGCTTCCAGTCAAGAAGAGGATTGAGTACAAGATTCTTACCCTTGTTTTCAAGGCATTGCATTGCATGGCTCCGAAGTATCTTCAGGACTTGGTCACAGTAAAGCAGTCAGCTTACAGCCTACGTTCTTCGTCTTCGACGGTGCTACATGTTCCCAAAACTCGGACAACCTACGGGGATCGCTCCTTCCTCCATTTGGCTCCTTCACTTTGGAATAAACTTCCGGATAATGTTCGTAACATACACAGCCTTGATGCTTTTCAACGACATGTCAAGGCATATCTTTTTGCTCAATCATATGATTAGGGTTCTTTTTTTTGTGTGTGTATGTGTTTTTTCTTCTTCTGTTAGGCGTTGTCATTGTATTGTATTGTTTTGTATGGTATTGCACTGTATTGTAATGGACTATTTATTTGTACCTTTTCTATTTTCTTAAGAGAGAGCAGAAAGCGCTTTGAGTAGTTTGTAACTGGACATAGCGCTTTATAAGAAATTAGTTATATATATATATATATATATTATATGTAATCATAAATATTTCATTTCTACTGTCAACTACTTTTCCTTACCATTAACATCCATAATTATTAGTAATTGCTCGAAAGCATCGGACACAAACCTGTCTGTCTTACAGGGGCTGAAGGAATGAAATTAAAGGGATATAGCTTATGAAAGAGAGAAAGAAAAGGGCGTGATGTTTGCTTGTGTTTCTGTGCTCACGAGAGTGATGAGGGACAAAAGTCAATACACACATTCCTTTTGTACATTCTTATACATACATATAATGTACGCGTATATATGTGTATGTGTATTATGTATAGTGAGTGTCTATGGTGTTTTAAAGGAATGAGTTTTTATGCAAAAATGGATACATGTATTTTCCTTACTCTGTTAGCTTACATTTGAGGTTGAGTTTACTTTGATAGTTCACAACAACGCACTTTTTGACATATTACGTCATGACGATGGAGTTTGATTCTTTTGGTCATTTTTTTTTAATCATCCCGACCGCGTATCATGCACAGAGAACGAAATCACCAAGAGCTATAAGTCATGCTGAACATCTATCTAAAACATGCGTTGTATTTGGCAAATGAAATGATGAGACAGCTACTACTACACATATACTGTAAGTATTACTCAGTTGTGCTAGGAAACAAGGAATGATGGAGGAAGGAATTTCGAGATACGGCACCAGAAGTCGTGAAATTAGATTGCATGCATCAAGTGACACAAGTTAGTGACACACATTTATCCTTTATACAGAAACGATATTATATTTTCATTATAATCATATCCACCTGCTGAATTTTTATAAAAAGGTCTGGAATTTTCATGCACCAAGAGCATCATGGTTTTGTCTAATGTAATCTGTGGAGTCAGAAGTCACACATTATTGATTTCAATCGAACTGACCTTTGCTCACCAATTATATGTAGAGCAACATTAAAGTGTTCCGTTAAACAATTTTCTTGTTTCATTGGCGCTGAACCAATAGAGAGTACTAAAAGAACTTTAAGATGACACAGTCAAATCTAACCCTCATGTAAGTGAGGTAAGTAGACAATCTTTACATGCTATCATATCCTTTCAAATTGGGACTCTAACAAGTCGATGGTTTGCACAATGCAGTGTTTTAATGCTTAACATGAATAAGGGTTGTCTTTTGCAATATCAACGGTTTTTAGGCATATGTATGATTTTTTTGTTGTCTACAAAGCAGATAAATTGAGGAGGGAGGACAAAGAGTGTGATTGTCACTTGTATTTAATATCTTTAATATAGACACAGACATTTAAATACCCAAATGGTGCGAATTTGTCATCCGCATTACCAATTTATTTCATATTTCAGTACCTCGTTAAAACTTCTCGAGTATTAAAAATAATTGATCTTCAATCATGGTACAGTGTATCTGAAAATATTTAGGGTAAACGACGAATATGTGTGATCGATCTCTTTCTGACTAACGCTGAAACCCCGATGAAACAAATAAAAATTTGCACAAATATACAATCCTTACCGGTGCGTTCGACTTCGGCTACCCAAGGGACATGATTATTCAACGCTGATTCAACGTAAGATTCCTGTCTGTAAAGTTCCCTTGGTAATTCACCACTGAACCATCAATGTTTTTATACATATTTATACAAAGAACGCACTGTTTAGAAATCCAGTGATGATAAGAAGTAGAAATTCTTCTGTCCAATCACCTCTAGAAAAGGATATGATTGATTGATTGATTGCTTTAATTTTCGGAACAAAAGACAACGACTGGATAGCTAATGTTCAGCGATGCAAACGTCACACCGCTTGTCTTCCATTGGGTCCAGAACATCAATATTACAAATACATCACGTACCACAATATGAAAATATGAAATACATAAATTGAAAATATGAAAAATGAAATACATAAATTGTGAAAAAGTCGCATATTACAATTGATACAAAAGATAAACTTATACAAGGGAAAAGAAAAGGGGAGAATATAACAAATCATAGCTTAAAATAACTTGAACTAATTAAAACAATACAATTCTTTATTATTGACAAATAAAGATTGAAATAACGGGGTAACAACCTTACAGCATAGTTATTCTAAATTTAAATGCATCAACACTGGGGGATAAATCTTTATATCCAAAGGAAGGTCATCATATTCCTTGGCATATCTGTATTCAAGTGATCTCTTCAAATATTCAGTTCTTGGTTTAGGTAATCTTAATCTGTGTCCAAAACGGGATAGATAAGGATGCACGAGTTACAGCTTCAAAATTAATTTCTTAAGACTGAGTCAGATATGAATATGATTGAACGACTCAACAGAAACTATTAAGTTTACTAAGAATATGACGTGCTATACATCTCGTCAAACGTATACTACTGCTTCATACGACATACAGTTGTAATTGAGAAAAATGTTTAATTGCCTCATTATCGGCCGGCGTGCTTACGGTCTCCGTTTTACTAGAGAATTTTTCTACAGATATTATCATCTTATCACCATTGACATGACTGACTTGTTACCACTGACTTTCACTGCCTATCTTTGTAAGTTAAATTTACTGGTTAAATTCATTAAACCTGTATAACGTGAGAGAGAAAGCTGCAACAAAAGAGCAACTTTTAGTGAGAAATAAGATTCTTCTCAGTCACCTTGGCAGGTTATAATTCATTCAGGAATCAAGCAGATAAGTTGCCAGAGAAACTTCCTCAACAAAATAGCAAAACAAAAAAAAAAATAGATAAAATTTGCATAGCAAAAGACTCAATTAAAGGATTTTCTTTTGTCTACCATTGAGAAACACGAAAAATGACTAGCAGGAATGGGAATTAAAAGATAAAGCACGAGAACATAGGAATATTATTTTGAAGACATCATGAGAGTAAAGTGTCCGTATGACTCACCTTTAATAACAATTTTGTCACTCAGAAAAATTTACCTTTCTGCACTGAACAAACAGATTTGATGTGGAGCTCAACATTTATTCATTATTTGCCTCATAACTGAATTCCGCATCCTAGAAACAGGAAACCTAAACTTGATAATATGCTTGTCACAATCGTCTTGGATCTGCTCAATATTTTTTTCGATAGAATTCGATAGATTCCGCATCCTAGAAACAGGAAACCTAAACTTGATAATATGCTTGTCACAATTGTCTTGGATCTGCTCAGTATTTTTTTTTCGATAGAAAAAGCCATAGAAACAAAACAGTAACAGGTCTAATATCGCCATCAGCTGTTGAGAGACGTCTATATTTTGGTCTCGTTTATCCATCATCATGTCCATAGGCAACAAACTAGATAATTTCCCGAAAGACTATAAAAACGTTTTTCTTTGCAGCACGTCTGCATTGCAAACGACAGAATGAGAAGTATAGGCCTATGTTAGAAGTATGTAAATTGAACGTGATCTAACAGTCTGTTGTTAAACTTTCACCCTATTACTACTGTCGTGACATGCATTGATTTAGTGACTTATTTCAAATTAAGTATCATAACTCCTAATATCAAAGATTAGCTATCAAAAGCATGCATTGCCTGGTTAACTCTTTGGAATTGTTGAAAGGGGAAACGATCTTAACTATGTACTGTTGTGCCGTGCACGAGCAAAAAGGATTCGAGATCATAAAGACACATATTATCATCAATAGGGTAAAAGAATAGATGTACTTTCTAGACCTTCATTCTGTGAGTACTTTCTAACTATTACAACTTTGAAGAACAATCCATCAGAGAGTAAATTGAACATATCTGCACAGTGCCTCTACATCATGAAAAAGAAAAAGTCTCTTTCCCATTCATCCAGTCTGTCCTTCTCTATAGCTTCTTTCTCTAGCTTCATCTCGTGCTTTTTGGCGGCAACAAAGAACTTCATGAACTCTTCTCCCAGTGCAGACGTGATCACCTCATCAGCTAACAGAGCTTCCACAGCCTCCTCCATGTTGTCTGGCAGTGCTGCTGTCAGTGGTGGAACGTATTCGTCATCATACGCACTGCTCGCCCCGTCTATTCCTTTGGGTAAGAGTAGCTTATTGACGATTCCGTCCAATCCTGCTGCAATGGTGGCCGCCATACTTATATAGGGATTGCAACCTGACGCACCAAGTCGATTTTCGATGTAAGTCCCTTTCTCTCCCTGGATCTTGACTCGGATGGCGCAGGTGCGGTTGTCTGGACCCCAGGTAGCGTTATAGGGGGCAAAAGAATGACGCTTGAATCTCTTCAAGCAGTTGACTGTAGGTGCCATCAAGACTGATATAGCCCTGGCGTGAGCCAGGAGTCCTGCCACCCAGTACTCTCCAATTTCTGACAGGCCAGTTGAACTCGAAGCATCGTATAGTTTGGGAATGACTCCTGTTTCATCCCACAGTGAATGGCAAAAATGAGCTGAGCTGCCTGTCTTGTCAGGCCATGGTTTGGACATGAATGATGCAATGTAATTATGTTTCAAAGCGATTTCTTTGATTCCTGATTTGAAAGTATGAGCTGTATCGGCAGCTTTTAACCCAAACTCGGGTCTGTAGGTGATCTCTACATGACCCCGGTTTGCCTCACTGACGATGCATTCGACATCGACCCCTGCTTTGGGTAAGTCGACCACAGCCTGCTGGATAAAGTCTTCATAGGCAGAAAGGCGAAGCGTGGAGTAGGCGTACATTTGATTGTCTACGGGCTCCTTGGTGTCTCTCTTCACGAGGTAGAATTCATGTTCATGGGCTGACCAAAGGGACAGACCAAAGCCAGACAAGCGGTCAACCTGACGTCTTGCTACATCTCGTGGGTACGCTGGAATTTTCTCTCCGTTCTTCTCACTGTCCACCAAGACTCTGGCGGTCTTATTCAACCAGGGGAGAATCGTAAATGTGTTCAAGTCAGGAGCTACATGACAGTCCGCTATTTGGATTTCCGTTCCGTACCCACTGTTTTCAAATATATCGCCTCTCGGATCGAATGCTAGGAAGCACTTGGCAAAATTGAGACCATTGACAGCGACTCCCTTGAAATACTTCGCGGGCATTGCCCGGCATACGGGTATGCCGTACTGAGTTGCTTGCTCGAAACGGACGATTGTGACGCCATTCTTATCAAGCTGAGATATGATGTCATCCATTGCAAGTGAGTTTGGAACCTGAGGTGGAAATATGAGGACATGATGGCTAATATTGATTTTCTTTTAATCTTCATTCATTTCAGTAAGACAGTCATACGATCTAACCATCTCGTAAAAAGTTTGTTCAACGCTTGTGTAAATGCATATGGATTGTTTGGGGGGTTATTACAATTTGTGAACGTTGAATTTGTTGTTATAAATAACGTGACTATTAATTCCTGCAATATCTCACTGGTTTTAACGTGTGCTCTTACTCCAACTCCAAAAGAGTTGTAGTTTAATAATTGCGAAGTACACAAAAATGTCTCGACCACAATGCAGACTGCAACAATATTACATTGTACATGAATAACTGAAAGCACACATTATTTTAAGTCACATGTCCCAAAAGAACCAAATAAGCAGTAATACAAATGACATTAGGGTAATTTTAAAGTTGAATATCTTCACAACATGGTGACTTTAGTTGAAAATTCTGAGACATTTATTCTGGGTCCTCATAAAAAGGTAGAAGTGCACGAAAAAGATTACAAGTTGATAATATGTGCTGTTCAGTATTCGTAGTATCGTCAAATCCTCTAGAATTTTGTACAAGTTCCTCCCCCTTGTCTTGTAGAGTATTGTTAAGAGAAAAGCATACATGATGTAATATCCAAAGCATGTTACCTTCTGATTCGTCGACTGAACAACGTCTTCGAAAATGAATAGATTTTTCCTGTGCCAATGGGGAATTAATCCGACACAGTCCAAGGGAGTACCTCATTCGTTCGTCCTGAAAAAAATATCTGCGGCATTGGATCAACCTTAAATTCGCAAAGTACAGTGTGTTGCCTTTAGGCATGGACAGCCCCCTCAACGGTCAATAAACATTGTGTGTTGGTAAAGAGCGCACAATCGTACGCAAATAACTGAAACGAGCTTAAGTGGTATATTTTACTTAACATGAGGCGCTGCTAAACTTAGTGCATTGTTGCGCCTTTCCGCAGTCACACACACACACACACACACACACACACACACACAATTTAAATATCAATATCCGCGGCAAAAGAAAATTGTTTTTGGAAAGGTTTTGATCTTTCAATGGAGCTGAAATCATACAGGTGTAATAAATTGATGGCATTATGGCAACTTCCAGAATTGTACGTGCCGAAAGGATATTTTACGATGGCAGCTGACCATGAAGAAACGGCGAATCTTCATGCACTTGACCTTTGAAACTGCTATCACAAAGCATGCGTTGCTATCTCTTAACGATTTCCTCGGCTCCTAAATTAAACAATACAATGTAATACAGGAATCGTGACTCTCTAACGACACTGTTCCTGTTCAGACGATCATGCGTTAACAAGGGAGGAAACAATATATGAGACATTGTCATCCATAAGCGGAGCTCGATTTGGATGGAGCCTCATCATTACATTTGCATTACTATACTACGGTTACATACATGTGTATTTACATGCTTTAGAGGGCATAATTCCTAAGGCAAAACGACAGATTATGGGAATAAAATTCCTTTCTTACGTGTGTGGAAATGAGGCTTCGGGCTGTGTGCTCTGATAGAATAAAATCAATGTATCATCGATTTCATGTCAGTGTGTGTTTGTCTGTGTGTGTGTGTGTGTGTGTGTGTGCTGCATCATGCCTAAATGCAATAACATCTTTATTTATCTTACATCTCCCGTAGTCGAGAAGACCGTTGGGGGCGCCACAAAAGACTTCGCAGCCAGTTTCCGCTAACCCTCCCTCTCCTCTGCCTTCTTCTGTGCCTCTCTCAATCTTAGGCCTGTCCAGTCTCGTATGTTGTCTTCCCATCTCTTCGTAGGTCTTCCTTTTGCCCTCTTTCCTCCCATCATCACTGTGCCTTGTGTGATTGTTTTGGCCATACCTCATGATCTCACTGCGTCTATACCATTTGCAATAACGCTACATGTAATATCAACCCTATTAAATGTAATTTCAAGTTTATCAACATTAACTTTATCAATATCAACTTTAATGAAATATCATTGTAAATTCTGAATGTTGATGTTTGTGGTGTAAAATTTGCGATTGTGTGGGTGTGATTTTATGCATTTATGCAAAGAGTTTCAATTTTTATAAACATTAATTAGGAGAAGATATACGAGGGTGTGTCAAATCAGATTTGATTTGACACATTTGATTTGACTTTTAAACGAAAACATTTCTTTTAAGATATTACCTGCCTCGACATTTTCACATTTCCCGTTTCAAATAAGTGCCTTATCAAAGTCGTATGCGTGACCAGTTGTCATGAATATCGACCACCATGACGTATACTTTATTCAAGTCAGAGGTTAGGTTACCTTATCATTACCTTTCCTCGAGTGGAACAGTTCCAAAAGAGGTGGGATGAAGGGTGACGTGACATAGGGTAAAGGGTGAGGGGTGGGCAGCTATCCCTCATGCAATTTATTGTTCCTTGACTGTGATTTTCTTTTACACGTTATGATGCAGTTTTCCCCCAGACAGGGCACTGCATATTGTGTAGACATAGAGAGATAGAAACTCCAACGAGGGGGCACATTTTTTTCAGCCCTGACATTCGGGAGGCAAATCATTTATCTCAAGGATCAGGGACGGATCAAGGCATTAAAGACGGTTTTTTTTTCTTATGTTTGGGAGGGAGATTGACCCAATGACAATTCTCTCGCCAAATCGGCGGGGGGGGGGGGGGTATCCCCCTTTTTTACTAATTATTCTGAACAGCGTTTCATGAAACATGTCAGTCACTGACAAGTGTTTTAAACTATTTAGATTATTGCATCTGATCGGATGAGATTAAATTATTTTGTCAGTGGGAATCACTGACAAAAAAAAAATATGTAAATTGGACATAAAATAAAATAAGGGACATTCAGAGTTCCACATCCCCCCTCATGTGACAATGCTAACAGTCACGGTAACATTTGCAAATTAAAGGATTGGTGGTGTAATAGCCTACAGATTTTCCATTCACCTGCTCACAAAGTTTTATCAGAGTGCATTACTACCTTTTATGAAACAAAATATACTAGGAAAAGTTGTGACCATCGTATTGTAAAAAAGCATTTTCCTTTTTCTGTGTGATAGCTACTCTGACGTTTATTTTGAAAAAAAAAACAACAACAACTATAAGCATGTGTAACTAGAGACAGTTTCAGGAAGTGCATTCTTTCCTCATGGGCCAAAGGGTCGAGGCAGAGTATAATTGTATTTAGTATTTTCCTTGATAATGAATTTTCTAATTTCTTCCCTATACTCAGTCTTAATTACCAAACGGTGAGTTTCGCAAATATCACGGTTTCTTTTATCCTGATAAAATAACTATTATTGAAGAATGAGATAAATGTTGACTTTTTAGAAAGAAGCAGGCATATTTATCATTTAAAGAGACGTGAACTTGGAACTTTGGCACATTTCATCAAGATATCTTTGTGGGTGGAAGGGCGTCAAAGTCGCCCTCGTAACGCGTTGTATGACGAGATAAAAGAATATATAGACAGAAACCTCTTAAAAAGACAAATATAAAATAATGACACGAAAATGCACGGCAACATTTTCTCTCACGAACACCAGTCCCCACAGTGGAACTGTTCTTAAATTTGCACCAAATCATTGCTTTTTCTGACCCAAATTTATTCGTCCGCTATAGATCAGCCGGCACGTATGACATGAATATGTCTTTAGCCAGGTGTTTTCCTACGAAGAATTTCAGTCTGCTAGTTGGAACGGGATCGAGGTGGCAGAAACGTCTGGTTTCGAACGTCTTGGCGCCATCAGTGAAGAGGTAGGGCGGTGAGGTACTGGAATTATTCATCTATATATGCGGTACTTCAAGCCTCTGTACACGAAGATATAATACTATAGTGTACATAGCCAGAATAAACCTGTGACGTTTGTTTGTCACGATGACGTGATGCCTTTGCATTTGTGGCTGTTGCTGCAGCTACTACTGATTCTCTATACTGAGTCTCTACTGGTTTCCTTATACACAAAACTCGGTCACATGTTTCCCCTTTCGTTTAAATGCCAAAGGAAAAGCATAATTATTCAAATAAGTCGCGAGTGAATAAACTCAAGAGGTGTTATTTTCATAATAAGACCTTTAATTTCATGAGATATTTGATTATTCTCGCAGTCCCTGGTATCAAAAATATTATCATTTCAAAGATTAGTTTCTAGGTAGAAAAGGGGGGCAATAAAAAAAAATGAAGTTTATGGGTACATTATGGTTAAAGAATTTTGAACCAAATAGGTATACTGATGTACACATGCCGTTTGATTAAAAACGTAGAAAATGCGGAACCATTCGATCATTGCAAAATGTGTTTTGGGGTTTTTTTTTTTCAAGATTTGAGATCACGGTTCAGCATCAAAAGAATATAAGCATTCTATTCTGTAATTAGACATTGTCCATTTCTATCATTGAGCAATAATCTAAACGTCTGTTTTCAAATATTCCTGTGTTAGGATAAAACACTTTCAAAATCTCAGAGAAAGAAAGTCAAAAATAGAGTTTTACTATCTGTCTAACTATCGATAACCTTCGAGCCCAAAATTCGTTCTCTGCGATCACACCTGCTCATGGTCGCTCATCACCATTGACATCATCTGTATTATCGTAACTGTATTGTATTCAATCAACAGACGATATATGCTATATTTGTTGTCAAACATTGCAAAAACAAAAATACAAAACAGAAATTGCATCACAGGAAAATTATGATGCATAAGATGGCATGAAACCAATGTTTTCAAGGACAAGACATTGCCTTTCAGACACAGTTTTCAAATTTTGGACCAAACTCAGAGAGAAATTCGATCCTCTTTCGCTATCCAAATATGCATAACGGAACTCTTCCATTCACCATACTCCCTTCATCGACAAACTATTCAAGTCAATCCTATTCAATTCAATTCAATTCAATTCAATTCAATTCAATTCAATTCAATTCAATTCATTATCATTAATTTCCATCCAACAAAAGTGAAACATATTGCAAAAAAAAGGAGAAAATTACACAAGTCACATTTTGTCAATATGTCATAGATATTAAATGTTGTGTGGATTGAAAAGTACATTATTGAATATTGTACGCTGATTACGTCTAATCAAGTAGAATAATCAAGGACAGCAATGCATGCAACGAAAGTACATGTAGTCCACTGAAAAGCAGGGCTTGTAAAACCTGGCTCACTCAAAACGTAATACGTAACTAGCAATGAATAAATATTATCCAAAATGTATTCACACGATTCATGTACAGCTAAAACATAGCTGTTAAATGTACAGCAGGTAACAAGCAAAGGATTATTATAAATAGCAACTATTTTAGACTACAAGAAATACAAATAAAGATTAAGCTAACAATGTTAATACCTAGAGGCACTATTCGCTGAACCGTGGGTACAAATATATATATGCATTGTATATATATATATATATATATATATATATATATATATATATACATATATATATATATATATATACATATATATATATATGGGAAAATATAATAATACACATACACACTCACTTGCCCACATTGAACAGTCAACCATTTCCTGCTTGGGAATGTGTTCTTTGGATTCGAGTCAAATGCACTTTGACCTTCATCTGCATAACTAATAATGGCCACATTTAATATAATTTGATTTGATTTGATATGTTTTCTTCATTTTCGCAATGTTGATATATCGTAACAAACAAGTTACCATATGTAATCAGACATTGGACGTTGGACAAAAAGTAAATATGTGTATAATCATGAATATATAATAATAGTGAGACTCTTATAAAGCGCACATTTCTACCTAAAAAAGATACTCAAGGCGCTATAGAACATCTTTTCAAGCCATCTTTTCAAGCTATGCTTACAATGGCGGCCCTCTGCATTATCGCTCCATAATTATAATTGTTGTAATCCCCGCTGCATAGACATGCATACTGTATATTGTATCATTAATTACCTTTTATATCTTTGTTTACGCAAGTCAAACGACTCTGATTTGAATCTATTTTGTACATTTCCCACATGTTCATGATCATGTGCCTTATGTATATTGATTTGCTGATTGATTTGTTGATTTGCAGAAAATAAAGTATCTATTAAAACAAAAAAACAAAACAGAGTACATAATGTCTCACGTTACAACAGTATCACAGAAAATAATAAGACAATAAACCAACAAACAATAGGCCTATATACGTACACATACTATACATACAGGTATGCAATATTGTTAATTTAAATTGAAAATATATGTCTTGTGATTCTTTTTGAAACCATCAATGGAAGAAGCTTCTCTAAGGGATTTTGGTAGGCCATTCCATTGTTTTGGGCCCATATATGAAAAAGCCCGATCCCCCCAATTATGCTTGATTCGAGGTACCTGTAATTTTAGCGAGTTTGATGAACGGAGATTGCGTGGTGGTTGGTGAAGATGAAGAGTATTTTGAAAGTAGACAGGGGCAAATTTGTGCAATGTACGGTAAACAAGAAGAAGAATCTTGAAGTTAATACGTTTTCCTACAGGAAGCCAGTGTAGGGACCGAAGTATTGGAGTAGTATGCACAGTTTTCTTCTTGAAAGTAAGTAATCTAGCGGCAAATTCTGAAGACGTTGCAGTTTACTTAGTTCTTTTTGTTTTTGTGGAAGGCTGCAAAACAGAGAATTGCAGAAATCTAGACGAGACGAAATAAGAGCATGCATCAGTTTTTCTGCTGCTGATCTAGTTAAATATCTCCGAATTGAGCCGAGGTTACGCAAATGAAATCTTACAGATTGGGATACATATGAAATGTGGTCTTTGAATGTCAGATTTGAGTCATAAACAACACCAAGATTTCGAACTTTGTTCGAAGGCTTGATATTACTATATACCAATCATAAAATATAGTTTACCTAAATTGATGTTATACACTAACAAATGGACAAATTGGTCATTCAATCAAATCATAAGGAAAAATATTAAGGAAACTGGCATATGACATTGATATTACCCCAAGATAAAATGGCTATGGCTTATATTTTACAAATCATCTGCGATGTGTCATAAAGGGGCCCTGCACAAACAAAACACTTAGGAAGTGCAGTTGTGTTTGCGCATGTATACAATATGATAGGAAATGATATCTTACCATGACACTAAATCCATCAAATGGGACCTACACGTTAAACAGTCAACTCTTTAATACATGTACATTAAACTAAATATTACGTGACATTTATATTATGACGGACTTTATATAGCTGGCAATGCTCTGATTCTAAATCACTTACGCAGCAAGCGCAAGCAGCTACTATTCATTCTTTTATATCTTACTGATATATTAGCTGCCACATTTTAACTACAATGTTTGCAAGATCTACTTGCTCCTCTATACTACAAAACCGGGAACTTCAATCAAATATTGTGGAAACTAACCACTGGTATCGATACCATTGCGAATAGCTCTAATTGGTCACAGTATGCTAAGTCATTGACATGGCTTTGAGCAGGGGCTCACTTACAATCACCTTCGTAGTTCGTATTCAATAGTTGTCACCCTTGACCGCAAGCTTGTTTGCGCTGAATTTTGTTCAAATATGATCCTGACTTCTTAATGAGGATATAGCGAATGATATATGAGAACAAGACGTCACAATTACGTTGCCTATACAAAGAAGGCGCATAATAACAGGTCAAGACCCATCTCTTTTTCAGTGGTACAATTGTAATTTGTTGTCATTAGTATTTATTATTGTCCCATGTCTAATTATTTTGCTTACACACCTTTTGCTCTTTTCAAATTTTTAGTTTTCCTGCTCCTCCATCTCCTCCTCCACTTCTGTTACTTTTCTTATATACTTTTTTTTAAGTATCACCTGTAAGATAACCTCCCAACTTAAGCAAAGTAAGCCTTCAATGCGGCAGCGAAGCTGCGATGTATTGTCGTTGATATAAAATGAATAAACAATGAACATTATCATCTTTATCACCATGTCGTTTTGAAAAATTCGACTCAAGGTGCTATCATATTCTACGAAATCAAATAAACAAGATGGTTGTCTTCAAATCATTAAAGTTTTGACGTTCAAAAACACATTTGCCCTACGTCTTGTGGAACTGTAACAAGAGTTGTTACCAGTACACAAATCCTTCTACAGCTCTATGGCAATCCTTTAAAAAAAAATCTATCATCCTTAAATTATGGCTCTATTATAGTCGTAAGAGACTTCTCGTTTATTCATCATCACCTATTTGCAGATCTTGCTGGAGAAGAACCTGTGCTAGTCTCAGCTACTACAAAGCTGAAGAAGACAGCAGCTTTATAAGGAAAACTATTCCCGATGTCTTGGACGAGACCGTGCGAAATCGTCCTGACAGTCACTTCGTCGTCTTTTCCTCTGATCATGTGCGAAGGACTTTCAGACAATTCAAAGATGAGGTAAACGAAAAGAAGCGATGAAACTGTTTTCTTATATCTGTATATTGCACACATCCCAAACCATAATGACAGTGTATTTATGTCGCAAATTGGTTGTGGACATAGTGGAATTGGATTGGAAAAATATGAATTTATTTCTTATGAAAAGAATTCAATCAGCTTTATCTTTATTTTCTTCATTAAACCATTTTGAGTAATTTGAAGAATAAATAGCAAACACGTATTAAAGAAAACATGATGAAGGTAATGACGAGGTGGAGCAGGAGAAAAGCTGACAAAAGGTTGGTGTGTGACGATTACAGCAACTTTTCAATCTTTTTTATCTTATTGATGACGACAGTATCTTAACGAGTGCCATCACTCCGGTACAATGAAAAACATCTTAGGATGAAAGGAAATTCATACAAATCATAAATTGTATTCAGTTGAAGTGATTGTAAGTTTAATAGATGGAGCGAACAGAAAGCAGAAATCTTAAATACGGGGTGTTTTCTGATTTCTTAGAATTTGTTTCCCTTTACCTTGAAGGATTTGCAATGACAAAAGACACTTTCGAATTGTGCATGACTGCAGTCCTACCATATCACACCCAATATTTGTTTCAACCTAAAAGTTTATGACGTAAAAGTTAGTGAGTTATCGACGGTAAGTTCACTTACTAATTATCTTTTATTTTCTCTCTTTAGTTGCACCGTTTAAGGAAACAGAGCAGGAAGAGGCTATATTCGTATAGTGTTCCCAGTGTGCTTGAAATCTTCAGGTTGTAACTGATAAATTTGCATTGAATACATTGCTTCATCGTAGGTTAACGACATATTGAGTTTAGTTCAAATATGATTCAATGTTACCCTGATATGCAAGTTATTTGTGTGTCAAATGGCAATCTGTAGACATGTTAAACGCTTATACCGTATGTTCAAAAAAAAAATTACAACGGGACCCTCCGCAATGATGACTTTAAAAATAGTGAATCAATCTAAATACAACTTCATGGTATGAAACTATAACTTATTACGCACGTCTTGCAGAAAACCCCATCCGATTTGCTTCAGCGGTCAAAGAGAAATGAGGATTTTTTGTAGAGCATGTCAGGAATCCCCCTTCCCTCCAAGTTCTGTCCATCGTGTTCACACATTAATATGCAGTTCCAAGGATATCCAAGTCCTGAACTTGGAAGAATCACATGCCCCACAACGATTCACATTTCTCTGTGATCACTTAACCAAACTGAATGGAGTTTTCTGCAAAGTATTGGTAAGCTGTTTTATTTTTAGACCCTGAAATAGCATTCGGACAATTTACTCAAATTGGAAGTTATCAATGCAAAAATCTGATTTTAATTTTTTGGGACATACCAACAGGTCTATAGTATTGGTTGTCAGCTATCAATCCACATTAATATTTTTATGTGTTCTCTGAAAGGTTGACAGGCTTGCCCTCGGCCTTGTTCGCATCGGGATACGCCACGGAGACCGGGTGGGAATCTGGGGACCCAACACCCTGGAGTGGCTACACACACAGTATGCTGTGGCGTCTATAGGCGCCATCTTGGTCAATATCAACGCGGCATGTCGACCTTCCGAATTACATCACATCATAACCACGGTAGATAAATATGCCAAAAAAGGGCATCCCTCCCCCCACCCCCGCCCCCCCCCCCCCAAAAAAAAATGGATTAAAAAAGGATTAGCCCAATTCTCATCAACCTACATTGTGGTGCTCCCTGAATATTGGCAACCTGAATACTAAAGTCTAATCTCAAGGGACACATACCTGTTTAGCACAGCAGAAAGATCAATCTCACAACGTCGTACTTCTTATTATTTCAGAATGTTTGCATTATGATGCTTGTGTTTGACACGTAGCTTACACCTAACTTAAGGATATTTCCATCCGTAGAGTGCCTGCGTATAATAAATGTCTCTATAACTATCAACACCCCCCCCCCACATCTATTTTTATTTGTACCCGTTGTCTTCTGATAGCTTCCTGTAGTTCTTGAATTCAGACGAATGGGCATGGAAAAGGTTTACAGTTATTCTAATGTTCGTAACAATTCCATCTAAATAAATGGCATGTTGGCACCAGACGAGTAGATGTAACAAGTTAAAGCACTCGATGTTTGGAAAAGCTTTGGTAAGAATGTATAACGTGTTTTCCATAGGCCTCAACAACCATGTCTCTTCACTCGGCAATAGAATACAAAAGGTGATAATTCTGTTCTTTGCTACTGACACAAAGGTCATGCATTATACAATCGATTGATGGTTCCGTCAGCACAAAGTAGCCTTGGATTGCCACAAAAGCGAATTTCACAAGCAAGGGGCCGAGATGTCATTTTCAAGACAGTCTTAGGACAAGTTAGACTGTTCACACATTGTGCTGTGTTAGCATCAGAAAAAACAGCTTTGCCGTGGTACCCACGCATTTTCGTATCAAACTGAAGCATTTAAGCTATTAAGATCAAATTTGGTGTGTATGAAGATCTATTGGTGTATTTGTGCATGTAAAATGCCCTTTGTGTTTGTACCCGACAAACCCTGGTTCTCATAGGAGTCTGAGCTGCTGGAGCGGGGTGTTAATCACCTTCAGTGATATTTCTAATTTATATGATCTTTATTGTGTAAATCTGTCATTCCGCATTGTTAAGACATATTATAGATCTGTTGGGGGAACAGAGAGATGTGGCTGAGGCATATACCACTCACAATAGCGACATATCTATTTTTATTTATTTTCATTGTATTTTGTTTCTGCAATGCATCATCATATCGTAACTCACAGTTTAACAATTTTGAATAATTTGAAGTAATGTTTTGATCAGTAATTTATTTGATATATCAATTTTGCTATCATTTTTTTTTATGATTTATGACATTTCTCCCACTCATTTTTCTGTACATAGTAACTGGCATTTCCTGTTTTTGGTATTTTCTTTTTGGCATATTGAAAATGAAATGTATCACATCATACCCTTCTTTATGTTTATAGTATTTTTATACAGTTTGTATTGTTTACGAGTTTCACATTTTTATATTTATCAAAATTAGTATCCTGCATTCTTTTGGACATATTTGTATTACTTTTTCCTTGTTTATTCTATATAAACTGAAGTGATAACGATTATTTATGATTTATTGACGCAATATTGAATTGTATTTGTTTTATATAAGCTTGTTTATATATGTTATCTGTACTATGTAATTTCACCTTTTTATATTTATATGATACTGTATACATATTTTGTAAAATCATTTGTAATTTAGCCTGAGGCTGCGATGAATGAATGGGGGAAATAAAGATAGCATTAATAATACGTAACACAAGCTATAATGAGCATGATGTCGATACGCAACTCTTGCATTACGTGACAGGCAGGCATGAAGACACTGGTGTCCGCATCATCGTTCTTGACACAAGACTACTACGATATGATCGCTGAAATTTGTCCATCCATTACTTCATCATTGCCGGGGAAGTTACAGAGCCCTCAGTAAGTTGTTTGAGAATGGAATTTAGCATTCCCAGACATAATGTTAAAGGGATAGTATAGTTTTGGTTGAGACCTAATTTCAGGTTTCTAACATTTTTCGGTAAGATAACGAGAAACCTCTTATCAAATATGAGAGAGCATGTAATTCTATGAGGAATTCAACATTTGATGAAAATTGGTTTTGAAATGGCTGAGATATCCAAAAAAGAGCGATTCTAATACAGTGTGGGACCCACACTTTTTACGATCACTATGTTTTACTTTGTTTTTGGATGTTTCAGTCATGCCAAACCCGATTTTCATCAAATAAACTTTGAATTCCTCTTAAAATGGTATATGCTCTGTACTTATATCATAAGTGTTTTCTTGGTATCTCGCAAAAAAGTTAAAAGCCCAATTCTCATCTCCACCAATACTGTACCATCCCTTTAAGTTTTTATACTATATTATTTAGGTTAAAAAAAAATAGGGAGAGAACATCAGTGAATGAATACTACTTCAATATCATAATGACTTCCAAATGCGTGAAATTCTTCCGTTGAGTTGTTTTTATTGGAACTGATTAGTTTGTTAATCATCCCTGTCACGAAATGATTACACAGTAGAAATTATTTCCAGCTGTACACTTCAAGAAATTACCAGCACGACCAGAGTAGAACCTTATTTCAATTGTTCGAATTTGGGAAAATATCGTGCTTAAACTTTGGTTATCAAAACAGTTAGATTATTGTTTGAGTGGTGATGTGTATTGTGAGATATGACAACACTTTTTTGTATAATTTATCCTGATTTTATTTCGCTTCCCTGTCCAGACTCCCAGACTTAGAATCAGTCGTCATGTACGGTGGAGCAAAGCGACCAGGAGTTTACCTCATGGATGACGTCATGACGATGGGGAGTGATGACGAAAACAATAAGATTCTAAAGGAATGCAGGAACAGGCTTCACTGCGACGACCCGAGTAATATGATTTTCACATCGGTAAGCGAATTGAAGTAAAATTGTTTTGATAAAACAGTAATTGTAAAGGAATCGTTTAGAGTGGATATAAATCTGTTGCTCTGAGGTGAACAAACTTTCCCTCACATAGTTTTTCTTCTGTTTTACTTTAATTCAGTCAGGGAGATTTTGGAGAGTAATGGTATCTGCTCACCATCCTTGCTTCCTCCTTATGTGCCCTTGCAATGTTTTGTAATGTTTCCATTCGTAGTCATAAAGAGGAATATATCTTATCGTATACGCTTTATAAAGTTAAAGATTTAAAATAGTGAAGGTATTGAATACAAAAATTATAGAATGTATAACATATAGTTGAACATTTCATTCACAATCAGTGCCAGATGATGCTTGTTGATTATCTTTTCATTCAAGATCTGATATACTTCATTTATGCTTTTGAAGTCTCTACACTTTGGTTTTCCCGAGACGAATTTAAAACTCAAGCAACTGCTTTTGATGGCGCTCTCATGTAATTTTCAATCACTATTTTCCAAGAGATTAATAACATTATTACGTGAAAATATATTGATATCACTTTTAAGAGCATATGACTATAGTATTAAATTGCACATTGTATTATGTTATGTATTTAGCTTACGTCTTGCCATTTAAGTATCATGGTATCTGTAATTTTGTTTGTGTTTGAAAAAAGAAGGCATGGCATTTTAAGAGTCTGCATTGATGAGTTTTCGTCCCCACAAACTAAATTATACCACATTATCAAGACTTGAGTATCCAAAAGGTTCATTTTCTGTTCTCAAAATCATTTCCAAATCAGCATAACTTTCACCACGACTTGTTAAAATATGCACAATGGTAGTTTATTGCGATCCTCCTGAATAGGTGAAATAGAGTGTTAAACCTTCGCAGCAGAGCTTTCTGTATGCAAGTGTCCTCATTTGATCGTAATTGTCTAATCTTTCGAAACGATTGTTTTTTTTTTATACCAATCTTCTTCAGTAATCACTTGAAAACAATCTTCTAATCCATCATAATACGCTTCTTGTCGTATGAAAACAATCCTGTATTCACTCTAATCACGAGATAACAATCTTGAAATGACTGGGTAGTCCATCATAACAATTCTTCTGCGTATTTTTGCTACATGAAACAAACTCCTATTTTTTGCCCAGATTTTTTTTTCCAGGCTTTGAAAGGTGCTTTTTGTATTCAAACTGTTCAAAATAATGGTGCTTCGAATTGAAGGCACGAAGTACCTCCCGCTTGTACAGTATGACCAAATAAAAAAAAGAACATTTCCGCATTGATAACTTCCAATATGATTTAACTGTCTGAATGCTATTTCAGGGACTAAAAATATAACATCTTACCTATATTTTGCAGAAAACCCCATTCAATTTGGATAAATGGTCACAGAGATATATGAATAATTGTATAAAGGCATGTCATGGTCTGATGTCACGGGCATGTCACGGGTGTGACCATCCAAGTTAAGCAATTGGATGCTCTTGGAACTTCATAATGTGTGAACACAATGGACAGGAACTTGGAGGGAAGGGATATTCCTGACATGCTCTACAAAACAAAACAAAACAAAAAAATCTGCATGTCTCTTTGGCAACTGAAGCGAGTCGGATGTGGTTTCCTGTAAGATGTGGATAATAAATTATAGTTTCATACCCTGAAATTGTATTTGGATTGATTCACTATTTCTAAAGTTATCGTTGCGGAGGGTCCCGTTGTAATTTTTTGGGGGGACATACGGTATAGTGGAATGGACACAATTAACACACACAAAACACAATCTAGTGTAGATCAATCAAATATAGATCAATGTAGATTAGTTACATCAATCAACGTTGAGATTTCTTCTGTATGTAGCTTTTCATTAACTTTCTTCCTCTGCCTTATCGACAGATGCTTACAATATTTGATATGTGTAGAGATCTGTGATTACTTTGTGTTGAACTTTACCATTAGATTTCTCGTTTATAGGTTTACATTTCAAATGCAGAAAAATTCTTACCGCAGAAAAATTCATTCTTACTTTCTAATCCACATATTATGTGAATGGGGTGCATTTGTCGTGGTTTTTGTTTTAATACATTGCTTCATACATCAGTTCATGAGGTGCAGCAAGTGTTAAGTTTTATGTAGCTTATTTTTGCACCATACTTGGAAATAAAATAATGTCATGAAGGAAAATGAAGTATACCATTTTCACACGCATTTCATGCAAATTTACTGACGCATTGCAAATCACTTTTTCACAGTCTTTTAATTCATCCCTGTGACAACTTTTAGGGAACAACTGGTTTACCAAAAGGAGTATTAACTACGCACTTCAAGACTGTCAACAATATTTATCACACTGGTCTAAGGATGCGCCTGGACAAGATCGTGAGTTTAAAAGAAAATCTAATCTCGAATGGGTGGTATTCCTTCCCCGTATGTTATTCTTTTCTCTCTTCCCATTGCTCATTGACCTATCAAAGTCTGAAATTGGATATTTCTGCTGTAAAAGAAAAAAAAAGTCATCATTGTTAACATGATATTTCAAAGAAATATAAGTTGAGGTAAAAATGTATACATGAAGTGAAAAGAAGATTTCCAGATTTTGCAATTTTTTTTATTGAGAGATAGATAGGAATGCTCAGTTAAGAGAATATGTTGCCAATTCATGGGTCAGATGTGATCTTAGAAACCAAAAAAGCTCGCTAAAATTCTACAAACAACATCTCCCGAAGTGATGTGAAACAAAGCTGAATATATTTTTATTAACATGATATGAAAAATACTTGGAAAGTTATTGATACACCCATTAATAGAAACAAGGAAACACCCCGTATTACTACAATCAAACATAATGATCTCACAACTGCTGATCGAAGGTCTTTAGCTGATATCTTTAATCAGTATTTTGTTTACAAATAGGAAATAATCTTGCCCAAAAGATCCCACAGTCCTAAAAGTTATTTGTTGATTTTTTACAAACTCCTAATTCCAGCTCCTTTTTTTTTTTTTTTTTGCTCCCATCACACACAGGAACGAACTAATTGATATAGTTTAAAGAGTAAGAAAAGTGCTGGCTATGATAATATTGATAATGTTCTTTTAAGAAATACCATAATTTTTATTGTTGATCCCTTGATACATGTGTTTAATTTGTCTCTAAGTAATGGTATTGTCCCCGAGGCTATGAAAGTATATAAGGTTATTCCAATTTTTAAGAAAGGGGATATGCATGATAGGGAAGACGTCTGTAATTATAGACCAAATCTTTGTTATCCACTATTTCTAAATTACTCGAAGAAGTTGTTTACTCCATACTTTGGATTTTCTTAATAAGCATAATATCGTTTCTCATAATCAATTTAGTTTTCGGCAAGAACACAACAAATCTCATGCAGTCCTTACCTTCCTTGATAAAGTCTCTAAAGCTGTTGATAAAGGTTATCATACTATAGGTGTATTCCATCATACCATCGACTACCATCGACCCCAAAATACTTCTTTGCAAATTATCCCATTATGGTATTGGAGGTACGGCCTTGGAGTGGTTCAGGAATTACCTAACTAATTGCAGACAATTTGTTTATATAAATGGCCATACATCTGTTATGCACAATATCACTTGTGGTGTTCCGCCCACGCATGGAAGTTTACTTGGTCCACTTTTATTTGTTCTCTATATCAACGATATAGAAAATTCATCAAGTATTCTTTCCTTTTTATTACGTTTTTATTATTTGCTGATGATTCAAATGTGTTTTTTCTACCTCTGATCCTGAGTTATTGATTGATACGTTGAATATCGAGTTAGATAAATTACTTTACTGGATAAGAGCTTACAAATTTTCAATTAATCTTCAAAAAACTAAATGAATGCTTTTTAGTGATTCTTTGGAAAAATTACCCCAGAACATTTTCCAGGATAATGTAGGCACAGAAGAAGTTTCCTCAATTAAATTTTAGGCTTGTTTCTTGATAATAACCTCACCTGGAATTTGCATATTGATTCTATTTGCCGTACAATCTCTAGAAATATCGGCGTAATCAATAAAGTTGAATTTTATCTTCCCAAAAATGTTTTATTAATGTTATGCTCATTTTTTTATTTTACCCTATTTGAATTATACCCTTCTCGCCTGGGGTAACACTTATTCCTCGTATCGAGAAAGAATATTATTGCAGAAAAAAAAAAAACTCTTCGTATTGTTTGTAGAGAATCGTGGAGATGTCATATACGAATGACTTGTTTCGTCAAAATAATATTTTAAAAATTAAGGATTTGTATTGTTTAGATTTAGGACAGATTATGTACAAATTAATAAATTATTCCCTTCCTTTTGTGTTTAATTCCATGTTTATTCAAAATAAAACTGTACATTCATATCCCATTAGACAATCAAACGAATTTCATTTACCACTGTCTAGGACGATTTTTACAAAATTTATATTCTCCTTTGCCGAACCTAAACTCTGGAATTCCTTTGATAGCAGCATAAAAGAAGCTCTAAGCTTTAACACCTTTACTTTTAAATTAAAGGAGTTCTTTATTAATTCTTATATCACTGGGGACTTTCATTTTTGAAAGCCGCTAATTTATTTCTTTGCTTTAACGTCTTTAACTTTGTTTAATTTATTTCATAATCGTTATAACACATTAGTCATATAGTCCATATCTCGGTAAGACTATAGTCTCATGTGCTTTGGCATCGACCCTTGAACTCTTCCTCCTTTGCTTCTTTCCCTGTCCTCCTCCTCCTGTCCCCTTTCTGACCTTTGACCTCCTGTTTATGATTTCCACGCGTATGTATGAGAGCTGCTTTGTTTCTGTCTGTGCGTATTTGTTTTATGTTCTGTTTCCCAAGCAATATGTCTTATCGTTTCGTTTGATTATTACTGCAATTTACTTCTCATGAGGGGACTGCATTCAACCAAGCTAGGCTTTTTAGCAGTCCCCTCCATTTCCGACTTTTTTTCTTTGTTACGATTCAGTTACAGTTTGTCCATGCATTTCTTCATCTAAAGTATGTTTTGTCTCAGTGTAAACAAATGACGTTCATTTAAATCTCATTTGAATATGCAAAAGTCACATTGTACTTCACTTTATTTATATGCAAAATGTCATATTGTATAATTTCGTCGGAAATTAAATAAAATGAAATCTAATCAAATCAAATCAAATCAAATCAAATCAAACAGATATACTTTGCAAATCTTTGCGTAGTTCTATACATTCTAAATTCGTTGTCTTGGGAATCGTTTAAACTTGTAACATTATAGATAACCTTTGTGTCCAAAGGTCTTGCTCATAATCAGTATTACATGACATTATTTTATCCGTTAACGTGTAGTCTGATGGTAGTTTTTCTATATGCACTTCCTATGCAGAGACATACATCGTGTGCCGCGGTACCGTTATCACACATATTTGGCACAGTGATCATCTCACTAGCTCATGTCCTGTTCGGTCTCAAGCTGGTGATACCATCTCCAAGTTTTCAGCCAGGGCCAGTCATTAAGGCCATCAACGATGAAAGGTACTATAGGCGTTTTTCTTCATCTCATTTCTCTCCCCCTCCCTCTCCCTCCCCTCCCCTTCTTCACTTTCTCTTCCTTTCTCTCTATCTATATATCTATCTATATAATTATATATATAATATACATATGTATGTGTGTGTGTGTGTGTGTGTGTGTGTGTGTTTGGGTTTTTTCTATTGTGTACGACGACGTATGTGCTTCTTTACCTCCTTCACTACTCAAAGGTAGTGCATGTATACTACGCCATTTGAAGGCCATGACTTTCAAAATTAGTTGTTATGAGTTAAACTCTTTCCGACAACCCACGCTCCCTGCAAATGCTTGATATAGGTGCACGATGTTTTATGGTGTTCCCACGATGTTCATCGCCCTCCTCAACCACGAATGGAGCAATCGGTACGACATCACCAGTGTGAGGTCGATCTTCGTCGGAGCATCGCCGATACCGCCGGAGACCATGAGGCAGGCCACAGACGCCATGGGACTGGAAGAGCTAGTGGTTAGTTTGTCTTCTGTCTAATTCAGTATCATTGGTGGAAGATATTTTGATGATTCGTAATCACATTGACGAAAATAGAACAAAGATAGCGGTACAAATACAGCAGCAGTTATAAGAAGAGTCGGATGGTATGTAGCTGAAGTAACGGTATATCATCAGGCTGTGAACAAAACCCGGTTAATGATATTGCACTCATGTCGCTGACATTTGCCTCGCCATCCCCCCCCCCCCCCATTAACCCTATAAAGCCCAAGCTATTTTGACCCCTTCCAGGCCCAAGGGGGGGGCACATTGTGCCCCCCCTATATAACTTCTTTATTATATGATGTATCACCGTCATATTTGGCACATGGGTAGAGCAACTCATACTCTACATGACCCAACATTTAAAATTTCTCAAGGTCACCTATTGAGGGCGCTATTTGCCAAAATACAAAGAAATACATAGGAAATATGCTAAAATCATATTTTTTCTTTATATTTCTTTATCCCATATGTATATGTTTTTATTTTATATCAATCATTTTCACATTTGGCACAAAGGAAAAGCAAGTCAACCTTCATTATTTGTTATGGTTAAAATTTCTCAAGGTAAACATGTGGGGGCGCTATTCATTACAATATAAAGAAACATATGAAACCTATGATGTATTGCTTGGGATAGGTACAAATATTGGTATCACATCTAATATTTCCATAATATTGGAATTCTGAGTTTGCAGTTTGATAATATTATCAACAAGTGATATTACAGGCAAAGCTCGCGTGATAATGTCACAAAATAAAAGGGTAGTCTTTGGAAAATGCTGTATTTTAGATTATTTCTATTATATATATTGTTTGATGCCTACGTCATATAAAAATAAAGGAAATAATAAGAAGACCATTTCAGGGTAATATTTGACCATAATTACTTCACATTTTGGTCCTTCAGCAAATTACAGCCAAGAAAACCCTCATTTCATTCATTATTATATTGTTGATTGAAATTTGAACAGAAAAACATGCAAAATCTGATGAACATGGTTGTCAGTTTACGGTTGCCATGGCAACCAGCAATTTCAGACATAGCTAAATTATATATCAAAATGTTCGCAATAAGATTTTAGGAAAAGTCACCAAATTTGGTTGAAATCGGGTAAAGGGTGTAGGAGTGGCGAACGAAAATTTGGTAGGGGGGGCACAATGTGCCCCCCCTTGGGCTTTATAGGGTTAAGGTAAAGCAACGTCAGTGTCACTATGGTGTTTCGCATGGGGTTATCCAATGACCTGTAGAGCTCGGGGAGCCTTGTTCAATCAGTGTTTGTCTCGTAAGCTGTATGACGCGTAGGCAGTATGACTCGTGGGTTTAGAGCTCGTGACGTACACCCATTCGCATGACCAATTTTTTTTTTTCTTGTTCTGCATTGATGTATCCAGAGTGCCTACGGTATAACGGAAACTTCCCCTGTCATCTCGCTCAGCACACCGCACGACTCAGAGGACCAACGTGTCAACACCGTCGGAAAAGTTTTGCCCCATCTAGAGGTAATCATTTGAAGTAAAACTGTGTTAGTTCTCTATCTGTGATCTCATCAAATGGAAAGAAAAAAAAGATAGTACTAACGACATTGTTACCTTGTCACCTGTTTGATTGTTTGTTTGCTTGCTTGTTTGGTATCAATATCAAATACAGATTCCATGGGGTTACATTTTACTTTGCATACTGTGCTGCTCTTTTTTTTTTAAAGATAACTGCAACATAGCACAGAAGCACATTCACATCACATGTGCATGTCAACACCCTGTTTTTCAAGAAACCGCTTACAGCTGCCATGTTTGTCTAAACTCCGTTAGCATGTCATTTAATTCAGCTGTGATTACTAATATGTGATGATTAACAACGCTCTCTGTGCATGGGACATGCTACCAATTATAGCCGTCGTACAAAGTCAAACTTAAGGCTACCAAACGTATTATGATTAATTTCTTTTCAGAATATGCTAATTCTAGGAAACCGCGTGACAAAATCACGTGAATTTTCGTGCATGGTGTATAGTTTCAGATGATGAACTGATGAATATGCAAAGGAAACCGCGTGACAAAATCACGTGAATTTTCGTGCATGGTGTATAGTTAACAGATGATGACTATGCAATCTTGTAGTTTCCCCTATCAAAGGCAAAATGCGTTTTATTCAGCGTAATATGATAGTTTTGTCATATTTGTTCTGAATCATCACATCAGAGCCGTCATAAGTCAAGAAGGTCAAACTTTCAACGGTATACTCACAAGTATAGCAAGCGTGCACACACAACCTTGCATAAGAGAGAGATTACACATGGAATATGCTGCTACATGCATGCGTACATAGATTATGTTGATATTGTTATGTTGAGTTATTTATGCATGCATTCAGCCATATAACATTCATAAAATTAAAGAAAAAAAAAACTTTTTTTTTTCAGGTGAAGATCATAGATCCTGAAACACAGAAGACGGTTTCCGTGGGGTCTCCAGGTGAGGTGTGCGTGAGGGGCTATGCCGTCATGGCGGGATACTGGAGGCAGGAGGCAAAGACAAGAGAGGTCATTGACAACGAGAACTGGTATCACACAGGGTAAGTTGATTGCCAATACCAAAGCGGAAATGTTTCGAGGGGAGTTGATGGATCCAGATAAAAATTTTCAGCGGATGATAGGAGCAGGAGTACGGATAGATTAATGATATCATTTGCATTTCCAGTATTCTCCTTTCCTGTCTGTCTGTTTGTCTGTCTGTGGCAGCTATCTGTCTGTAGGTCGATCTGTAAAGGAAAAATTTCTCCAGACATTCGTCCACTTTTCTTAATGTATACCGGGCTGCCTGTCTTCCGAGTGCATATCTATTGTGTTTGTATGTATATCATGTGCGCTCTTCGTTCGTATCCGTGTCTCTGTGTGTAAAAGTGTCCCTCATCACAGGATGTTTACAGGCCTACCTATTCCACAAACTTGTGTGATTCCTTTCTCTATTCTTTTTAAACTCCCTCTATATCAGGCATTCCATGTGGCGAGAACTGCGTTGAGTTTCCCTTTCTACATCTCATTTATTTTTGTGTGATTCGAAATGTGCCTTTAACATGCATTTCTAATAAGATTATGAAGAAATCGGTAACAACTGAACATATTAACTTGGCTCTATCTAAATAAAGGAATAGTGACGGATGACGATGCAAATGAAAAATTTGTAAACGTCACGACAAGTTTAAGGAGATCGGTGTCTGATTTCACAGAGAGTTGAAGGGACGGTAGACAACAAGTCCTTTCGATGATCGGTAGACAACAAGTCCTTTCGATGATCGACTCTTCCCAGCTCAAATCAATTCAAATCAATCAATCGATCGATCAATCAATCAAACAAACAATCAATCAATCAATCAATCAATCAATCAATCAATCAATCAATCATTTCCGAGCCTCCTTGGGTACATCTGTAATGCCTCTCTTTGTAGCGATATTGGAACTCTGGACGATGCTGGATACTGCAGGATCATTGGGCGCACCAAGGACATGATTATTCGAGGAGGGGTCAACATCTACCCTACAGAGATTGAAAATTTCATTCACACTCATCCAGCCGTTCAGGAAGTGCAGGTGAGACTGATCATGATGTATTGAGCATAACTATCATGATCTGAAAAAGAAAAACGAAAGCAACAACAAAAAAAAAAAAGATGCTTGCCTTCTTTCCTGAAGTTGTGTTGATAATTCCCGGCTTTCCGTGTGTGTTTGTTTTCTTGTGTATAGCAGAGAAGAAACCTCTCTTCTCTACCAACTTGATGAATAACAATTAGCAAGGGAGTATGATAGCGAGAATCTATGTCGTTGAGGGCTGATGTCATGTCATTCTTGTGGATTAAGCTGGTAGGGAGAAGGTCTTGGAATTTTTGTGTGAACACAATAAACATTGTCATTTTGTCCGCGTCATCATCATGTTTTGTTTTTATCTTGTTTGATTTGGTTTTCTGCCCCCCCCCCCCCCCCCCACCATTCTCCCTCCCCCCTTCCGGGCGAGTTTTTTTTTTTTTTTTATTTATTCTTCTTCTTCTTTTCTTTTTTTCTTTTCTTCTTCCTTTTTTTTTTCGTTTTTTTTTTGCGCCCCCAAGGAGTGGCGCCCGGGGCATGTGCCCCCCTTGCCCCCCCCTAGATACGCCACTGATCGCTCTACATGGGTTAAGGGCACTTTCCCCCTTTCAGCACGAGGTACTTCAGTGTATCATCGAGTGAAGACTGCCTTCGTCATCATTTTATAAAACAAACAATGCACATCATAGAATGACAATTTTGATGCTTTATTTTTCCTTCAGTAATATCGGTTGATAACATTCCTTACTTGTCGTGCGTACACTGCCTATGCAGTTCATGGTCCAGGTGAAAATTTTAATGTATATTCTTGCTTGCATGAATTTGAATTGGCACGAACACGAATTCACTATGTATGGCTGAAATGCCCTCAAAAAAGTGGAGGAACTGCAAGCGATTATCATAGTACAGATATGCTTTAGATCACCGTAACTTGATTGACATAACATCATCGAAAGGCGATGTATAAAACTTCCTTGCTATTTACTGAAGATACCCATTTTATTTTTAACTTGGTCCCCATTGAGTTTTCTGTTGATGATATAAACACGTAGGGTGTTATTCTCAGAATCGTTGTTCTCGTTTCCGAACCACTAATCTCTCTAGGAAGATATCAGTGTTCCGAACTCTCACGGTAATGGTTGTCTCCGATAGACCACTAGAGGGCATGCTATCTTGCTGTACGTTGGTGTGCAATTGAGTTCACATAACAGTGAAGGCAGGATTATTACTCATCTCTCTCTAATTTTCTCTCCCTCCCGCTCTCTCCATATATCACTCTCTTTCTTTCTATTTTTCTTTATCGCTCTGTATTTTACTCTCGATATTTCACTTGATTATTTAGATGTAATTGACGATCAGATTGGGCGAAGAAATGGAAAACTGCGTTATACAAGGAATGAAAAATATCTTTGAGTTCCATTGAATATAGCAAATACAATATCGTTGTTAAAAGCGACATTTGCACCTTTCCAAGATTGCCAAAGTCTCAACCACATGGCTTAACAATCACCATTGACCAAAGCACTTCTGAGATTAATGTACCTGCCTTATAATTCATGTCATGCTGTTCATCCTCCCAATATCTTAGATTATACGTTCAAAGTACTCATTGCCGTTCAGCATAATAAATATAATGTGTGATTTCCCACTATGGATGTGTGAGAACTCCACGGATAGCTCAGCTTGTATCATAAACTGATTATATAATCGGCGTACAATATTCAGTATCTCATTATATTGCCATGTGTGCATTTTTACTATGAGATAGAAGGGATACCCTTGTAATTACAGTCATTCAGGTCTGCTATTATTCACACCTAGGTTATCCATCCTGGCGCTCAGTGTACTGTAAAATACATGTATTGTTTCAGTTACTTCTGTTGTGTGTGTGTGTGTGTGTGTGTGTGTGCAGAGTGTGTTCAAAAGTCAACGAGTGAAATATGATTATTAATCCAGAGGAATGATCTGTTAAAATATCTTTGTAATCATACTCATTCAAAATGTAAATTGCTGTCACGCGACAATTTCTACTGTTATTATCATTAATCTTGACATGCTAAGGTGGTTGGAGTACCGGATAGCTACATGGGAGAGGAGGTGTGTGCGTTTGTTCAACTCAAGCCTGGAATGGAGACTACGGTAGAAGACCTCAAAGTCTTCTGTAAAGACAAAGTAATGTTTATCAATGTTTTCATTATGAATACCCAGTGACGTGCCTTATAATTACAGCTATCCCTAGTTTTATGGAAAAAAAAAAACGCATTACAATCTCGGGAATCCAGTGAGCTTGTTTCGGATTTGCGAAGTCAAGCAATTGACACCGGCAAGCTATCTGAATGCCATATTCGCAAACTTACATAAGATTTCATTCAAGTACCTCGTTTAAGTCATATATTACTTGCGGTGTACCACAGGGATCCATTTTAGGACCTCTACTTTTTCTTATATATATCAACGATATCATAAATTCCTCAACCCTTCTCACCTATGTATTATTCGCGGACGATACCAGTGTCTTCTACTCTCACAACTGTTTAAACACACTAGTTGATATACTTAATTCTGAGCTTGCAAAAATTTCTACATGGTTCAAATGCAATAAATTATCACTAAATATAGATAAAACGTGTTTTATAAACTTCAATACTTCACATTTGCAACCGATAATGCCTAATAACATTATTATTGATGGTATGCCCATTATTGAAAAAAAAATCAACCAAGTTCTTAGGGGTAACCCTTGACTCCAACTTGAATTGGAATAACCACATTGACAATATAACCACATTAATATCCAAAGCCATTGGAATACTTCGGAGATTAAAATATTTTGTAACGGAAAAAGTACTCATTATGTTGTACAATGCATTAATCTTACCGTACATTAATTATTGTAATGTTGTCTGGGGAAACTGTAATAAAACCAAAGTAAATGTAATTTTTCTTTTACAGAAAAAGGCAATAAGAATATGTACCAACTCACATTATCTAGAACATACTGATCCATTATTCCTTAGACTAAAAGTTCTTAAAGTTGACGATATACACAAATTTCAAACAGCAATATTTATGTTCAAATACACGCAAAATCTACTCCCACTCTTCCACAACGCATTTTCCCTTAACAGGGATGTCCATGCTTACCCCACGCGCCATCGTAATGATTTCCATTTGAATAACCCTAAACTCCTATTAGCTCAAAAATCAATTCGGCATAACGGGCCTGATATTTGGAATTCACTCCCTCTCCACATAAAACAGTGCACATCTCTCTATTCCTTTAAGGCAAATACAAAGAAATATTTCTTGGCACAATATCATACGGTACAGTAATCATTAAACATGTACCTCTTATACTCAACAACAAGGCAATATTTGGTCCACCCCCTTTTCCTTCTCTTTTACTCTGCTGCTTGACCCTTCGCCCATATTATAACATATCCAATCATTTTCTTAGAAGTGCTGACCATCAACACTTTCGCGCTTCATCACCTGCACACGCACTCACAGGCACCACTCCTGTTTACTAAGTAATTGTATAAAACTGGATTTACACGCACTTTAACATGGCCCATCTGTATTAGTGTTCAAGTACTACAATAAAAAATGGTAATTTAACTCTGGCTGTCCGTCTGTTCAAGCACGGCTTATAACGGCGGCCCTCTGCATCATATGTATATATTATATATTGTACTGTGAATTAAGTCATTATTGGCCATATAAACATTTTGTATGTTATTTAACGTTTCATTTGTCTTTACATACAAAATATGACTTACTATGTAATATGTCAATAATTTTCAGAATTGTATTTGAGTAATTGAACCTGCCTTTGTTATTTTTGTTATTCTGAAAGAAAATATGAAATGCAGAAAATAAAATCTTTTCAATCAAAAATTTCAGCCGAACCAACTTATTGCAATAATTATTCATTTAATCGTTTGTATTATCTTATCCATATCTTGAAATCTTGGTATACTATAGTAATCTTAGGCAAAATTATAGTAAAAAGAAAAAAAAAAGATTGAATGAAAATCGTTCAAGTTGTTTGTTTCTTGTTGAATACTTGCGCGACAATAAGTGATGTTCATACTTTCTCATCCCGCCAGATTTCACACTACAAAATCCCGCGATACATCCGCTTCGTTCGGGAATACCCGATGACCGTGTCCGGCAAAATCCAGAAGTTCGTGCTGAGAGAGCAGTGGAAGGCCACAGCAGCGGAGGAATGACGTTTCTTGGAAGAATGATTCAAGATGGCTGCAATGACGCTCCGTTGATAACTTATTTTGTAATGATTAGAAACGCCATCAAACTTTATTTAATCATGGTTATGATCAACAAACGCAAGTTTCATTCGATATAACTGGGCCCTGCTTCATAAAGCTGTTCGTAAAGTTAAGCATGATTTTACGAGTGACCGGAATATAAAGTGCCAATATGTTTGCCCATTTTTCCCTTACTTTTACAACAAAGTAAGACTTCATATCAATACTCCAGCTACACATTGGGGCGAACGCTTTCAACTGAAAATTTGTTTTAACATGTAAGAATGATCATTATCATCTGCAAATTTCAACTTTAGCTACTGAAATTAACAATGATTAGGAAACCCACTTGGCTTGCCATATTTAAGTCGTTCGTAAAGTCGTGCGTAACTTTACGAACCTGCAGCTTTATGGAACCGGGCTTTTCCAGAGGTGCTGGAGGCGTACGTCTTTGAACTGCCCCACATACCATGTCCCTCTATCCTCATCCCTCTCTGTGCCCCGCTGGTCTACTATGCATTCCGATGAAATAGTCATCTTCAGAAAACAACGTTTTGACGTCCCACTGCTTGGCCTAATACTTGACATTGCAGTGTCGATGAGTCTATTAGATTGTGACAAAACTAAACGATCAATATAACATGTGAATATTCATAATAAAATTTGCGCGATAATTTATTGACTTTGTTTTTCAGACTCCATCCAGATGTAAACAGGCATGGGATAACAAAATGATAACCATCAAGATTAAAATGTTTGTCTGATTTGTTCAGTGCAGCTGCCATATCTCTACAAATTCAGTCAGTTTTACGTTAAGACTCAGTTATTTGGGGACGGAATACAAAATGCAATCTTTGACTCGCCGAAATGTAGGAGGGTGTATTGTCCAATTGATTTAAAAAAAGACTTATAGAATAGGCTTTCCAGTAATGTCAAATGTCAGTTTTGATCGTGTTATGTCTTACCGGTACACTCTTATGCAGTTTGAATAAATGCCATGTTTTCGATGTTTTGTTTGTTTGTTTTTTTTAAATAAAAAATACAACGAACAGAAGTTAAGTCTATGAAAATGCACTTGGCCCTAAATTCAAAAAAATTTTAAAAAGTGTTTCCCCGAGGAGTTAGCATTTAGCTACTCAACTCATCCGTCTAGTACAGTTGGTAGTTTATGAAGGCTGGAATCCAGTTTGCATATGGAGAGTCTGACAACCCTTGGACCAGCTTTCTGTTGGTTGATGTTGATGAAAACGAACGCTTTTTGAGTTGTAAACACTGTCCAAGCAAAAGACAGCATCGACACCAGATCCAACATAAAATTATAATGATCGTAAAACAGCCGGTAGCGTTGACTGCATGCTACCTGCATGCTTGTCATCATCAACAAAGACTAGCATTCGAGGAAAATTAACGACGGATCATACGGTATATATTTTTGTTTTGTTTTGTTTGTCTAAAATGTGCAAATCTTTAACTGAGAGGACCATGTATACCCCACCACTAGCCAGAACTGATCGACATGGCGATTCACTGTGTGTATAATAGATAGCACGACTTCTCATGAGGTTCCTGCCAAAGGGGATACTATACAATGCACAGATTCCTCGTCGGCGAAAAACTCATGGGTGAGATCGTGAAGAGATCACTGGGAAAATTCAAGACTATCATGGACTTGTCCACTATAGCATCAATGCGTAACATACCTGTATGTGCTTTCTCGCATCAGTATCATAATGTCATGATTATAACAGTTTTCACAACAATCGCGGACTTTGACGATGTGCGTATGGCGTACTCACGCTGTGAATTCAATTCAATTTTATTTCCATTTCCATTGAATAAACAGAAAAAATATATACAATACATTTACAGAACAAATTTATAACAATTTCAAAGAAAACGTACAAGTGGTCACGAGTAACAACAGAATTTCGTTTCTAAGGTATATACCTAATACAAAGATTAGAATGGAAATGGAGGGTCCCACTTAAAAAGCAAAGCTTGTATGGTAAAATGAATGTCCCTTGAAGCTCTCTACGGATGATACTAGAAGTATTCATTTCATTATAACAGACGCCCTTTATACGAAAATGTGTTCTTGTACAATACCATATCTGTCTTGGCAATGGCATTTCAGTATGCATCTCACTTTCCTCTATGTTCTCCTCTCAGGTAAGTATGTGATGTACTTGTCTGCAGGTATCCCTCAGTGCGAAACAGCGTGGTTGATATACAGTCAAACCTGTCTATATAGCGACCAAAGTCTATAGCGGCCACCAGCCATATGCGACCACTAAACACAATTCCCCCAAGAGAAAACACATGTTAACGACTCTGCCTATGGCGGCTACCTGTCTATAACGGCCACTACTTTCGTCTCCCTTGGGTGGCCGCTTTAGACAGGTGAGACTATACATTGTAAATTCAAACTAACGACTTTTCATTTTAAAGGGGTGGTACAGTATTGATGGAGATGAGAATTGGGCTTTTCACTTTTTGCGCGACACCAAGAAATAGTACAGAGCATACCATTTGAAGAGGAATTCAAAGATTATTTGTTGAAAATCGAGTTTGGAATGACTGAAACATCCAAAAACAAAGTAAAACAAAGCGAACGTATAAATAAAGTGTGGGTACCACACTTTATTAGAATCGCTCTTTTTTGGATATCTCAGCCATTTCAAAACCAATTTTCATCAAAATAAACTTTGAATTCCTTATAGAATTACATGCTCCTTCATATTTCATAAGAGGTTTCTCTTTATCTTACCAAAAAATGTTAGAAACCTGAAATTAGGTCTTAACCAAAACTATACGATTCCTTTAATCCCCATTTTCTGTACCAGCGATATTGTTCGAAGACGTTCTAATTCGTAAACCTCAGACCAGTTTGATTTAAGTCTATATAACAAGAAAACAATCATTTACCTCCCAATTTCTCAAATGATTTGACATTCTTGCTAAAGAAGAGTGGTATAGGGAGCGTTAGATTTTCGCGACGCAGATGTTCAGAGGCATGAGAGGGGAAAATTGTTTTGCGCATGCACATTATCGCTCATCAAAATCGACCTCGCGTCGTCTGAGTTTGCACGGTCGGTTATAGAGGATGCATGCAATGCACACAAGTCTATGGGAAGTATTCATCCCATACAAACTCTGCCGCTGGTTTATGTTGGTCTATTGTGTCAGATCTCTTCCTCCCTCCCCCCTTCCCCTTCCTACCCCCCCCCCCCCCCCCACCTCTCTCCTCTACCTCCTCCCCCCCCCCCCAACTCTGTTTGGCTACAATTTGTTTTCTTATTATGTTGTTGTGGTATAGATAGATCTTTGTACATAGCAGGCATCAGTATCACACAACTTTGAATGACTGTGTTATTTTAATGTATTTCTTTGTTTGGCTACCACTGAAACAGGTCAAACTTCATAAAGTTAGTCTGTTTGACAAAACAGAGTCTTTTCAAGTATTTTGTAGGCAATAATGTGATGATGACACCCCCATAATCAAAGATTACTGCCTGCCTTTAGGTATTCATCTTATGAAGAACTGATCCACACTACATTTTTATTTTTTTTTTAAAAACCTCAAAGGGCATGAGTTTCAAAAATGTCCCTTTGAGAAGCTTTATGACCCTTGAATGTGTAATTTCCCATATGATGTAGGTGCAAATCTCATCAAAAACACATTTATGATGTTTAAAAGTCAAATGAGAAATATGACCTCCACTATAGGGCTCACACCCGTAAATACAAGGGAATGCCCCAGGCCCCTTAACAAATTCGTACCAAAGATACCAAAATAAATGAAGAAAAAAATTGATTAAAAATCAATGATGTAGTTTGGCAAAAAACTGAATAGCTGTAGATATTGAGTATGAATTCCTCTACAAATTGCATTTTGGTTGGAAGATGAAAGCTTTTCTGGTGGAATTTGAGGGGACTATATTTCATTGGGTACGTGTACGGAAAATGGGTGATTTTTTGAGTGATAAGAACTCGTAGTCTGGCTTTGCGGACCCCTGGACAGAATTTGAACTGAATTATCCACCCTGAGAATTTGATGGATGAAAGGGTATATCTAACTTATCCAGGTTAGTGAAGCTAAAACACCTCATTTCTCCCAGTTGTTTTACAGAATTTTTTGAAATTTGATTTTTAACACACATCCCTATGGGGAAATATTTATGGGTGTGAGCCCTATTATAGGGCTCACATTGGCCCGAATTCACGAAGGTGGTACAATTGAAACCATGGTTTTAAACCATGGACAATTTGTGTGGTGCGCGAAGTGTCGCATGGCCTATTTCGTTAGGAAATCAGTCATTTCGTCGACAAAATGATCATTTCGTAACAAAATGACAACATTTCATCTACGAAATGGTCATTTTGTCGACGAAACGACTGATTTCGTAACAAAATAGGCCATGCGACACTTGGCGCTCCATACAAATTGTCCATGGTTTAGGGCTCACACCTGTAAATAAATGGAATGTCCCAGACCCCTTCACAAATTTGTACCAAAGATACCAAAATAAGTGAAGAAAAATTGATTAAAAATCAATAATGCAGTTTGGAAAAAACTGAATAGCTGCAGATATTGAGCATGAATTCCTCTACAAACTGCATTTTGGTTGGAGGATGAAAGCGGGATTTGAAGGGACTATGTTTCATTGGGTGCATGTACAGAAAATAGGTGATATTTTGAGTGAAAAGAACTCGTAGTCTGGCTTTGCGGACCCTTGGACAGAGTTTGAGCCGAAGAACCCGCCTTGGGAATTTGATGGATGAAAGGATATATCTCACTTGTCCAGGTTAGTGAAGATGAAATGCCTCATTTCTCCCAGCTATTTCAAAGAATTTTTTGAATTTGAATTTTAACACACGTCTCTATGGGGATTATTTACCCGTGTGAGCCATGCACACAATGGTTTCAATATTGTACCACCTTCGTGAATTCGGGCCTATGCTTTTTCAGCCATTGTGATACCTCAGAATACTGTATTTCTTAACATTTTAGCGATGTTTATTGGATTAAAGATGAAGGGTGTGCCATAGCGGAATTTACCAGTGTTAATTAGGTCAAATAACAAGCGTATACGTTCTGCAGAAATATCAAAAGGGTCCCATGAGCAACCTTCATAGAATTTCATTGTATTTCCACGGTAAAGAGCAATTCCTGATTTCTTTATCAATACGATTTTCGACTGTTTCTTCTATAAGACGTCAGAATTGTCAATATTGTACCTCTTTTACACACACACGCACACACACACACACACACACCTTCTCTTAAGTATGACCCATGGAGATATTGGCGTATAACGATATGGTGTGAGCATTATATCGGAAACAAACGACTTGTCACCAATGAAAATGTTTAACAACCTCAGTCATTGTGTGTCAAGGTTATATCTACAGCTGCTAACATTCACATAACAGAATATCAGTGCCAACAGCTGTATGGAAGGGAAAGACACGCACTTTCTGTGGCTTTCAAGCCATAGCCTTATAATTGTTCAGTCGAGCTAAAAACATACCAGCATATTCCTGCCCGTCGTGAACAACAGGCGATGGCTTTGTACGAAAAAAAAAAAAAAAAACTCTCATGATACAAAAGGTTTGATGAACAACGTTACGACTGGGCAAAAATAAATATTGGTATGGTGTTTTGAAGGTGCTGGTTCTCTCTCATGCCAAGGAACAAAAAAAAAAAAAAATGGTGCCATCAACGGATACCGTCCGTCGTATACACAACCAGTTTGGATTTATAATAAGTATAGAAGTTATACTCAGTCCCCTCGTAGCGGGAAATTCTACAACGGGAATTTGTTTTTTGACTCTGTGTCTATGTGACGCGCATGCAAAACATTGTGTCCGTGGCCGTAGGCAGGACTTTTTCTTTTTTCGGGTAGAGATGGGGGTGAATGGGGGTTCCACATTGGGTGGAATGTTTGGAAAATTCACTTTACAGCTTAAGGAAAATGGATATGAAGGAGAATAAATGTGTACAGATTAATCATGGAATCCGTCAAATCCGGTTCGACGTGTGAGTCTTAAAGGAGACCTCCGGGTGATTCTCAGATTTTTACATTTGTACAACTATAAATTAGTTATACTGAGGACAGAGTTTCAGAATTTGTGATAATTGGGATGAAGAATAAGAATATTTTCAAAAAATAGAACAAATTGCAATGAACAAGGACGATGTCATGGCAGAGTCACCATAAAAATGCATGAGTTGGGGCTCAAGGAAGCAGAACAAAAGAAGAAGGCATGCATAGATTACAGACAGGTGAACTTGCAAGCAAGCGGTATTGTTATTGGAATTACACTGCTATCATTTCTGAAATATGTGAGCCTTCTATGTCATCATCCTTGTTCAGTGTAATTTGTTTAACGTTTTTCAAAGTATTGTTTCTCTGCTCAAGAACCACAATAAATTCCACAAATCTATACAGGGAGTTGTCGATTTATGTACTACATGATGTGAAATTATGAAAATCGTCTGGACTGTCCCTTTAACTGCGTACTAGTACACGTACCGTAGATAGTGCCTATATCAATATCTTTATGAGTGTGAATGGCGGTCACCGGCGCCAGCGGGTGCAGTGACAAAAAAAGGCAGTGAATGAAGTAGTGACAGATATCCACGACCGTGTCCATCTTCACTTCCTAGGATTATGACCGACCATGACCTGGCATACAAAACTGTTCATCTGCACCTGGGTGAGAATTTTTTTTGCATGCCTTTCAGTGAGAAAGAGTGCATGAGAGTGTAACCTGGTTCGAAAATTACCAGATCCTGTATTTTGCAATCAGAAGAGCGCAATGATCAATTACGTACTAGTCTTACGATCGCGCGGGAAACCGAATAATGAAGCATTTTTATGTACATGTATTTCGAAATGCTTATTGAGAGGTAACTGCCCCACTGCCCCCAACCCCCCACCCCCTTGCCTAGGCCTATACTACCCCCTGCCCCAATTCCCCAATCATGCAGAATCGATGCCCTTGCACGTGAATACGCTACAACAAATATAATTTGATTAGAGATGGCACCGGTGTCTTTACCTTATTCATCGAGCGGAAGCACACAGAAGTGCATAATTATATCAACAGAGATCTGGCTTTGGAGCTTCGCAGTTTATCTGCAGACCGCAGTGTCCGGCCCTGTGAAAGATTGCATATCGAGGCATGTGGACGTGCAGCACAGTATGGCGATGGCTGAAACATTTTTAAGATCAACATTCGGCCCTGTACTTGGGAGAAGGATAACAGGAATCGGGCTGCTTTGCCGCGTTCGAATTTCCAACTTACTAGCCCATCCAGCACAAAGGTAAGAGAGTGGTTCCCTTTAAGCATCCATCATTCAACACTGCCTTGTTAACATCCACTGAATGCTAAATCGCGCGTTAAAGTTCATTGCAAACAGCTCTACTTGTTTCTCCGTGCGCTACACTTGTCTTCCGATCATGCCACAGCACGCAATGTGATTCCCATTTGAAATGTAAATTCATTATCGGGCATACACCTTCCTACAAATTACAGTTCGGAACGTATAAGCCATGGGTATACTTTGGAAAAGGCTGGAAGATGTTTTCACACCACCCTGCTGAAATGTAGTTCGCCAAGCGCGCCAGAACATTTTTTTTTTTTTTTTTTTTGGGGGGGGGGGGGGAGGGGGCAAAATTTCTCGACGGGGGCACATTATGTGACGGTGTGAAAATCTTCGGCGAGAGAGCGAAGCGACCGGGCGGGGACACCACTATGGTGACTTTTTGTTTAAAAAAAAAAAACACAGCAGAGTATAAAAGTCGAGTTTATAGAGCATTTTGAAGCAAATTTCTAGGAAATTACACATAGTGAAACAAAATTAGTGCGAAGGACTACGATTATAACATACGGGGGTACATTATTTTATGTGACGGTGTAAGTTCCTCGGCGAGGGAGAGAATCGACCGAGCGGGGGGAGGGTGTGGGAGGGGGATACCCTCCTCCCACGGTAAGGATTTTTGGTAAAAACAGAGTACAAAAGTCGCGTTTATATAGAGCATTTTAAAAGCAAATTTCTAGGAAATTACACATAGTGAAACAAAATTAGTGCGAAGGACTACCATTATAACATACGAGGGTACATTTTATGTGACGGTGTAAGATCCTCGGCGAGGGAGAAAATCGACCGAGCGGGGGAGGGTGTTTGAGGGGAGATACCCTCCTCCCACGGTAAGGACTTTTGTAAAAACAGAGTACAAAAGTCGCGTTTATAGAGCATTTAAAAGCAAATTTCTAGGAAATTGAACATAGTGGAAAAAATTAGTGCGAAGGACTATGAATATAACATATATATATATATATATATATATATATATATATATATATAATACATTAAGTGACGGTGTGAGATCCTCGGCGAGGGAGCGAAGCGACCGAGCAGGGGGAGGGTGTGGGAGATACCCCCTCCCACGGTAGAGATTTTTTGAAAAACAGAGTAAAAAAGTCGCGTTTATAGAGCATTTAAAAGCAAATTCCCATAAAATTAAACGTGAAAAAATAAGTGCAAAGGACTATGATTATAACATACGGGGGTATTTTTTTTTGTGACGGTGTGAGATCCTCGGCGAGGGAGTGAAGCAACCGAGCGGGGGGGGGGGGGGGGGAGGTGTGGGAGGGGGATACCCCCTCCCACAGTAGGGACTTTTTGTAAAAACAGAGTGCAACAGTGGCGTTTATAGAGCATTAAAAAGCAATTTTCTAGGGAATTAAACATGGCAAAAAAAAAGAAATAGTGTGAAGGACTACGATTATAACATAGGGGGGTACATTATGTGACGGTGTGAGATCCTCGGCGAGGGAGCGAAGCGACCGAGCAGGGGAGGGTGTGGGAGGGGGGTATCACGGTAGGGACTTTTTGTAAAAACAGAGTGTAAAAGTCGCGTTTACAGAGCATTAAAAAGCAATTTTCTAGGGAATTAAACATGGCAAAAAAAGAAATAGTGTGAAGGAATGCGATTATAACATAGGGGGGTACATTATGTGACGGTGTCAGTGAGATTCAAACTTCTAGGGAATTAAACGTAGTAAAACAAAAATCACTGCGAAGGACTATCATAACTTATGAAAACTGTTCATTTTACTATATATTATGTATGGGCAGAGCGAGAGAGCCACTTTCACTTTGAAATTCGTCTGAAATGTATTCGTTCAAAGCTTAAACGTGATCGCATTGTTCGAACAATACAAATTATTCTTATATTGTTAAAAAGCATAGAAGAAAGGGAAAATGTGAGGTTTACTAAAGGTGTGTTTCTGGGGGCACACTCGAGGACGCGAGGCTACCAGCTGTACACTTAATTTACTCATAAGTAAATATTAGTGTATAGATGTAAAATTGTGCATTTTCAGTTATGAAATTGACAACTTTTAGACAAGAAAGGTGTCTTTATTATTCACTTTGGGGCAATTCCATGAGAAATGTTCACTTTGGTGAAAAAATGAAGGTTTGAGTTTCACTTAAGTTCTCAAATATTCTGAAAAAGTAACATATATATTTTCATTTTTCACTAGTCTCATCTTTGTCATTGCAAAATTTTGTATTTTTCTCAGTCAATGAAAATACTGTATGATGTGTTGCAATGAGGCAAAAATTTGGCTATTTTTAAAGAGTTTAGTGTTCCTGTGTCTAAAGCAGGCCAGATATGTCCTAGAGGCCTTGTTCAGCTTTTGAATTATAGTCCAGTGTATATATCAACAGAAAATGACAACCAACTTCCTCAGCATTCATCAGTTTTTGACCCATTGATCCTCAAAGTTGTGTGATTTCTCTAACATTTGAAGCGTCATGTCCGTTACGTTTTTTAATATAAGTTTTCATAGCCAAGAGGAAATTAGTGTAAAGTTGCTGCAAATTCATTTTCTATGTTAGGATTGAATCCCCTTGCATGTGTGGAAACCACTTTTCTATACCACTTCTAGTTTTCCTGTAAATGGCGTAACGGACATGACGCTTTGCGTAACGGACATGACACCTCATATTAGACAAGTGGCAGAAATAACACTGTGGCTCAGTGAAACAGGGTGGTGATTAGTTTTAATTGCTTGAGGATAGTAGGACATTTCTATACTTGAGTAAATAATTAAGTCTGCACATCATTCAATAAAACAAAAACAAGCAGACTTTGCTTTCTGCCACTGGAAGACTCAGTGTTGATTTTAGATGATCTTGCTACCCTGTTACACCGGTTTGATCCATTCCCACCTCTTGTAATCCTGACTGATAAACAGCAGCTGTCATTCCAAGGAGTATTTAGACAATGGAGTTTTCACTGTTGGCCTTCCCTTCAATACTTAAAATGAGCACTTTCTACATATAAGTACATTGTAGACAACATTTAACACATATTCGCCATGGAGTCAACACAACAGCCAGGAACTCCTGCACAAATGGATCCTCGTGCATCCAATGAACATGATCACTGATGATACAACAAAGAATCCAAATGTCACCAGCATCAATGTCTTCAAGGATGGTGTTGTCTCATAATTCAAAAAAAAGGTTTGTGCTGCATCCATACATGTACCTCTCTGATCTCTATGACTCTATAAATCCACACCTTCAGTGGCACGTTAATGAGATATCACTTGCCAAGAGGGCTGAGAATGGAATTGTTTCTTTATTAAGCGTGTTGACAGTACATGTAGCTCTATCGTCAGAGAAAGTTGGTCTGAATGCTGCCTATCCATTTCATCAATACAACTAAACTAGATGTACCTCTATGCCAAGGGATATACCGGTATATATGACAGCGCACAGCATCGTACAAAAAGCACAATTTTGAGATGCTTTGAGAAGATGTTTATCCACTGAAAGGTACACTGTATAATCATTTACAACCAGTTTGTTGGGAAAGCATCCAGTATTTCAAAAAGTCCTGCTCCCAAGCTGGTGAGAATAATGTAACCAGTACACCACTCTGGCAAGCCTTAAGAAGTGCCTAAGCAAGCAAGAAGTTGATTATACAATTTGTATGAGTTGAATTTGCCGTGAAGAAAACAAGAAATACTTTGTTGCCCAGGTGACCACTCTACATGGAAATGGATTACCGGTATATGTTGTGAAAATTCTCAGAAAAAAAAGGGGCTTGATCATTCACTTCTAGCCAAGAAAATAAAGCATTTGTTGACAATGATAAAGTACTGGCACTACTGTAGCAGTGGAAGTTTTTACAATAGTCTATCCAAGATTGGATAACAGAGGATGATTCTACTCCAAGGATGACATTAATGCCAAATGAAAGAACTTTGCAGAAATAAAATTTACATACCTTATTTCTTTCAGATGATAACATTAATTTGATAATGGTACCAAACAGTTTTGTGGTCCTGTTTCATTGCATAAAAGTTGATGCAATCCTGAGTTCATTTTAATGCTGTTGTATGCAAACTTTTTATTTCATAATACAGATCTGGTTCTGGTTTGTTCTGTTTTCTTTGCCTATCCGCAGATATGGAGACATGATCTTCTGTGTTGTACATGTATGCCATTGTGGTACTCTGGGCATTTACTCCATGTGCTTTAGAGTAGCTGTTAGATCACTGAAACCTGCAATAAAAGGACTTTTTGATGTTTTGTTCAAGAACATAATGTAGTTAGCAGTGTGCAGTTATTTTAATCTTTTTATTTTGAAACAAAGAAGTGAAAATATGGTTCACCTTACAAGGGTGTCATGTCCGTTACGCTAGTGTATAATACTAAGTATCAAATATTAGGCCACTAAGAAAAAAATAACCACAGTATAAGATAGTAATATGTCCTGTTTTGCTATGGTGGGTGGTAGTAACTGGAAATTTGTCACTAATTGTAGCTAGCTGGTGCAGGAGTGAATTTTTTTTTTATATTTGTTTGTTTTGTAAATATATACAAAGACTAACCCCCCTAAAATGATATAAATATAAGAAATATTACATGATTGCAGTTATGATGTGTGTCCCTATGTTCTAAACTTACGATGCCAACAATTGAATATCTGCTATACCTTGTAATAAAAAAATTCTCTTAGCTTACAAAAAGTGGACAAAACTGTCATGTCCGTTACACTCGATGTGTCATGTCCGTTACGCAATATTTTAAACTATTAAAAAAGAATGAACAGTAGAACTACTCTAAATTAGGACTTTATGAGTAAAGCATGACCTAAAGGTTTAATCAAGACCAAAACCAGCTGAATCTTATCCAAAAATTCACAGGAATTTTCATAATGATAAGTAGATCAAAATGCCTTGTCCATTTAGTGTCATGTCCGTTACGCTCGCTAAAAATGCAATTTCTCAACAACCACTTGATAAATTTCCATGAAATTTTCAGTGTACGTTCCATATACTTAAATGTGTCTGATAAACTCAATTAGAATCTTTTGGAGACTCCCAATTTCACTGTGTGATGGTTTGAATCACAAAAAAGTGGTCTGAATGTCATGTCCGTTACGCTGGAATTGACCTTTGGTCTTTAAATAATTGATTAATTATTTGTCACAGGGGGCACTTGGGGGGTGCAAAGGGGGCACTTGGGGGAGGGGTGCAAAAACTTGTTTTGCCCCCAAAAAAAAATTATTTGGAAAGGCAAGTGCTCCCCCCCCCCCTTCCCAACCTGGTGCAAAAAAAAAAAAAAAAAATGACGACAGTTTGTAAACCGGGTTTGCACACTTTTGTTTTGCCACCGCGTCAGCATCCAGTGACAAATTCTATTGATCTGTGTCTTGATACCATTGCCTGAGAATATTTTTTTTAAACTTTGCACGAGACAGGTATCACATAATCGTGATAACATTTCACCACAATACTGTTAGTTGTTTAATCTTTTAGGCAAATCGTGATATATAATACCACCAAATTTTGTTTAGCTTGTACGCATTTACAGGACTGTCGATCTTTCGGGAGTAAAACCCCAGAGGCGGCAACAGTATTAGTGGTGATACTTGTATATACTGTGCAAACTGATTAGTCCGTCTTGAATTTCTCACCTCCTCTGCCCAAAGTCCAAAGAACGGATGGTCATTATCATCCATGTTCTGGAAAATACATTACAGAGCATGTCCTTGACCACAGTAGGTCCTGTTGACCGGCTGGGACACGCCATTCAACATCGCGTGTATGCCGACGACATTTTTTTCACACGTACTGCTTTACGCATTGGAAAATTAGTGGATTAGAATGACAGGTGACCGCGATACACTTAAAATGCCGTTATCTTAAAAATCTAGGAGAAAATTGAATGCAGGGTGATTGTAGGTGCGAATAAGATTCATCCAATCTATGTTCCAGCAGGACCTGTCAAATTATATGTTGTTTTGAAAGAAGAAAAAACATTAAATATGAATTCACACGAGAGCGAAAAGTCTAAATTTCGATACTTTTATTGGTATTTAGTTCTAGTGGGAGAAGAACGGAGACAAGTCTTAGTTACTGCCGAGCATCACCAGACAGCTGTTCTGCGAAATTAGTGAGGAAAACTATTCCGGACGTCTTAGATGAGACTACAGAGAAGTACCCCGACAGGGAGTGTGTCGTATTTTCTGCGGACAATGAACGAAGGACCTTCAGACGTTTCAAAGAGGAGGTAAGGAAAGTAACGGGTGGCATGATTTCGCTCACTTCCCAATCCATGATATGAAATCTGTATGACTGTATTGTTTTATATGTTTATGTCGATTCCTATGATGTCCTGTATTTTCAGAAGTAAAACTAAAAAGGCAGCTGGCAAGTGTTCTTTAAAACTCTGATTAAAATAAAAACACGAAATCCCTTCTTTATTGCAATGCAACCATTGAGACAATGGCACCCTTTACGAATATTTTCATTTTCTGCCAGTATGAATGTTTAATTCCTGGTTCAATTCTAACAGGTTTTCCGATCACAGAGGTTAGACAACCAACACCTCACAATGACAACAGCTGATACTTTGTTCAGAAGATGAAATGGTTACATGTGTAGGGAGATGAATGAAGTGCAGACAGATGGATGGAAAGACAAAAAGAATACAAATGTATAGGGCAAGAAGGAACTCGTTTGATTTTATGGGAGCATAATCAGTCTCTCATTGGAATACACGAACACTTTACATGCACTCGGCAGAGAACATACCTAGGTGCCTTTGCGTTCTTGACGTGTAGAATGTCCTGTAAAGAAAGATCAAATTCGACTTACTTTGATGACAGTCTATTCATCCTCCACAATTTGCCCAAAGCAATGAAGAGGTTACAGAGGGGGTGGGGAGTGGGTTTCTTCGTATCAGTTTTAGATAATGTTGTTCGGCTGCAACTGCAAACAGAAATGCAATGTAATTCGTCTTTCCTACAATTCCCCCGAAAGATATTGTCCTACGTCTAAAAAGCACAGAGGCCCAAAATATATCTAACAAACCTAATGGGCTAAATCTGTATTCATGGTAAACAGGACACGTTCATACACTGCCATGAATGCACATTTTATGCTGGCGGAATTTCCATTTGTAACGTGTTTTTCTTTTCTTTTTCATTGTACTCGCATTGTGTGTAAAGGTTGACAGGCTTGCCCTCGGCCTGGTTCGCATCGGGGTACGCCACGGTGACCGAGTGGGAATCTGGGGACCCAACACCATTGAGTGGCTACACACACAGTATGCTGTGGCGTCTATAGGCGCCATCTTGGTCAATATCAACGCGGCGTGTCGGCCAGCTGAATTACACCACATTATGGCCAAGGTGAAAGGATATGTACGAGGTTACATGTTGATAGTCTATGGAATATACTCTTCCAATTTGTAACCTATCAAGACTAAGTGGTACTTGCAGCCGATCCATAAGTCAATCATGGCTTACTTCAATCATGCTCATGGCTTACTTCAATCATGCTGACATGTCGTCCTTCTATACCGCCTACCAAACATTGATGGAATAAGTAGAATGTAATATCCAGCTATGTTACGTAGACGCCACTGTGACATGGGCGTAAATCCCGGGGGGATGGGGGAATATATCCCCCCCCCCCCCCCCCACTTTTGAAGGAGGGGGGATGGCCTGTATAAATATTCCCCCCCCCCTGAAATTCTCCCAAGAAAAAGATGTAGGAACAAAAAAAAACAAAAAGAAATGTGGTGATATTGATTTCAGCATGATGAATTATTGCATAGCCTATAATCTAGGCGGAGAATGCAGTTATTGTCTTTGTAATTTGCAGTTAAACTAAACGTGGGATGATGCAGCGAGATAATTGTCTTTGCCAAGCGATACATCTGATGCGGCGAGACTACGAACAGTGGACGCATCTATCGCGTCCGCTAGGCCCCACGATCGGTGGCAGTTTTTTTTTTTCCCCCTATAAGAAGACTGCCACCGATTCACAAAAAATAAGAAAACAACGACAAACAACTGGATCATAGGCGGTGTATTCGCGCGCATCCACTGTTAGTAGTCTCGTCGCATCAGACCAGCTGCATCCCCACCTAGGTTCTTTCTTCCACCTCCCTGGTTATAGGCTACATACTGTAATGCATGAGCCATGACGTTCGCACGCCCGCCTCGTGACGAGAGCGTACTGCTGAACAGTGCTAGCGGCGGTCGCGTACTTCTCTCGCACGCCAATGCATGTAGAGCAATATCGACTGTAATGCATGCTTCGGATGTTGAACTACTAGTTGCCACACAACCAGATGGCAACCAGCTGCATGCAACCAGGGAGGTGCTCTTCCCACCTCCTTGATGCAACACAGTCTGTAGGGCCATGAACGTAGGCTTGAACGAGTGCACCATGCCGAGCGCGATGCGACTCACGTCCAGCTCCGCATGAGTTACCCAAAGATCTAGATAACGAGTTTCAGTCGTAGGAATTGCAACATATTTACCCTCTCCATATTGGCAGTGATTTTGCTCAGTTAGTATAATTCGTTTGCCTCCAGAAAAAACAAAAGGAACGGGTGTCGATTCCCATATTTTGCCATATGCAAGTACCTCCTTTAATCTAATGAACATTGCTTTAGATTAATGGTTCAGACCTATTAACCAGATTTGTTTTTGTTTTCATGGGAGATGTGCAAAAAACACAAGAAAGTTCACCTGTTAACAAACATACATCAATAGATTAATAAGACAAGTTTATTTGCAGCCAATTTTATTGATATGCAACATTCATCTCACGAACAGAAAAATGGATTCTTTAATCCCTAATTAAACAATCCCACAGAAAAGGGAAGACATTCTAACAATTTGCCAGAATAGTACGAAAAGATTTTCATTTTTTTTTTCTCCAGGGAATAGGACCTACTTGGAATTGAGTACTGAAACGGATATTGTACCTTACCAAATCATTTTCACACGTTGGTAAGAATGTATAAAACCTGAAGTGTGCCGTGATCCCGGTGAATGAATTTTACAACTGCATTTATGAGCCTGTTATGTTGTTCGAAAATAACGTTGCTTATCATGTCATTGTGCTTAGTAGGGGCCAGATATGAAGCCATTAACTTGACAAAGATGGAAAAAAGGTGAGCAAAATAAATAGAACTATCTCTACGAAAAGGAAGGGGTGAACTCATTTTGATTTCTGCAAATATGAATGGTGTTTAAATGGTAATAGAATATACAAAAGAATCATTAAGAAAAAATCTCAGGAAATTATTCAAATTGTCGGCATTATATGCCCAATTACGTTTGAACTTTCAAAGGCTACAGTATGTTAACATCTGATAGACCTGGGCTTCAGAAGTGCTCTGATATGTATGCCTGTGTTGCGAGATTTATAGTTAGTAAACGTTGGGTTGTCTTCAATTATAGTACGGTATGCTTAATCTATTCCTGTGAGGTTACTGAAGTTAAAAGGTAAAATTTCCTTCAATAAGAGATGAACTTTCAAGTTTTCAATCTCCGCCTATACGGTCCTTATAGCGTTTCTGATAATGTTTATTGTTTACTCTCCAAAGGAATGGAGTTAGACATAAAAGATAATATTCTATATGGTCGATTGGAATTACGGAACATAATTATGTTATTAGAGTCCACAAAGATTGTCATAGAAGGAGGTGGGAAGAGAAACACCTCCCTGCTCGCATTTAATCGTTATGTCATTCTCCTGATGTTGCTGCCAGTAATTGCCAGCAGTTGCCGCCCGGTGCGCCCCCATCCCCCTTAATTTCCTAAGCGAAAAAAGTACAGCTACAAAGGGCAGTTTTTGGACTGTAAAATAAACAATGTCAAAATTTTCAAGCTCGCTCGCTTCGCTCGCTCGCATTTAATCGTCATGCCATTCTCCTGATGTTATTGCCGGGTATATAATTACCAGCATTTGCGCCCGATGCGCCCCCCCCCCCCTTAATTTCCTAAGCAAAAAAATATAGCTACAAACTGCCGTTTGGGGACTGTACAATGTCAAAATTTTCAAGCTCGCTTGCTTCGCTCGCTCGCATTTAATCGCTATGCTATTCTCCTGATGTTGCTGCCGGGTAATTGCCAACAGTTGCGCCCGGTGCCCCCCCCCCCTTAATTTTCAAAGCGAAAAAATGTAGCTACAAACGGCAGTTTGGGGACTGTAAAATGTCAAAATTTTTCAAGCTCGCTCGCTTCGGTCGCTCGCATTTAATCGTTATGTCATTCTCCTGATGTTGCTGCCAGTATTAAATTGCCAGCAAATGCGCCCGGTGCGCCCCCCCCCCCCCCTTAATTTCCAAAGCGAAAAAAAAAAATATAGCTACAAACGGCCGCTTTTGGACTGTACAATGTCCGGCATGATCGCGTTCATGATCTTCAGTGTAAGAATTAAGACAAGAAGTTTCTCTAAATGATACCATTTTATAGGCAAAATTGTTCAATAATAATCTACATAAAATGTACTGCTACCTTAAACATGTTGGACTGTTTCAAGTCGATAGAACACGAAAAAAAAATGAATCAACTTGCACCATTTACAAAATCAGTATGCAAAAAGTTCTCACTGTGGGAGGGGGAAACCCCCCTCCCACACCCTCCCCCCTCGCTCGCATCGCTCCCTCGCATCTAACCGCTCCCCCTAAGATCAAATCCTGGCTACACCGGTGATAGGCCCCACTATTTAGTAGGCCTTCACAGTGATGTCGCACAGGCAGAGCAAGAGCTGAAATACCACGATGTAGTCATTCAATTATCTATCATGAATATTTCTTATTCTTACTTGTTTTTTGTAGGAAAAAAAAATCCCAAATTTCACCAAAAGTGTGCACCAGATCGCTGAATTTGAGGTCTGAAAATGCCAAATTTTCCTCGTGTGGAGGGGGATACCCCCCTCCCATCCCCCCCCCCCCCTCTAGGCCGCTCCGCTCCCTCGCACAGATATTCAAACTCAAAGTCCCTCCCCTAGCCCCCATCATTAAAACGGAACGATGCCCCTGTGATGATTGCTTTGCTGACTTAAATCAAGAAAATTGAAGAATACAATTATTGATAGCTACAGGAAAATATCTACTACGTTATTCAAGAAAATAATGGATATCCTTATTAGCATTTTATTGAATTTATTTGGGCATTAAGGGCCAGGAAATATCCCTCAGAAAAAAAAGAACATATTATAGAGCTAGATATATGAATAAATCAATCAATCAATAGATGATAAATAAATACCTAAGTAGGACTAGATAGACCAATGAATAAATTTGAAACAATGACGAGTTCGCCGTAATGTGCTGTATGCGCCATCCCGTCAAGAATGCGACTAAGACCCCGTTTACAGTGCGGGGCCGAGAACGGCCTCATGACCCCGTTTACAGTCGAGGCCCGGCCGCGGCCGAGCCGCGGCCGAGTCCAGCCCCGCTTCAGTGTAAACGCGCAAAAGGCCAAATGCGAGGCCAAAATTGGCCTCGCATTTGGCCTCGCTCTGGAGGTAGTCTCGGCCGCGGCCGAGCCCGGCCTTTTCTTGGTGTAAACGCAAACTGGGCCAAATGCGCGGCCAATTGCGCGGCCAGTTTTAGTCTGGCTTCCAAACCCTCTACCTGTATCTTTCGCTGTTCAGGACATTAACTCCCTTAACGTCGAAAACTAGTAGAGTTTAAGGTGGTTTTGTCCTGCAAAGGATTTTTTCCTTCGGCAAAGGCCTTTGCCCGAACGGCGACGGCGACAAAATTGCGAGGCTCGGCCGCGCAATTGACCCCGTTTACAATTGAGGCCGGGCTGTAAACGGGGTCAATTGCGCGGCCGAGCCTCGCAATTTTGTCCGTTTACACTGCTGGGCTCGGCCGCGCTTTCGATTCAAACCTTTTATTATTTGGTCGTAGTGGCGCTCTGCTTGTAAACAAACGCAATTTGGTATAGCCTGGTTTTCAGACCCTTTGCCAACTGGATTCCGTGGGGACGAAGTCGCCGTTCGGGCAAATGCCTTTGCCGAAGGAAAAATCCTTTGCAGGACAAAACCACCTTAAACTATACTAGTTTTCCACGTTGAGGGTGGTAATATCGTGAATAGCGAAATAGTACGGGCAGAGGGTCTGGAAGCCAGACTAAAATTGGCCGCGCATTTGCATGGCCCAGTTTGCGTTTACACCAAGAAGTGGCCAGGCTCGGCCGCGGCTCGGCGCGGCCGAGACCACCTCCAGAGCGAGGCCAAATGCGAGGCCAATTTTGGCCTCGCATTTGGCCTTTTGTGCGTTTACACTGAAGCGGGGCCGGCCGAGCCCGGCCTCAATTGCGCGGCCGAGCCTCGCAATTTTGTCCGTTTACACTGCTGGGATCGGCTCATAGAGCTTTATGGATCGGCCGCGCTTTTCAATATTATATAAATATAGTGGCGCTCTGCTTGTAAACAAACGCAATTTGATATAGTCTGGTTTTCAGACCCTCTGCCAACTGGATTCCGTGGCGACGAAGTCGCCGTTCGGGCAAAGGCCTTTGCCGAAGGAAAAATCCTTTGCAGGACAAAACCACCTTAAACTATAGTAGTTTTCGACGTTGAGGGGGTTAATATCGTGAATAGTGAAATAAATTTAGTACGGCAGAGCGTCTGGAAGTCAGACTAAAATTGGCCGCGCATTTGGCCCAGTTTGCGTTTACACAAAGAAGAGGCCACCTCCAGAGAGTGGCCAAATGCGAGGCCAATTTTGGCCTCGCATTTTGGCCTTTTGCGCGTTTACACTGAAATGAAGGAGGGCTCGGCCGCGGCTCGGCCGCGGCCGAGCCTCGCACTGTAAACGGGGTCACAGACCCCGTTTACAGTGCGGGGCGGGCTCGGCCGCGGCCGAGCAGCGGCCGAGCCCGGCCTCAATTGCGCGGCCGAGCCTCGCAATTTTGTCCGTTTACACTGCTGGGCTCGGCTGCGCTTTTGATTCAAACCTTTCATTATTTGGTCGTAGTGGCGCTCTGCTTGTAAACTAACGCAATTTGGTATTGTCTGGTTTTCAGACTCTTTGCCAACTGAATTCCGTGGCGACGAAGTCGCCGTTCGGGCAAAGGCCTTTGCCGAAGGAAAAAATCCTTTGCAGGACAAAACCACCTTAAACTATACTAGTTTTCGACGTTGAGGGGGTTAATGTCCTGAACAGCGAAAGATACAGGCAGAGGGTTTGGAAGCCAGACTAAAACTGGCCGCGCAATTTGCCGCGCAATTGGCCCAGTTTGCGTTTACACCAAGAAAAGGCCGAGACCACCTCTAGAGCGAGGCCAAATGCGAGGCCAATTTTGGCCTCGCATTTGGCCTTTTGCGAGTTTACACTGAAGCGGGGCTGGACTCGGCCGCGGCCGAGCCGCGGCCGAGCCTCGCACTGTAAACGGGGTCTTATATACATTCAGGGCGCGTGTCACCAATCCACAATTAAGGTAGACGCTGTATTGAGAAGATCTCCGTCTATGTCTATTCGTGATACTGTTTTGATGTTTTTGGGATTGTTGTATGTTTGTTTGTTTTTCAGGGGGGGGGGAGGGATGTTACACAAGACCTGTGCTAAAACCAGGGCAGAACCAACTTTCCTTTCACTCCTGAAACAAAAAATACAAATGGTCCATCGATTGTTTTTTAATGTTGAGTTGTCTCACTTGAGTTGCTTTAAGTCTTAGGGGCTGAAAAAGCCCAAGGGTGGTATTCTGAAAATCTTCCTTAGTTTCTTCCTAAGTTTCTTCCTACGTCAGAAACTTAGGACGTGCCTAAGAAAGACAAAATTGGTATTCTGAAATTTCTTCCTAGGCACTTCTTAATGCAAATTAGGCCATCCTTATCCCCACCCACGTCCTTTCCTAAGCCAATACGAAATGCTGTATCATAAAGAACTAACCAATGACAATCGCATATTATTATGACGTAGGGTCAAATACACGAGTGCGCGGCATGTCCCCTTTCTCATGCTCATTTCGCGCATCAAAGTACATGTGCGCGCAATGACTGACAAGCGCGCCTATCACGATGCTTGCTGTTTGCTATTCTTAACAACGTACTTAGGACAGGGGTGGAGCTTTCCTAAATATTTTCCTAAAATTCTTTCCTAAGTGCATTCTAGAATACATGTACCAACTTCTTCCTAAGTCAGAAATTTGCATATTCCCGCCCCTTCCTAAGTTTCTTCCTAAGTCTACTTAGGAAGAAACTTAGGAAGATTTTCAGAATACCACTTAGGAAAAAATCCTGACTTAGGAAGAAATTTCTTCCTAGGAAAGATTTCAGAATACCACCCTTGGGGTGGTATTCTGAAAATCTTCCTAAGTTCTTCCTAAGTTTCTTCCTAAGTCAGAAACGTAGGAAGTGCCTAGGAAAGACAAAATTGGTATTCTGAAATTTCTTCCTAGGCACTTCTTAATGCAAATTAGGCCATCCTTATTCCCGCCCACGTCCTTTCCTAAGCCAATACGAAATGCCGTATCATAAGGAACTAACCGATGTCTGCCAATGACAATCGCATATTACTATGACGTAGGGTCAAATATACGAGTGCGCGGCATGTTCCCTTTCTCACGCTCATTTCGCGCATCAAAGTACATGTGCGCGCAATGACTGACAAGCGCGCCTATCACGATGCTTGCAGTTTGCTATAGTGGAGCGGCATAGCTTGAAAAATTAGAGGAATTGTGCATTTTATGATAAGAGCACCAAATTTCGCACACATGTTGACAATGACATTTGAAATAAATTCAGATATTGGGCCATCGTAAATAGCGCCCTCAGCGGCCATGGCAGCCATTTTTAAAAATGGCCGCCATAAATGCCATTTTTCGTAAAAATTTACAAATTTCAGAAGAAAAAATCGATAAGATTTTGCTTACGAGTGGGAAATAACATTTAAAATAGATTTAAATATTTGGCCACAGCAAATTGCGCCCTCAACGGCCATGGCAGCCATTTTCAAAATGGCCGCCATAGATGCCATTTTTCGCAAAAAAAAATAAAATTTCAGAAGGGAAAACCAGTAAGATTTTGCAAACGAGTGGAAAATAACATTCAAAATAAGTTCAGATATTTGGTCATCGTAAATAGCGCCCTCAACGGCCATAGCAGCCATTTTTTTCAAAATGGTCGCCATAAATGCCATTTTTTGTAAAAATTTACTAATTTCAGAAGGGAAAAGCAATAAGATTTTGCAAATGTGTCGGAAATAGCATTCAAAATAAATTCAGATATTGGGCCATCGCAAATTGCGCCCTCAACGGCCATGAGAGGGATTTTTAAAACGGCCGACATAAATGCCAGTTTTCGTAAAATTTTAAAGATTTCAGAAGGGAAAATCAATAAGATTTTGCAAACGAGTGGGAATTAACATTCAAAATAAATTTAGATATTAGGCCATGGCAAATTGCGCCCTCAACGGCCATGGCAGCCAGTTTTTTCAAAATGGCCACCATAAATGCCAGTTTTCGTAAAATTTAAAAATTTCAGAAGGGAAAATCAATAAGATTTTGCAAACAAGTGGAATAAAACATTTAAAATGAATTTAGATATTGGGCAAATTGTGCCCCCTAATGGTCATGGCAGCAAATTTTCAAGAAGAAAAAAAATGCTAATAACGATAATTGCAGCCATTTTCCAAAATGGCTGATATGGGATAATGGTGCCATGTATCAACTTTGACAGTTACACCATATCATTGAATATCTGGGACTATATGACGTGTATCTATTCTAAAATGTAACTTCCTAAACATTCTTAAGACATTCTTAATGGCCTTTCATTTTAAAAAAAAAAGTTAATTTACTTTATGCTATGCTTCCATAAAAACACATACATTTGATATCCATACTGTTAGCCGTCACACGCGAAATACTGCAATTAGAACTAAACTGAAAACATGAATTTAGAACTAACCCATGAATGAAACCTTTTTTTTTATTTAAATTTCTTTGAACACCAGATTGCATTAGATATAATTGCTCTTTAGCAGTGTGTGGAAGCCATTTTGACAAAGAGCTGCCATAGCCGTTGGGGACGATGTTTAAATGGTGGCTCAATATCTTCATTTCAAATTCAAATTCAAATTTAAACTTGAATTTATTTGAATGTCTTTTGTCAATTCGCAAAAGAAATTGTATTGTCTTCTGGCATTATCATATTTTCAAGAAATAAATGGCTGCCATGGTAGTTGATGGTGCCATTTGTAATGGCCTCATATATTATTTTCTTTTGAATATAATTTTCAACATATGTACAAATTTCATTGATTTTCTCTTTGAAATTAGCAAATCTTTCCCCCCCCAAAAAAAAAAAAACAAAAATAAAAAAGAAGCAGACATCCATGGCGGTCAGCATGGCCCTTGAGGGCGCTTTCTAAGAAGACCTTATACTTAAATCTATTTTTGAGCAGAATTTTCAACTTGTTTGCAAAGTCTTATTGACTTTTCCTTCTGACATCAGCAAATTTTTAGGAAAAAAAAAGGTGGGGGGGCATCCATGGCAGCTGTTTGAAACTTGGCTGCTATGGCTGTTGAGGGTGCACTTTTGGATGGCCTATTATCAAATTCAGTTTGAATGTAATTTTCCACCTTTGTGGAAATTCTGATTGACGTCTGCAACACTTTACGAAAAAAATAATTCATGGTGGCCATTTTGAAAAATGGCTGGAATGGCCATTGAGGGGGCAATTTCCAATGGCCCAATAAGTTTACTTTTGAATGTAATTTCCTACCTGTTTGCAAAATCTCGTTGGCTTTCCTTTCTGATTTTAGTAAATCTTTTCGAAAATATAGTATTTATGGCGGCCATTTTGAAAAATGGCTGCCATGACCGTTGAGGGCGCAATTTCCGATGGCCCCATGTCGAGATTTATTTTAAATGTCATTTCCCATTTATAACCAAATTTTCATTGACTTTTCCTTTTGAAATTAGCATTTTTCTTAATGAAAAAGTGGCACTTATGGTGCCCCTTTAAAAAAAAAATGGCTGCCATAGCCACTGAGGGCGCAATTTTCAATTGCCCAATATCTGGATTTATTTTGGATGTAATTTCATGCTTGTTTGCACAAAAAAGAAAAAAATTGCCTCTCCCTTCTGAAATTTGCATTTTTTAACAAAAAATGGCATTTATGGCGGCCATTTTGAAAAAATGGCTACCATGGCCGTTGAGGGCGCAATTTCCGATGGCCCAATATCTAGATGTATTTTGAATGTAATTAACATTTATGGGCAAAATCTTATTAACTTTTCGCTTCTGAAATTTGCAAAATCATCGAAGAAGTGGCACATAAGACAGCCATTTTAAAAAAATGGCTGTCATGGACGTTGAGGGCGCAGTGAACAATGGCAAAATATTTAAATTCATTTTGAATGTAATTTCCCACTTGTTTGCAAAATCCTACTGACTTTCCCTTCTGAAGTTAGCAAATGTTTTGAAAAAATGACATTTATGGCGGCCATTTTGAAAAATGGCTGCCATGGGCGTTGAGGGCGCTATTTCCGATGGCTCGATATCTAGATTTATTTTGAATGTAATTTCCCATTTGTAACCAAACTCTTGTTTACTTTTCTCTCCTAAAATTAGCAAATTTTACGAAAACATGGCATTTATGGCAGCCATTTTGAAAAATGGCTGCCATGGACGTTGAGGGCGCTATTTACGATGGCCCAATATCTAAATTTAATCTGAACGTGATTGTCAACCTGTGTACGAAATTTGGTGCTTTTATCACAAAATGCACAATTGTTCGGCTATGCCGCTCCACTACTATTCTTAACAACGTACTTAGGACAGGGGTGGAGCTTTCCTAAATATTTTCCTAAAATTCTTTCCTAAGTGCATTCTAGAATACCAACTTCTTCCTAAGTCAGGAATTTGCATATTCCCTCCCCCTTCCTAAGTTTCTTCCTAAGTCTACTTAGGAAGAAACTTAGGAAGATTTTCAGAATACCACTTAGGAAAAAATCCTGACTTAGGAAGAAATTTCTTCCTAGGAAGGATTTCAGAATACCACCCTTGGTCTTTATGTACTCAAACGTCATTAGACTTGCATAAATCCGATTTAGAGTCCCATGAGATTGTTCATTATATCACACACTTAGGCAGGTGTGAAGACGCTGGTGTCTGCATCATCGTTCCTGACACAGGACTACTACGAAATGATCGCTGAAATTTGTCCATCCATTACTTCGTCGTTGGCGGGAAAGTTGCAGAGCCCTCAGTAAGTACGTGAGTGTGTGTGTGTGTGTGTGTGTGTATGTGTGTGTGTGCGCGTGTATGTGTGTGTGTGCGCGCGCGCACGTGTGTGTGTTTATGACTGCATTTTTTTTTTCATCAGGGAGCAACTGAGTCTTGCTTAGCGAATTATGTTAATGCAGTGAAAGACTGAGGCCAAAAGATAGCTAACCAACTTATAGCTATCAAAATCTAACCCGTGAAGAGATAGATGAAAACAGATCGAATGATACAATAATCATAACATTTTCTTCCTAAGATCTGATGGACATATCAATGTTACGTGTACTGCTACTGCTGAATTACGATTGAATGATAGTCTCAACGAGGTAGCACTATCGGAGATAAGAATTGGAGCTCGTTTGAAGATGTTTCTTAAGCAATCAAATTTTCCCGCGGAACAGCTCTTTTCGTTAGATACATGAGGGAATGTGCCATCTATATCTATCTTTTTAATCTGTAAGATCATTACTATCTTGACAACTCTCAGATACAATGCTAGACTGTCATAATGTAGGTTTAAAGGGATTGTATAGTTTTGGTTGAGACCTAATTTCAGGTTTCTAACATTTTTTGGTGAGGTAATGAGAAACATCTTATGAAATATGAAAGAGCATGTAATTCCATGAGGTATTCAACGTTTATTTGATGAGAATTGGTTTTGAAATGGCTGAGATGTTCAAAACAAAGTGATTCTAATAAGTGTGGGACCCACACTTTATTAAAATCGCTTTGTTTTACTTTGTTTTTGGATGTTTCAGTTGTTCCAAACCCGTTTTCATCAAATAAATTTTGAATTCCTCTTAAAGTGGTATGCTCTGTACTATTTCATAAAGTGTTTTCTTGGTATCTCGCAAAAAGTTAAAAGCCCAGTTCTCATCTCCACCAATACTGTACCATCCCTTTAAGTTTTATGACTTCTGCGTTTATGTATCTAGACTGCCTGACATGGAATCTGTGGTAATGTATGGAGGAGAAAAGCGGCCAGGAGTCTATGTCATGGATGACGTCATGTCGATGGGGAGGGATGAAGACATGAAGGTTTTAAAGGCATGCAGGGGCAAGCTTGGATGCGATGACACAAGCAACATGATTTTCACATCTGTAAGTGTACAAGAAGACTATTTTTATTTATTTATTTATTTATTTATTTATTTATTTATTTATTTATTTATTTATTTATTTATTCATTTACTTATTAAGTCTTCTTTAAAAGCAGGGTAGTCCCATTCAGTGCCACAAAGGCCTGCTTTACAAGGGAGCCCTGCGTTGATATACATTACATTGCATGTGAACACAATAAAAAAAAGCAAGAACAAAACGAACATAGATATGATACAACTAAAGAATCGGTTCGAAAGAACATAAAACACATAAGAAAGAACATAAAGCGAGCAGAGAAAATAGATATTTGAATAATTCATAGCTAGTGTAAAGGGTTTATATCAAATGAGAGATTGATGAATAAATGTTTGCAATGAGGAGGCTGTTTGAATAAAAATGGGTAACTCATTAAACGATTTGCTTGCAGCATAATGTGAAGGAGCATTTCTTATATTCAGTTCTAGGTTTGGGTATATGTAATTGTCAAGAAAGGGCATATCGAGTGGTATAAGTAGTATGGCGTTTGGTCACAAGTTTGACTATGTACGTTGGGGCTAAATTGTGTAATAATTTGTACACCAGGACACAGTAATGATATTGAATTCTTTGTTCAACTGACTGCCATTTGAGAGTATGAGTAAGAGCTTGCGCTGACATGTAATAACCTCCATTCAATACTACACGAGCATACTTGTTCTGACAGCGTTGCAATCTATTTAAATTTGTCTTTGTTAGTGACCCCCTAGCCCGACCAGACGCCGTGAGCTGGCGCTAGCACAGCGTCTGACGGTGTGTGATACACATATCTACGAAACCCCATACACATATCTACTAAGCCCCTCGAACACGGCCACACAACAACAAAACTGTTGGAAATTTCTACATTCTTATCACAAATTTTACGAATCATTCACGTGAATTGAGATGCTTGGACTATGAGCATGGTATTTCAGTCCATAGTGAGCCCTCACGCAATATACACTGAGCAAAAAGTCCATTCTTAACCCGGAATGCTGTGATCATCGCTGGGCCATTCAAAATAAAATCTTTCCCAGCTTTGAACGATGCAAATTGCGCTGCTAGAGGTTGTACGCCCGCAAAGTCGACAGTGCCCTCTTTGCCCAGTGCTGCGCCGACATTTTGAATTATTTCTGCGATTTCTACGATTTATGCGGCGTACAGGATTAAAAAAGGTGCAATTTTTGGTAAGTTGTAAAATGAGTATATCAATATCAATAGCTGAAAACGGTAGCTAAATAGATAAAGTTTTCACCTTATGTAGTCTTAGTATACAAATATATACTTGGGTGACCCGCACCTCGTCATAGTTAATCTTTGCGCATATTTGAATCACATTTCGTCGCTGAAATTCTATGAAATCCCACTCACATATAGGGAAAATGCTGAAGATTCGAATGGAATCACAAGTTCACTGATCGATATCGAAAATTTGCATCTATCGTCGCCAAACGCGAACGATTCGGAATAGTTGTGCGCTAAGGAAGGGGCCCGCAACTCGTCACCGGCGCTCCCATAGACAAAGCACGTAAAAGACGTGTGCGGGTGACCGTGATGCTCCCATAGACATACACGTAAAAGATGCGTGCGGGTGACCGTGATGATACTTACAAAACGTATTCCTCATAAAATTTCAGATTTTCGCGAAAAAGTGTTCGGTTTTCACCACAATTTGCTTGGTTGTGGTAGCCCTGTCATGTTTCAAGCGTACTGAACATAGTCCCGGGCTTAATTTTTTTTTTTTTAGCGCGCTTGTAACAATTTTAAGCGGGGTGACGGTATTCGGGCCCCTGACGAGGTGCGGGCACCTCTCTATACCAGGCCTGAGAGGCTCTGGTTGAAACTATGCGCATGAGGTGACTTCAGTAGCACTATTTTTCTGAGGGGCACAGCCCCGAAGAAAATAGTGCTACTGAAGTCACCGAAGGCACATAGTTTCAACCGGTGCCTCGAAAAATTGGCCTGGTATATTTGTTTTATATCCCTCCCAATGAATTTAAGAGTATTCGACTGCTGGTATTCTGTGATTTACCTCTTTTTTAAGAGCATCTTGCTTTACTTTTCAAGAAGATTGACTAGTCACTAGTCAGCAGGAGGGCAGCGCGTACGCGTAGCTATGAAGAGACAACTGCGCGCTCAGCCGCTGAAGTGTAGTCGGTGCATTGCTGTACAACGTACTGGTAAACATGCGCAAACTGCAAACTCATTACGCGCTTCTATCCGATCTGTCAACAAGTACGTTCGGTTGCCAGTGCGGTGATGTGCGTGCTCGAGCTGATCAACGATGTGACTGTGAGCTGCAGTTGATTGTGTTTTCTGTCGTCTTCCTACCTATCAATATGGACTATCACTTCCTGTTAAAATGCAAGTATACATTGTAAATTTGGGTAGCATTCAGTAACAGCGTATAAGGTTAGATTAGGCACTGGACAAATTCTAGCAATAAAGCATCGAGTGCCACTGTAAATTCGTGTGATTCGTACGGTGTTCTGTATAACGTAAACAGTTAACAAGTTAGACTCTAACTAACTCGTTAGACACTCTAAAAAAATAATTTGAGTATTAAGAATGAGATTACGGGAAATAGGGCCTAGTGTTACAGGTAGAACTAACGTTAGGCTTAACTAGCGCTATTAACGTTAAGCAGGCCTAAGTCTACTGCAGTTTCGTTTGTCAACATCTTTTGGGTGGGTCGCTCGAGTTTAATAGTGCACTCCCCAAAGGCCTACGGTACGTCGAAGAACCCTAGCTTGCTTATTGTTGTCTAATTATAGATCTACGATATCGCCTACTCTGTTGTAACGTAATACATTGCCATGATCATCTTTTTAGGTAGAATGAGGGCTTTATAAGAGTCTCTCTGAGTCTCTCTAAACGTTACACGTATTGAGTGTAAGCGTGCCTTGTGGTTCTCGCGAAGAGAAGGCGCCGCGATACTCATTCATTTGTACATGGTATCTCTCGCGAAGCGAAGGTGCTGCGATACCCATTCATTTACACGTGAAATATTTCGCGTCGCCACGCGAAGCAAAAAAGGCGCGAAAATCACCAGCGTGATATAGTTTTTACCATTTCCCTAGGGACTATAGTCATTTGTATGGTAGAATTATGTTTTGTTGTTTACAGTGCTCTCGACCAATCAGAGGACGAGAAGCAATTTGTGAGGGAGTGCTCTCGACCAATCAGAGGATGAGAAGCAATTTGTGAGGGATATAATCATATCCCTCACAAATTGCTTCTCGTCCTCTGATTGGTCGAGAGCACTGTAAACAAGAATTATGTTTTGTTGTTTACAGTGCTCTCGACCAATCAGGGGACGAGAAGCACTTTGTGAGGGATGCTCTCGACCAATCAGAGGACGACAAGCAATTTGTGAGGGATATGATTATATCCCTCACAAAGTGCTTCTCGTCCTCTGATTGGTCGAGAGCACTGTAAACAACAAAACATAATTCTACCATACAAATGACTATACTCCCTAGGGAAATGGTAAAAAACTATACCACGCTGGTGATTTTCGCGCCTTTTTTGCTTCGCGTCGCGACGCGAAATATTTCACGTGTAAATGAATGGGTATCGCAGCACCTTCGCTTCGCGAGAGATTTCATGTACAAATGAATGGGTATCGCGGCGCCTTCACTTCGCGAGAACCACAAGGCACGCATACACTCAATACGTGTAACGTTAGAGAGACTCAGAGACTCTTATAAAGCCCTCATTCTACCTAAAAAGATGATCATGGCATTGTATTACGTTACAACAGAGTAGGCGATATCGTAGATCTATAATTAGACAACAACAATAAGCAAGCTAAGGCTCTTCGACGTACCGTTAATATCTATTAACGTTGGTTAGGCCTCATTTGGCCCTGGTTTTGAAGATGCATGTCTTGACTCGTAGAGATCATAGAAGATCGTTCAAAGGATTTGGTGCAATGTATGAGAAAGTATGATCCCCTTTACGGTATGCTAGATTTGGGGTAGTGTCTATGCCTATATCCCAGTGTAGGACTGTCTAATTTTGGGGAGTGACCCACCCAAAAGATGTTGACAAACTGCAGTAGATAGTAGGCCTAGGCCTGCTTATGCCATTATTTCTAACGTTAGCGCAAGTTAGATCTAGTTAAGCCTAGCGTTATGGTCGTTAGTTCTACCTGTTTAACAGTAGACCCTGGTTACCGTAATCTCATCCTAATAATTATTTTATAGAGTGTCTATAAACGAGTTTAGAGTCTAAATGTTAGCTGTTTACCGTACGTTAGAACACGAATCACACGAATTTACAGTGGCACTCGATGCTTTTAACTGCTAGAATTTTTCCAGTGCTTAATCTAACCGTAGACTCGCTGGGGAATGCTATCCAAATTTACAATGTATACTTGCATTTTTAACAGGAAATTATAGTCCATATTCATGTACAGACAGCTAGAAAGACGACATATGGGACCCATATCGGATTAACATGGGCATGCAATTCTGGGTAGGACATGTTCAATCCCACATAGAACCCACATGGGATTAGCATGAGCGTGCCAATCTGGTTAGGATGTGGTCTTAGGACCCATATGGGAAAAGCATGGGCATGCCATTCTGGGTAGGATATGTTCCGTATCCGGGCACTTACCCCCTGGGCAACTACCCTCCGGATAACTACCACCCGGATAATTACCCCCCAGGTCTATCCCCCCCCCCCCCCCCCCCAGGGCAACTACCCCCCGGACAACTACCCTCCTAGGGCAATCACCCTCCAGGGCCATTACCCCCTAGGACAACTACCACCCGGTCATCTACCCTCCTAGGGCAACTACCCCCAAGGGCAATTACCCCTAGGACATCTACCCCCCGGATAACTACCTCCCAGATAACTGGCTTGTCATTTTCTACCATTATAACACATTAGACGATAAACATAAGAAAAGGAGAGTTGATTTCACTGTAATTCATATTCCCTTAACATTAGCGAGGGACCCTTCGATATAAAGCCATAGTCTCTAATAGGATCCGGGCACGGTTTTATGAAAGTTATCATTCCTGACAAGCTGTCAGTTCCACACAATTACCAATCGTTGTAGGTCGATCAAAGCAGGTCAATGGTAACAAGTCAGTGACTCGAGCTTAGGCCAAAAAAAAAAAAAATGGTTTGTTTGCCCTTCGCGACCGACCGAAAATCACGGAAATTTCGGGTCGCGTTTTTTTTTTTTTTTTTTTTTCTCTTTCAAGTTTATGTTTTTTCCACAAATTTCATCTTCTACAAATTTGTGAATGATTTTGAACCCAAAATTATCCATTTTAAGCTAGAGAAAGAATTACAAAAAGTCTAAAAATGTTTTTTTTTTTTTTTTTTTTTCATCTCATCGACCCGTCGTAATTGTGTTCGGGCCGCGCGGGTCCACAGGCTACGTTTTATAGCATGCATTGCATGCTACAATGTAGTTACCTTTTTGGCTCACAAGCGTGCACGCACACGAAATCCAATCAATGCATATATATGCACCAAAATATGCACTTAGTACAGGACTACACACTGGCGACCAGTTATTCGAGCTAGCTTGCGCATTGGCGCTGCTCATGCACTGCCATGCCATGCAATACATGCAAAGCATGTACAGAGTAACTGCTTTTCGTTTGCTTGCAATCGGCGGTCATGCCAGACATCGACGAGAAGCATTGATAAAATTAGAAGCGCACGCATTTCTGGGTCATTTTACTCACGATCCGATCCCGGCTTCGCAGCAGCGTGGCAGTTGACATGTTAGAACTAATTTACTTGTGTCGATTTTTAGAAAAGTAAAAACATATTCGATATTCAGCGATACAGTAAATGGATCTGATTGCGTTCAGTTTCATTTTACACAGTCATTTCACAAATGAATATTTTCATTCGTTCAGAATGATCTCACAATGAAGATAGGCGCAAAAAGGATCACGAAATCGGCCCTTCCGTGTACTTTTTAAGAACGCATGCACAAAATGTGAAGAGATAATACTAGGGAGAAAAAAAATCATGAAATCATCGCAGTCCCGCTTACATATTTGAGGTAGAAATCGTCCCAAAAAGGATCATGAATTCGGCCGGCCGCGTCGTACACCTTTCAAAAGCTCATGTACGAAATGCGAAGAGATTATAGAGGAGAAAAAAAAAATAAAGGACACATTTGGTTCGTGCATCATAAAAGATTACAGCCGAATAAAAATTCATGAAATCAACGCAATCCCGTTGAAATTTGAGGAAATAATGTAGGCGCAAAAAGGATCTTGAATTCAGTCCTGCATGCCGTGTTGGTTATCAAAACGCATGCACAAATGCGACGAGATTATCGGGAGAAAAATAAAAAACACATTTACCCTTCTGGTGCGTGCATTACAAAAGATGACATCCGAAGTAATTAATAAAATCGCCACAAACCCGCTGATATTTGAGGTAGAAATAGGCGCAAAAAGGAATGTGAATTCGGCCGTGTCGTATACCTTTTAAGCACGCATGTACGAAATGGGAAGAGATTAGCGGGAGAAAAATAAAGGACACATTTTCATCCCCTTTTGGCGCTTGCATCATATAGATTACAGCCGAGTAGTAATTCATGAAAATATCGCAATCCCGTTAAAATTTGAGTAAACAATAATAGACGCAAAAAAGAGTCTCGAATTCGGCCCTGCATGCAGTGTATAGTTTTGAAAACGCATGCACAAATGCGAAGAGATTAACGGGGAGAAATATATTAGAACGCATTTTCAACCCTTCTGGTGCATGTATCACAAAAGATTACAGCCGGAATAATTAATGAAATATCGCAATCCCGCTGATATTTGATGTAGAAATAGGCGCTAAAAGGATCGTAAATTCGGCCGTGTCGTATACGCATGTACGAAATGCGAAGAGATTATAGGGAGAAAAATACAGGACACATTTTCAACCCCTTTTGGCCCGTGCATCATAAAGATTACAGCCGAATAATAATTCATAAAATCATCGCAATCCCGTTGAAGTTTGAGGAAACAATAGGCGCAAAAAGAATCATGATTTTTGGTCGTGTCGTATATCTTTTAAGAACGCATTTACGGAATGCGAAGAGATTATGGGGAGAAAAATAAAGAACGCATTTTCAACCATTCTAGCTGGTGCGTGCATCACAAAAGATTACATCCGAAGTAATTTATGAAATCGTGACAATCCCGCTGACATTTGAGGAAGAAATAGGCGCAAAAAAGTATCATGAATTCGGCCGTGTGGTACATCTTTTAAGAACGCACTTACGAAATTCGAAGAGTTTATCGGGAAAAAATAAAGGACGCATTTTCAACCCCTTTTGGCGCGTGCATCGTAAAATATTACAGCCGAATTAATTCATGAAATCGTCACAATCCCGCTAATATTTGAGGTGGAAATGGGCGCAAAAAGGATTGCGAATTCGGCCCTGCATGTCGTGTACCTTTCAAGAACGCATGCACAAATGCGAAGAGATTATCGGGAGAAAAATAAAGAACCCCTTGTATCGCGTGCATCAGAAAATATCACAGCTAAAATAATTCATTAAATCATCGCAATCCAACTGACCACCAAGAGCAGGTTACGCAGCAAGTTCGTGCGCTGATGTTTAGAAAAAGTCACAAACGCATTTGATACAATCTGATTTTGTTCATTATCATTTTACACTACATGTAATTCACAAACAAACATTTTAATTTTTTCCTGTCTTTATTTTTAAATTTCTTGTGCAATAATTATAATGCAAGTTAAAAAAATATTAATCTGTATAATGTACACGAGGGGGGGGGGGGTACATCCATAAAAAACAAGAAAATAAGTTTGCAAGTCATTTAATGTTTTTTATGTTGTTGTTGTTGACCGGTAAATTTTCTGTTCGGACCTGTAAAAATGGTAAAACGGGGCATTTACCGGTCCCACAGAGACAGGTCGGACCGGCAGAAAAAAATGGGTTAGTGTGCAGCCCTTCACATGATGGCTACTTTTGCAGCATCCGTTACCAGCTGTCATGGCACCAAAACTGTTTGGAGTTCAGTTGCCAGCATCTCACTGGAAGGTACTTTTATGGAGCTGTTTGCAAAATTTAACAAAGATGAACGTTTCAAGTGTTTGTCAGCTGCCTCGCGTACCGGGCCCTGGCAAGACGTAAATTTGAATGAATCTCTTGGATTTTTGAGTGCATTGACATGGAAAAAAGGGTACCCTGTATTTAAAAAAAAAAAAAAAAAAAAAAAAAAAAAAAACGACCGACCGACCCTCTTGGGTTTTGACAATTAAGGGCAAACAAACTTTTTTTTTTTGGCCTTATCAATCAAGCAGAACCCATGGTTTTATTGAAATTATTAGAGACTAACAAGATGCCATAACTAGCAACTTTTATCAAACGGTGCCCTAATCTGTCATTTGAGTAAAATTACAGCTTATTTTGCATACAAGTAGAATTGTGCTAGTTTTCAAATTAAATGTTCTCGACACTTTAAGGGGAAATCCAGTTCAAATATAAGCTAGTCTGATTAGAAAGAGTAAAATATTACGAGTTTAACGGTATTTTTTTTTTACAAAACACCCCTAGTTGTTAACGAAGTCTTTTGTCCTGCACCCTCTTTTTGAATAGATCTAGAGAGTTGTAGTTGACAGAATCCTTTTTACATTAGGGCCGCTCTGTTTTATCCCGGCCATTTTAAGACAATTTTTTTCACAAAAACTTGAATCCTTCTTGAAATAACATGCTCTTTTATATTTCGTAAGGGGTTTCTAATTATCTCACCCAAAAGATGTTAAAAACCTGAAGTTAGGTCTCGACCAAAACCAGACGATATGAAAAAATGTTTTTTTTTTCAATTCAAATAGCAAACGTTGTTCGAAAATGACAATGAGAGACGTAATTTTCTGGGGGGGGGGGGGAGTTATTGCAAGAGGGGTGATTGTTTGGAGCCTAATCTTAATAAGGAGTAATTGTCAAGGGAGGTAATGCTCTGCGGTGATCATACAAAGGATGTGACAATCTCTTCCCGCATCCTTGATATACTCGTTGTTAATGCCCAATGATGCAGTAGGGCAATTCTGAAATGAGCGTTAACGGTATAATAATAAAACAGTTACAAAATTGATGAAACAATGCAAAGAAAGCAAATTAAGACAGAGACGAAGTACACAAATAAAGATACAGTGTACCCCCGTTACAACGAACACGGTTATAACGAAATTTCGTTATAACGAAGCAAAACTTCTGGTCCCAAAATTAAAGTCTATGGTACAAAATTCGCTTATAACGAAGACGGTTATAACAAAATTTTCGTTATCACGAAGTCTTTTCTGAGCGCCACTGACAAAGAAAAGCAAAAGAAATGTGCTCCGTTACAACGAAATGCGGATCGCATTCGAAAATGCGTAGCGGAACAAGCATTTTTATAGCGTCTCTGCATGCATGAGCGAACGCTTCACATCATTGTATGTTCACTCCGTGTATCACGCACAGTTTCCGAGGGGAACTTGCGTTATTGTAATACAATAATCTGAATTCAGATAAGGTTTGTTACATTGTTCCGAAGTCCTTTAATACAAAACACACAGATTCTGATACAACTAGATGTCCGTAATAGTTCAGAAATGAAATATTAAGCACATTTGGCGTTATTCCAAAGGTTCGTTAATCCGATAATAAAATATGGTTCTTATTCTTATTCTTAGACGGTTCGTTAGTCCCGAAAATGATAGGAATTCAAAACGTTCGTTAATCGGAACATTACAAAAAGAATCGTTAATCCATGGTGGAAAAAGGTGAGTACACTAACAAAACTTAAGAATTGCAATCCTTATAATCGTCTTAAGATAAACAAATCTTCGAAATAACTAACCTTTCTCATTTTTTTTTCATTATTAAACAAACTTTCTTCGGAATAACGAACCTTATTTCATTTTCGGATGAAAAAGCCTTCAGAACAACGGACTTTCTGAATAGTGAACATTTCTCATTTTTTTGATTTATAATAACCTTCAGAATGACGAACCTCATTTCATTTTCAGATCAACGAACCTTCGGAAAATGAACAATATATTATTTTAATCTAAATTATGAACTTTCGGAATAATGATTCTTCGGAAATGCGAACCTTCAGATAAACAAACCATCGGAATCCCGGGAATGGCGAAACTTCGGAATAAGGAGCCTTCGGAGTAACGTACTTAAGTAAGAAAAGAACCTTTGGAATAGCGAACTGTAACCAAATCCTACACCGTCATTTTCTACACATATGTGTGACAACACAAACAACTTTATGCTCTTTTTAAAATGTAATATTTAAACGAAATTAAAAAGGTACTCTCCCATTTCACATAGCTTTCCAGCGTATGATGAGGATTCAACAAACAAATTTTTTTTTTATTCGTGATTTCCTTCTTTTCGTTATACATTGCATATTATATTTGTTCGGTTATAGCGATATTTCGTTAAAACGAAAAAAACAAACAAACAAACAAGCAAACAAACAACTGCCGGTCCTGAGCATTTTGTCATAACGGGAGTGCACTGCACATGAACACACGCGAGATAAATCGTGTAAAATCGATAAATAAATCGATTGTAATGAGAGAAAGAGGAAAGGTGAGTAATGAATGACAGGAATACTACCTTCACGGTACATGGACAGAGAAAAGCGAGAGGGAAGAGGAAGATGATGGGTCAAAACCAGGGCACGTGAGGCATGAGATATAAGCTCCTCAAAATAAAGAAGTGTTACACGGAGTTGTGGTAAACGATAGACGACTGTGGTTAAAAAAAAAATATTGCAAAAAGTGAAGTGTAACATTTCTTCAAAATGTCTTTAGTTCAATGGTAAAGACATTCAAACTTAAAACTTCTCTTATACTACTATCAAGAGAAATCCGAAATTTCGGAACGGTAAAAGAAAATACAGATTTAGCGAAAATAGTTTTGGTTAAAGGCATTGACATTTACTGGATTACCGGGTAGGATATGCAGGGACAGTTTCGTTTTTGATGAACATAGAGTCAAAATACAGAAGGGAGAAATTAAGCTTGTACATAAATCGTCCTAAATGCAAACGATACAAATCGTAAATGCTTAAGATGTTGTTTTCATAAGATGAAGTATCAGTATGGCATCTCCGTGATTCCTGGCAAATGATACAAAGAACTTCGTTTGCTGTAGTAATAATATTCTTTTTATTAAAAGTAAAAGTTGGGGGGGGGGCAATGACCCGGGAGGTAGTTATCCAGGGGGTAATTGACGTGGTGGACTGTCCTGGGGGTAATTTTCCTTTTGATAGTTATATAGGGGAGGGGGAGTTGTAGGCCTACTTATCCGGGGTAATTATCCATGGGAAGTTATCGGAGGGGGTAGTTATCGGGAGGAAGATATCTGGGGTCTAGTTATCGGAGGAGGGGGTAGTTAACCTGGGGATAATTATCATGGTGGTAATTATCTGGGGTTAGTTATCCGGAGGGTAATTATCCGGGGGTAATTATCCGGGGGGTAATTATCCGGGGGTAATTATCCGGAGGGTAGTTATCCGGGGGTAGTTATCCGGGGGGTAGTAACCGAGGGGTAGTTCTCCGGGGGGTAGTTATCCAGAGGGTATTTCTCCGGGGGGGGGGGGAGGTAGTTATCCAGGGGGTAGTTATCCGGGGGGGGGGTAGTTATCCAGGGGTAGTTATCCGAGGGGTAGTTATCCAGGGGGTAGTTTTCCTAAGGGGGAATTGCCCTGGGGGGTGATTGCCCTAGGAGGGTAGTTGTCCGGGGGTAGTTTTCCTAGCGGGTAATTACCCTGGAGGGTAATTGCCCTTGGAGGGTAGTTGTCCGGGGGTAGTTGCCCTAGGGGGGAATTTTCCTGGGGGGTAGTTATCCGAGTGGTAGTTATCCGGAGGGTGGTTTTCCTAGACCCGATATGTTCAAGCCCATATGGGACCCATTTGAGATAAGCATGGGCATGCCATTCTGGGTAGGATATGTTCAAGCCCCTTTGGAACCCATATGGGATAAGCGTGGGCATGCAAATCTGGGTAGGATATGTGCAAGGACATATTGGACCCACATGGGATTACCGCGGGTGTAATATTCCGGGAAAGAAATATTTAAACCTATATGGGACCCATATCGGATCAACATATTATGGGCATGCCATTCTGGGTAGGATATGGTAAAGCCCAATGGGGCTCATATGGGAATGGTATGGGCATGCCAATCTGGTTAGGATGTGGTCAATCACAAATTGGACCCATACGGGAAAAGCATGGACATGCCATTCTAGGTAGGATGCGGTACAGCCAATATGGGACCCATATGGGAATGGTATGGGCGTGACATTCTGGATGAGGTATGTTTAATGCCTCACGGCATGCATATGGGATTAGCACTGGCATGACATTCTGGGTTTACTATAGGATATTCTCAAGTCTATATGGGACCCATGTAGGATAAGCATTGACGTGCCATTCCGGGAGGATATTTTAAACCCACATGGGACCCACATGGGAAGGGTATGGGCATGTCATAAAGGGTAAGATATCTTCAAGCCAATATGGGACCAATGTAGGATATGCATGGGCATGTCATTCTGGGTAGGATGTGTTAAAGCCCACAAGGAACCTATATGGGATTATCATGGGCATGCCATTCTGGGTAGGATATGTTCAAGCCCATTTGGGACCAAGATGGGATAAGCACGGGCATGCCATACTAGGTAGGATATGTTCAAGCACATACTTATGGCAACCGTATGGGAAAAGCATGGGCTTACCATTCTGGCTAGGATATGCTCAAGTCCATATGGGACCCATATGGGAGTAGCATGGGTATGCCATTCTGGGTAGGATATGTTTAATCCAATACGGGACCCATATGGGATTAGCACGGGTATGACATTCCTGGAAGAAGTCTTTATGGGACCATAGTGGCCATAAAATAAGCATGTATGGGACTCGGATTAAGATGGGCACGCCATTCTGGGTAGGATATTTTTAAGCCAATATGAAACCCATAGGCCCTTGGGAAACGGATGTATAAGCATTGGCTTGGGCCATTCTTTGTATGATCAAGTCTACGGGAACCGTATGCGATTATAGACCATGGGCATGTTATTGGGTAGGATTGGCTACGTAGGCCGTTAGGGGTAGGACATTAGGATAGGATTAGGATTAGGGCACAATCCCAGAGTGTGCTTGTACACACTCGTACGAGTAGTATGCCCTAATCAACCCATTCTTTTTCCAAGAAAAGCTAATATTTTCCTTATGTGGGCTTACCCATATGGGTCCCATGTGATTCTTGGGTGCAGATGCCTAATTAGGGCCCCAGGTGGTTTGCCCATGGGGCCCTTGTGTCAAAGAATATGGGACCCACATGGGCCCCTTATAAAACTTACATGCTGCCCATGTGGCATAGCCAATGTTATGCCCAGTTTGATAATCATCGACATGGGTCCCGTCTGGGCCCCATTTGCCTTATATGGGCTTGTCCAAATGGGTCCCATATGATTCTTGGGTGCAGGTGCCTTAGGGCCCCAGATGGTTTGCTCATATGGGCCCATGTGTCAAAGAATATGGCACCCATCTGGGTCCCACATGGGCTTGCTACTCGGGTAATAGTAAGTCCACATAAAAAAACAGAAGTGACATAATTCAGTTTAAAGATAGATTTCTCTTTTTTCATAAAATTGCAGGTGGACATTTTTTTTTTCCATGATTCAAGACCCGTTTCAAGTTAACATCTCTGCTCGTATAATGCACATCAGATCAACAGTGAAACTCTCCTCGACACCCCGCTGTAAATCGATTCATGAGTTTCCTATAGTCCAATGCTAATGACCTCCTCTATAATAAATCACAAAGCCTGCACTTTCACAAGCATAATCATATTGTACCAAATCACTGTCATATTGTAAGAAAAAAAAAATGGAAAAATCCTTCACCGGTCTTGACGTTTGACAATAAATCATAAAGCTGTCACTTTCACAAGCATAATCATTTTATAATTGTACCTTATCATTGTAATAATGATTGCACCAATCACCAGTATTGACGTTTCTGCATTGAAAGGAAGCCTTTATGTTTACTTCAATCACGAGTGTGGGCTTACCTATGCGGGTATAAATCTGGAGAATGCTTGTTGATTTAGGTGATCTCTTACTGTTGCCTTTCAGGGAACCACTGGGGCACCGAAAGGAGTGGTTCTAACTCACTTCCAGTGTATCAACAGCATGCATCATGCTGGCCTGAGAATGAGTTTTGACAAAATCGTGAGTAATCGTGAGACAAGCGCTGAGTTGGTGACGAGTTTGCAGCAGTCCATAAAACAGTGTTAATATGAACACCTCAATTAATTACAATTTCTTTGATTCATCAAAGGTGACGAGTTTGCAGTCTATAAAACAGTGTTAATATGAACACTTCAATTAATTACAATTGCTTTGATTCTTTAAAGGTGACGAGTTTGCAGTCCATAAAACAGTTTTAATATGAACACTTCAGTTAATTACAATTGCTTTGATTCATTAAAGGTGGCGAGTTTGCAGTCCGTAAAACATTGTTGATATGAACACTTCAATTAATTACAATTGTTTTGATTCATTAAATTATTTGTGTGTGTGTGTGTTTCATTACTTGGTCTCTTAGTTACATCTCATTGATAAAAGCGTATAGATAATCAAGGTTTATACTTTTTCCTCATTTTTCATCAAACAGGATCACATATCTTGTGCACCGGTTCCTTTCGCACACATATTTGGCACAAATAATATATCACTATTCCACGTTTTGTTTGGTCGAAAAATGGTGATTCCATCCCCAAGTTTCCATGCAGGACCAACCATCAAGGCTATCAACGATGAAAGGTATTGTTGTTGTTGTTGTTGTTGTGTTTGTTGTTGTTGTTGTTGTATTACATTCTTGTTACATTATAACACTTTATGACCCTTCTCCCTTCACATATACTCATACTGAAATGTGCGCTTTTTAATTGTCCCAAGTCGACGAGACACAACATGGCAATTGCCTAGAACTGATATAGGAGACACTGCTTTTGCTCTGTTTATCATTACAGAATACATTGCCTTATTCAAAACAGTTTACATTAGCTACGTTCAGACGGTCATCCTTAACCTCGAGGATAGCTAACCTCGAAGATAAGTTCTATGGAGTGCAAAGTGTCGCACTATCGATTTCGTTACGAAATCAGTCATTTCATCGACAAAATGACTGATTTCGTAAAGATATCAACCGTGCGACACTTGGCTCCTCATAGTATACAAATGATGCACAGGATAGAGTGCATTAGTGTAGGCGTAGTGCACTCGAGGGTATTTACAATTGTGAAACATGCACGAGGCGAAGCCGAGTGCATGTTGCACTACATTGTAAATACCCGAGAGTGAGCTACGCCTACACTAACGCCACGAAATAATCCTGTGCATCATTTGTTTTATAAAATGGGTCGAAAATTCGAAAACTAACATCATTTTTCAGCGTTTTTCACGTACCTTTGTGGGTCAAGACGTCCGAAGATGTTCGTCCCAAACTTTTACGCACGTCGCACTCGCGGAAGTCCCGCACAAACAGTATAAGTATAATGGGGGTTGGGTTTCCGGACACCCGCATGAAAACTTACTTATTTTACATAGAATATGCACCCTTTACCTTAAAGACTTGATATAGACTCCTCATATAGGCCTACTAGACAACATACTCTGAAAACGGCGTGAGAATTAACCTGATAAATCGTTGGATTTCCTCTTCAAAGTGACTCCATGTACGCGTCCGGTCCCATAACGCTTGGTCTACTGTACTGTACAAAGTGTACGTATAAACAGTATACGTACGTACGCCACATGTTATGCACAAGGGAAGACAGGCGCAGGCCGGCCGGCCGGCAGCCCGAACTAGAAGTTGTTTACAGGATTGACAGCGCGTACGCGTATGCATGCAATTCATCAAAGGAGCCGCCGCGCGCACAGACGATCGGCAATCTACCATAGGATTACAGGCAGTGCAATAGTACTGAAGTAAAGGAAGGAGGTGTGTCTCATTTCAGCGCTTCCTATTGGCTACATTCTTGAACCCATTTTATAAAACTTATTATAAAATGGGTTCAAGAATGTAGCCAATTGGAAGCGCTGAAACGAGTCACGTGTGCGTGCATTAATTTCTTAGTAAATGCACGGCCTGACCAGGGAGGTGGAAGAGTCTCTCTTCCACCTTCCTGGCATGACGTACGTCACAATGTTTACACTAGCAGTGCGCACTCAATCAGTTGTTACAAGTGCGTCACGCGCTACTATACGCGCTGTCAATCCTGTAAACAACTTCTAGTTCGGGCCGCGGGCTGCCACAACAGCCGGCGGCCTTTCTTGTGCATAACACGTGGCGTACGTATACTCTTATACGTACGTACAGTACTTAGTACTTAGGTACGTGAATAATGCTGTTAGTTTTCGACCCATTTTATAAAGCAAATGATGCACAGGATTATTTCGTGGCGTTAGTGAAGGTGCGGCGGACTCTCGAGTATTGACAACGGTTGCAAACATGCACTCGGCTGCGCCTCGTGCATGTCGCACCATTGTCAATACTCTCGAGCGCGCCGCACCTTCACTAACACACTCTATCCTGTGCATCATTTGTATATCATCGAGGTCAGCTTACTTCGAGGTTGAGTACCACTGTCTGAACGTAGCTACTATGAGTACTGTGAAATCTCGTGCTAGTCATTACCCTAGAAAGAGAATGGCGCAGACATAATTTAGGCTGCGACTCATCGCAGTTCAGTATTTGATTAGCCTTGAATTTGAACTAGAATAATCGGCTTCCGAACTTTTCCAGCCAGGCGAGTGTCAGTATAAGAGCATAGTACACCGATGATATAATGGTCATAAGGCCAACACTCGTCTCAGTACTATACCATCCCTTGTCGATCAGGTGCACGATGATGTTCGGTGTACCGACGATGTTCATCGCTGTCCTGAACCATGTGTGGATCAGTCGCTATGACGTCACCAGTCTGAGATCCGTCTTCGTCGGAGCGTCGCCAATACCCCCCGAGACCCTGGTGGAGGCTAGGAAGGTCATGGGGCTGGAAGAAATCATGGTAACATTTCCCTCCTCCCCACCCCCTCCTATTTCATGTCTTGTTCATATGAGAATGTTTTTGGTTTTCTGCTTTAGAGCAAATATGGGTCATAGCTTCAAATGACAATGATGCTTAAAGATGGAGTCACAATTTACTGAGGTCCTATGTCTAATAATTTAAAACTTTACAAAAGATGGATTTACAGAATTCATATACAGAAGTCAGATGATGCAATACATGAATCCTAGGGAGTTCTTTGATACTTGATTTTCAGTTCGTTGAGTATTCAAATTATACTTTTAGGCAGACAAAAAGGTAATAATAGATTACCTTTAATAATTCTGTCAATAGAAGAGTACTTGAAAGTATAACGCGAAGAAAATGGTCACAATCGTGAAATATTAAAACGAACTTAATCTATCGTTACCAGAAAATATTGAAATCACATCATTGCACACCTGCCCTCTTAAAGCAAATACATTAATGTCACAATAATCCATATGACATCAATGTAAGAGAAAGATGATTTGGCTTGAACCATGAAGACATTATATTATTTATTTATTTATATCCATTCATTCATTTATTTATATTTTGATATATAGATATGTACACTTTGTGAGGGCTATCTTAGTATATATAGAGTGCTCTATGTGGAGAAGGCACACACACACACACACATATATATATATATATAAATATGTATATATATATATATACATATACATATATACATATATATATGTATATATATATATATATATATATATATATATATATATATATATAAATATATGTATATATACATATATATATGATGTGAGACGTGTATCTTCAGCTGCTAAACCCCTGGGCCGTCGTATCGTAGTAGTGTGTGTAACGAGAGTATATATATATATATATATATATATATATGTATATATATATACAGGTATATTTGTTGTAATAATGATTATTATTATTATGATTATCAATATTATTTATTATTTTCATCATTATTACCATTATCATTAATATTATTATTATTGTTATTATTATTATTATTAAATTTCGGGCAGTTAACGGAAATTGTGTCGCTGAATGGAGTCGGATCCAGCTTTTAATATTTTACGATATTGTGTTTCGCCTGTGTCGAAAATATCAGTAAGGCGGGAACAAAAAAAAAAGAGTAATTATAGAATAATATTGATGCCATCGAATGCCAGCTAAAGTCGATACCTCATTTCACATGACTTAGATGGTCACGACCCAGTGGGGACTAATTATATCCGTTTATATCCCCTTACCTTCTTACTTACTAATTCATGCTTGCAGTCTTATAACAGACACTTAACAGTCCCTTGTTTGGCTTCATACATCCAGAGTGCCTACGGGTTGACAGAAACTTCACCAATGGTAACGATGACAACACGCAGTGACACAGAAGAGAAACGTATCTACACAGTTGGGAAACTGTTACCCTACCTGGAGGTTTGTATGGTGGTTCTGTAGACTCTAGAGCTTTATATAGGCCTTTAGACATAGCAATTCCGCAATGCAATAAGCTGTATAACATAAATATAGCTGAAGAAAAGGGGCGCACGTTACGAGTTCGACACCCACGAATCAGACAGCCCACGAGTCAGACAGCCCATGAGTCATACAACCCACAGGTCATACAAGCCCATGAGTTCGACACTAAAGCAATTAAGTACCATGAGTCCGACACAAGGCAAACACGGCCCATAAGTTCGATACTAAGCAAACATTTAAGTCTTACGAGACCAACACATTAAGTTCCTTGATGATTGCAATGTCGAACTCGTATAGCTTTTGCTTAGTGTCGAACTCGTGCGCCTTGTCTGCCTATTGTCGAACTCGTGGGTCTTGTGTGATTCGTGGGCTGTATGACTTAATGAACCTTTTTTTTTCAAAGTCGAACTCGAGGGCCGTTTGACCCGTGGGTGTAGGTCTCGTGCAATGATCCCAAGAAAAGCACAAGAAGCTAGACAACATAGTCTTTATATAGCGTCCTTTTAGAGGGGCAATGTAAGCCTAACCAACTCTAAATCCATGTAAACACTGAACTTCCAGACACATTCAATAACATTTTTTTTTTATTAATGCTGTTTATCAATTTCTGCCTGATCGAAGAATAATTCAATGGTCAGTTTATCTCTGTTGCTCAGAATCCGTTCTGCAAGAATTTCTGAGCTGGTAGACTAATAAAAGTTTAAATGATATCCATCAATCGATCGATTAGTAAGCCTATGTCTAATATAACCACAACGGGATAACGTTTGCCCTACTTCAATTCTGCGCAGATGAAGATCATAGATCCTGAAACACAGAAGACGGTTCCCGTGGGGTCGCCAGGTGAGGTGTGCGTGAGGGGCTATGCCGTCATGGCGGGATACTGGAGAGAGGAGGCAAAGACAAGAGAGGTCATTGACGCCGAAAATTGGTTGCACACTGGGTAAGGCCATATCAGGAGAAGGAGAACAAGCTTGAAGTTAGTGTTTAGTAAGAAGTTGGCATAGACGGGCTTCACCAAGCATTTTCTGAATCCCCACAACTTAAGAGGTGGTGTTGGCCGTGCCTTTTGGACATAGATGAAAGTTGGCACTCTCTCAACCCGACTGTGTTAGACATAGGGTTATCAGTATTTCATGGTTTAGTCAAAACTTTAGCTCACAAATTTACCCGAGTAAGTTTCTGAGGTCTCCCATTAGGTTCCGCCAATATATCATACGGAAATAATCGCAGTATTGCATATGTACGATCTATTTTGTACACCGAAGGAAGTACTAGGCGAGCCTGTTCCTTCTTGGTACACCTTGGCCAAAGTAGATCGAGTGTTTAGGGGAAAAGGAATTTTCACAGAGTGTATGCTAAACCTACCAGAAATGAAACTTAGAACCAGATGGTGTAGAGAGTCGACTCTGGAGCACTTTTGCACTTTACAACAGTTACTGTAAGTAATTCTTAGCCCGTTTGGTTTCGAGATGTCATATAACACCTTGTATATACTAACGGAACATCGGTGAGGACCTTCAAAATATTGCAAATGGTAATTAAAAGAATCTCTCCAAGACAACCGAGGAGCCTAGACGAGTTTTAGAAATACATCCTCTTACAATCTCTTGTTGAACAATGCGCCTGAGTGAGTTCGGAGAAGGCTCCTGGATGAGTGTGGAAAAGACGCCTTCTCGCATGTTGAAGCGTCAATAGCCAATGGCCCGACCAAACGAGATAAGTAAGTTCAACTTGAGTGCATTGTAGGGGAAATCAAGACAACCAGCCCTCACGAAAATAAATATGTGGGTGCATACGAAGACCATGATACATAATACTCGACTTCTTTTCCTCTCAGTGATGTTGGTAGCATGGACAGTGAGGGATACCTTAGGATTGTTGGACGCATCAAGGACATGATCACTCGAGGAGGAGTCAACATCTACGCCACGGAGATTGAAAATTTCATCTACACTCATCCAGCCGTCCAGGAAGTACAGGTATGAGATATACATGTAAAAAAAAAAAGTTTTTGAAAAGCAACACGTGACATGTTTGGTATATAAAATCCGGAATAGATATCATTTTTTATTCCATCTCACTCTTTGAAAACCTGTGCTGTTCATCCTTTCTTGTTCATCTATGGCTGCGTTTATCAACTTTCCCCTGTTTAAACGGCTTTCGATAGCCCTTTCGATAGCCCTTTCGAAAGCCCTTTCCGTAGCCCTTTCGAGAGCCCTTTCCAAAGCCCTGACTGCCTGTACTATTAATGTGCCGCTTGTTTTCTAAGAAGGGACGGCGAAAAGCAATTACCATAATAAGGACATATCTTCCTTTGAGAGTGACGAGTCATGATGCAATGCCACATGAATCAATTGTCTTCCTATCTGTGAGGCAGCTCCAGTTTAGCACATACTTCAAATATTTCTGAGTGGCGGCATGCGACTTTGGCTGCGTTTATCAACTCTCCCCTGTTTAAACGGCTTTCGATAGCCCTTTCCAAAGCCCTTTAGAAACGGCTTTCAAAATAGTTGCGTTTATCAACTCTCTTCGCGAACACGATTTTTTTAACTGGCCTGTCACTGCACAGCTGCATTGCGCAATTCGACCAGAGGAGAAGAGGTCATAAGGCGTGCCTGAAGTACAAGACTACAAAGCCGTTTCAAAACAGCTTTGCGTTTATCAACTTCCAAAAGGCTTTTACAAACAGGTTTCTGAAAACCTGTTTAGGAAACCTGTTTAGGAAACCTGTTTGGATCGCCACAAATTTGGGGCTTTCGAAAAAGCTTTCCTAAAGGGCTTTCAAAAGAGCTTTGCGTTTATCAACTCGTGAAAATTCCTTGAAAGCTGTTTGGATAACCTGTTTCTGCCGAGAAAGGAGAGTTGATAAACGCACCCTTTCGTAAAAGGCTTTCCTAAAGGGCTTTCAAAACAGCTTTGCGTTTATCAACTCGTAAAAATTCCTTGAAAGCTGTTTGGATAACCTGTTTCTGCCGAGAAAAGGAGTTGATAAACGCACCCTATGACAGTTATGATTCCACTTCTCTTTTTCTCATTTGTAATATGTCAATAGACAGCATTGAAACGGCCGAGATATCAAAACGCAAGCTGAAACAAAATTTCCCTGATAAAAAGTAGGTCCCACCTTTTATTAGGATATCTCAGCCATTTCGAAACATATCTTCACCAAATAAACTTTGAATTCCTCATATACTTGTACGCTCTTTCTTATTTCATAAGAGGTTTGTCATTATCTCACAAAAAAGTAGGAAACCTAAAGCTCAATACCTCGACCAAAATTATACATTCTTTTAAGCGTTCGCATGCGTAAAGTTTGCGATGACATGGTAGCTCACACGGTAAAACATGGTGAAGTATTTTTCAAGAAAGTAGAATAAAGCAATTATCTTTCTTGTCAACATTCAAACTTCAAAGTGCAAGATAAAATCCAATAAGCATTCATTGTCGTATATGACCTATGCAACGTACTCACGTGTTGTATTATGTATGTTTGTGTGTATGCAGGGCTGCACACTGGCGCCGGTCCGACGGTCAAAGACCGGTAAAAGTCATTGTCGGACCGGTAACTTCTCAGGAAATCCACAAGTTACCGGTCCGACATGACCAGTAAAAAAAAGCATTGGTGGGGTCAGTAGAAAGAAAAATAGCAGCCCCGATCAGGGAGAAACAGAATGCAAGATATCGCACTGTTCAACAAGTTTTACGCAAGTTTTCGTTTATGTCTACCGGTGCACTTTGTACAGTAAACATACATTAGTTTTGAGCACTAGCAGTCGACCAGTTATTCGCCCTCGCGCTTGCGCATTTGGCGCTGCTCCCGCACTGCCATGCAATGCAATACATGCAGAGCATGTACAGTGTAACTGCTTTTCGTTTGCTTGCGATCGGCGGTCATGCCAGACAAGAAGCATTGATAGAAGCGCACGCATTTCTGGTTCATTTTACTCATGATTTTTTAACGCAAGATCGATCCGATCCCGGCTTCGCAGCAGCGTGGCAGTTTTGTTAGAACTAATTTACTTGTGTCGATTTTTAGAAAAAGTAAAAACACATTCGATATTCAGCGATACAGTAAATGAATCTGATTGCGTTCATTTTCATTTTACACAGTCATTTCACAAATGAATATTTTCATTCGCTCAGAATGGTCTCATAATGAAGATAGGCGCAAAAAGGATCACGAAATCGGCTCTTCCGTGTACTTTTTAAGAACGCATGCACAAAATGTGAAGAGATAATACTAGGGAGGAAAAAAAATCATGAAATCATGGCAGTCCCGCTTACATATTTGAGGTAGAAATCGTCCCAAAAAGGATCATGAATTCGACCGGCCGCGTTGTATCTTTCAAAAGCTTATGTACGAAATGCGAAGAGATTATGGAGGAGAGAGAAAAAAAAAATAAAGGACACATTTTGGTGAGTGCATCATAAAAGATTACAGCCGAATAACAATTCATGAAATCAACGCAATCCCGTTGAAATTTGAGGAAATAATAGGCGCAAAAAAGATCTTGAATTCAGTCCTGCATACCGTGTTGGTTATCAAAAACGCATGCACAAATGCGACGAGATTATCGGGAGAAAAATAAAAAACACATTTTACCCTTCTGGTGCGTGCATCATAAAAGATTACATCTGAAGTGATTCATGAAATCGCCACAATCCCGCTGATATTTGAGGTAGAAATAGGCGCAAAAAGGATCGTGAATTTGGCCGTGTCGTATACCTTTTAAGAACGCATGTACGAAATGGGAAAAGATTAGCGGGAGAAAAATAAAGGACACATTTTCACCCCTTTTGGCGGTTGCATCATATAGATTACAGCCGAATAGTAATTCATGAAAATTTCGCAACCCCGTTGGAATTTGAGTAAACAATAATAGACGCAAAAAGAATATCGAATTCGGCCCTGCTTGCAATGTATAATTTTGAAAACGCATGCACAAAAGTAATAATGCGAAGAAATTATCGGGAGAAAAATAAAGAACGCATTTTCAACCCTTCTGGTGAATGTATCACAAAAGATTACAGCCGAAATAATTAATGACATATCGCAATCCCGCTGATATTTGATGTAGAAATAGGCGCTAAAAGGATCGTGAATTCGGCCGTGACGTATAGGCATGTACGCAATGCGAAGTGATTATTGGGTGAAAAATACAGGACTCATTTTCAAACTCTTTTGGCCCGTGCATCATAAAGATTAGAGCCGAATCATAAAATCATCGCAATCCCGTTGAAGTTTGAGGAAACGATAGGCGCAAAAGAATCATGATTTTTGGCCGTGTCGTGTATCTTTTAAGAACGCATTTACGAAATGCGAAGAGTTTATCGGGGAAAAATAAAGGACACATTTTCAACCCCTTTTGGCGCGTGTATCATAAAAGATTGCATCCGAAGTCATACATGAAATCATCGCAATCCCGCTGATATTTGAGGTAGAAATAAACGCAAAAAGGAGCGTGAATTCGGCCGTGTCGTATACCTTTCAAGAACGCATGTACGGAATGCGAAGAGATTATGGGGAGAAAAATAGAGAACGCATTTTCAATCATTCTAGCTAGTCCGTGCATGACAAAAGATTACATCTGAAGTAATTCATGAAATTGCCACAATTCGGCTGATATTTAATGTAGAAGTAGGCGATAAAAGGATCGTGAATTCAGCCGTGTCGTATACGCATGTACGAAATGCGAAGAGATTATTGGGAGAAAAATACAGGACACATTTTCAACCCCTTTTGGCCCGTGCATCATAAAGATTACAGCCGAATAATAATTCATGAAATCATCGCAATCCCGTTGACGTTTGAGGAAACAATAGGCGCAAAAAGAATCATGATTTTTGGCCGTGACGTATATATTTTAAGCACGCATTTACGAAATGCGAAGAGTTTATCCGGGAAAAATAAGGGACACATTTTCAACCCATTTTGGCGCGTTATCATAAAAGATTACAGCCGAAGTTATTCATAAAATCATCGCAATCCCGCTGATGTTTTAGGTAGAAATAGGCGCAAAAAGGATCGTGAATTCGGCCGTGTCGTATACCTTTCAAGAACGCACGTACGGAATGCGAAGAGATTATGGGGAGAAAAATAAAGAACGCATTTTCAACCATTCTCGCCGGTGCGTGCATTACAAAAAGTTACATCCGAAGTAATTCATGAAATCGCCACAATTCCGCTGATATTTGAGGTAGAAATAGGCGCAAAAAGTATCATGAAATCGGCCATGTGGTGCATCTTTTTACGAACGCACTTACGAAATTCGAAGAGTTTATCGGGAAAAATAAAGGACACATTTTCAACCTCTTTCGGCGCTTACATCATAAAAGATTACAGCCGAAGTAATTATTGAAATCGTCACAATCCCGCTGATATTTGAGGTAGAAATAGGCGCAAAAAGTATCATGAATTCGGCCATGTGGTGCATCTTTTTTTAAGAACGCACTTACGAAATTCGAAGAGTTTATCGGGAAAAATAAAGGACACATTTTCAACCTCTTTTGGCGCTTGCATCTGAAAATATTACAGCCGAAGTAATTTATGAAATCGTCACAATCCCGCTAATATTTGAGGTGGAAATGGGCGCAAAAAGGATTGCGAATTCGGCCCTGCATGTCGTGTACCTTTCAAGAACGCATGCGCAAATGCGAATAGATTATCGGGAGAAAAATAAAGAACCCCTTGTAGCGCGTGCATCAGAAAATATCACAGCTAAAATAATTCATTAAATCGTCGCAATCCAACTGACCACCAAGAGCAGGTTACGCAGCAAGTTCGTGCGCCGGTGTTTAGAAAAAGTCACAAACGCATTTGATACAATCTGATTTTGTTCATTATCATTTTACACTGTAATTCACAAACAAACATTCCATTTTTTCCTATCTTTTTTTTTATTTCTTGTGCAATTAATAATGCAAGTTTAAAAAAAAATAATATTAATCTGTAAAATGTACATGGGTAAGGGGGTACGTCCATAAATAAAACAAGAAAATAAGTTTGCAAGTCATTTAATGTTTTTTTAGGTTGTCGTTGTTGACCGGTAAATTTTCTGTTCGGACCGGTAAAAATGGTAAAACGGGGCATTTACCGGTCCGACAGAGACAGGTTGGACCGGCAGTAAAAATGGGTTAGTGTGCAGCCCTGGTGTATGTTTGTCGGTTTTTTGTTTTGTTTTGTTTTTTTGGTGTACTTTTTGTATTTTTGAAGAGGAAACTTTGGGTTACACCGTTATTGACTTTTTTCCAGGTGATCAGCATACCGGATAGCTATATGGGGGAGGAAGTGTGTGCGATTGTTAAACTTAAACCAGGGGAAGACACCACTGCTGAGGACATCAAGGCCTTCTGTAAAGGAAAGGTTCGTTGACGTTATGTAGTGGTATTTGATCTCGCCTCATTGAAGAGGAAATCCACCCCAAAACTAAATTAATTTCAAAAGAAAGAGAAAATATTCCCTACAGAGCGATACAAAAATGACAAACAACGGATTAAAAAAAAAATAAGGAAAATATGGCATTGTGAAATTTTGCACATTTTGGGAAAACATTTTTTGGCCAGTCCTTGTGAATATAGTGTTGATGACGTCACGATTTTTCATGTATATTATATATGAAAATTGGAAAAATATTATTTTTAGCTAATAAAAGTAAAAGCATGATCCGTACCATGATGTATATTAATATAATTGTTCCTTTTTATTTTTGGTAGTTTTAAGGCACATTTTAGAAACATCAGTACAAGCCCTAGCCTATATAAGTGTTATTCATTATCATCATCATCATTGATTTATATTCATACAGCTGAAATATGAGATTTTTGTCATGTCTGCATTCGAAATGAATAAGAAATTGTTAGAGCATGACATCGTCAACTTGCTGATTGGAATATTCATAACCACTTGTCCAGAAATGTTTTTCGAGAAATTGTTAGTTTTTAGAATTCCCGTAACTTCCTTATTTCATATCGGATTTTGATCATTTTTGCGCTGCTTTTTCTGTTTCTCTCTTCCTTACAAGAATATGTATACAATTTTAAGATTGGATTTTGTTTTCTATAAGGCTAAGACAAAAAGGCAAGAAAACCAAGACTCCGGTGGATTTGCTAAAGTTTCCATGTACACTTTGTAAATTCAATTCAATTGAAATGAAATTATATTTCCAATAACAAATGTTGTTGTCGATACCGATCATTACGCCGTTAAGTGCATCACACCCATGCACTTAATAGCGTAAGACAAAAATCAATTTTATTGGTGTCACTTATTGTGACGCCAATTGTGACACCACTAATTGTGACGGCGTAAGACAAATTCAATTTTATTGGCGTCACTAATTGTTCCCTGATCGGGTATTGATGTCTATAACCGTTATTACTCCATCCCACCAGATCTCACACTACAAAATCCCGCGGTACATACGCTTCGTCCAGGAATACCCGATGACCGTGTCCGGCAAGATCCAGAAGTTCAAGCTGAGGGAGCAGTGGAAGCACATCGCTGAAGAATGACTTCGTCAAAAGAAGAAAAAAAAGTCTTAATGCAGCAGTCATGACAACCAAAGGGAGGGTCGTGTCATTTTATGCCAAGGACATGAGCACTGTTGTGTAATAACTTTTGATAGACTTTGTTTTTAACCGTTGTTTTCGTTGTGATCTTGTAAATATTTCTTACTATATCGTATTATGTCTTCCGTTCAGTTTCAATCATTCCTAAATAATCATGTGGTTAAAACTGATGTTCTGGTTGAAGGGAGGAAAGATTTATGATTTTGACATGCCGCGTGGAAGCTGTAAAGATTTCCATCTCATTCCCTTATACTTCATCACACTATTCTGATACACAAAAATGCTGAAAGCTTCCATGTCTGGGGTATATATAGTACAGTAATCGCGTTCTGGGCATGTACGTAGTACATGGTCACTGGCAGTTTGAATGCTGTGATGCTTTCACAAGAATATTCAATGTTTGGTTATCTGTTTGTTTTGTTAAGCTCAATAATAAACTCTATGTTCAGAGATGTGATAGCGCTTCGTGACGAAGAACTCCAGTCACAATGATTATTTCGGTATATACAATTTATTCTGAACCTTATACAAATCCAAATATAACAGCATGACAGTGTTTTATTATGCATAAATCTGGCTAACACTTCTTCTGTGATAGGGCATTGGAGTGAAGGAAGACGCTATACTGCGTATTACATGATGATCGGTCGGGGAGTACATTGTCATGATTTCTCTTTTCCTACCTTTGTGTAACCATGACATGGAAAAATGTCATACGCACCCACAAATATATCATGAATGCAATGGTGACAACGCGAATTATGAAATAAAGTTACCTACACTTGAAATAAAGTTACCTTCACTTGAACAATGTGTATTGTCTAATGCTTTTAGAGATTTTACATGTGCCAAATACGTGTAATTCAGCCATACGAGTATATGCATTAAAACCCTAGAAAAAGACTTATATTGATTTCAAATGATGCCATAATTCTTGAGCAAAATGAATTACGAGCAAAAATGTTAAGTATTAGCAGACTCACTGTTACTATACTGCATGATAAAATAAGTACATTACGAGCAAAAGAAAAAAAAAAGTCCGTACTTTGATTTCCCGATAATGTCGCTTTACAATTTTATCCGTAAAATTCAGAAGGATGCATACAATCACCTTTCATCCAACTCAACTAAGAATAAAGCTTGAATTACACTTCATTCATTATTGTGACATTTCGAGAAATAATTCCACTGGATTACAGGTTGCAGAAAAATAAAAGGCATTAACCTTATTTAGAATACTGCTTGTTTTTGTAGCATCCTGTGACTCTACAATACACGGAAAAGAAATGAAGCTTCCCAATTGGACCCCACGTATCACGTGACATTCTCCAGACGTTATCTCTACATGCTCTCGATGTTTAGTGTACACTTTTTGTTTTGTCGAACCAGTTTGGACAGCTCACGATGATCATGATGTCATCCATTTACATTAAAGTATTCCCCTGATTTAATCAAACTTAGATTTGCACCATCGCACTCCTCTGACGTCGCAGCTTAGTGAGTTCCAATATCTAGGACCGGTATATATAAATGTATTCTGAGCCAATAAAGTTCTTAGGAGAGGTAAATGAAACTCATTAGATTGTCTAGAGGGATAATTATGAAAAGACTGGTTCCAAGGGAACATTGAATTGAAAATACTGGGAAGTGCATTTACATTGTAATTAAACATTAGATGACCAAGTTGAAAAAATACAAATCTTTAATTTTCAAAATCTTATATTTAGTAAATAATGGCTCTGTATGGGAACGTGGCGAGACGCCACAAATAATACGAATAACCTTTTTTTTTTTTTTGTAATAACAGCAGTTTATCCAGTAGATTTTGATGGGCACTACCCCACGCTAAGAGTCCATAATTAAGATACGGTAAAATTAGAGAAAAATGCAACGTCAACAAAGAGGACAATGGAATATGAAACTTGAGTCTTTTAATAATATCAATATTGCATGAAATTATTGTACAAATGTTTGCAATATGCGGCCTCCACGAAAGTTTATCGTCCACTGTGATACCAAGGAATTGTATATGAGATACTCGTTCTAACAAAGTGTCATCAAAAATAATACCTGTGCCTAAATCTTCTATACTATTACTAAAAAGTATATACTTAGTTTTCTGGAGATTAAGTGATAATTTATTAGCTCTTATCCACTGTCTTACTTTTTTCAATTCGGAATTAACCGTATATTGTTTTGCACCTCCCACTCAATCAGCTACAACAAAATCTTACTTTCAATCGATCGCTCCTCAGTTCATAACTGTTCCACTCACCATTTGCTCATCTTTCCTGAAATATTACAAGTATTACTGTACTAGATATTCGGATATTCGATTCGTCTATACTCGTTATCTTCCAATGTGCTGTATAAAACAAATAGTGAATGGTTTTTATTTTGTAATTTCGCATTGGGCATCGAGAGCAATTTCTTTCCATCACACTCGTGACCATTTACGATTTGTAAACTATGTCACCGGGAGACACTAGAAATGTTAAGTGGGAGAAAGAAAAGGCGAGGGGGAGATCGGCCTTACAGGAGGGTCAAAAATGGTTCGCGAAAGTGCATAAAAGGCATTTCATGCAAGGAACGACAGCTGAATGTTTTTGTTTTTTCCGTAATGCATGTATGACTGGTAGAGACTATGAACTGTTAACACTTCAACACTTCTTGAAGGGGCTTGTTCTTTCGTTTGTCTCAGAAAGTTCTTATCATATCTACAATAATACTACAGAAGTCTGACGGAACATTAGTCATGAATGGACCACCATTTTCGTTACACAGCTTGTAAAAAAAAAATGGCGGCGAGTGCCGACTTTGTCTAGCGCAGAGCATATCATGCAGCACTGAAGAAATTATTTTATTGCTTTCTGAAATGCCTTCGTAATGAATTTTAGCCTGTGATGATCGAAAAGATTTGACAGGTCTATCCTGATTCAATCCAGCGCGATGTCCTTTAGTTCTTCTTGCAGTTGATTTTTTTGTACTTTTCCTGAAGCTGTCATCGGATATGCCTCCACGAATCTGACGTAGGTCGGTATCTTGTAGTATGAAATCTGACAAGACATTAAAAGCGACATGCATCAATCGGCATTGTAAAAGTGAAAGTTCGTTCCACAGACGCAAGATGCAATTCACAATGACTTATTCAATAACGTATTTTCCTCTTTATTTCCACTGAAGCATCACTGTCTAATGCTTGTGAAATTCATCCTCCCTATTTTTTTTTTCACTGTCAATCTCCTCTCTCTCTTTCCACCTCTTTGTATTTAGTAATTCTCTTTTTTCTTTTTCTACAGGCTTTTCTACAGGCTCTATTCCCTCGTCCTCTTGTCTTCATTTCTATCTGGGAAGAAGGCTACATACGACTGAACGGACTGAAAGCAATCGATCATATCGCTTTGTAAACACGAAAGACAATGGTGAAAGAGAGAAAAAGAAAGAGAGGAAGAGAGAGGCAGAGAGAGAGGTCTTCGTTGGAAAAGAACACAAGGGCAGGGGTCAAAGGATCGATTTTGTTATCAAATTAACAGTCAACAAATACAAAAAAAAAAAATCATCGCTGATAGACTTCTGTCTGATAGCAATAATCGTAATTATCAGTGTTCAATGCATATGAACCATCCCTATCCCCTTCAGAAAGAATATGTACACCGCACATGGCCGCGACATCCAGCTATATCAATGTCATGTTTTAAGACAAGGTCGTACCTTTCCTTTGCAAAACGTCTTGACTTCTTCCGCTGTAGATTCCATTCCAGCCCTCAGTATTAACACTGCACACACAGCTTCTCCGTAGTTCTTGTGCGGAACACCAATTACCTGTGATGGATATCAAAGCAGTATGGTACACTAAACCACTAAGACTAGTCGAAAATGGTGTCCCATATCGCTGTAACAACCATGTTAATTGCATTGTGAAAGGGTGATGGCGCAATATCGTTGGGAGCTATCGAGTCCTTCTAGGTTTTAGAACTAAACTGATCGTCATCAAGCGCTATCAGCAAAATAAAAGGACATGTTATAGGCCTTATGTACTTAGACCCTGAATCTATTGCTATTGTGTGTATGTGCGTGTGTGCGTATAAGTTTTCACGGGATAAATGGTAAAAACAGTAGGCCCTATATTGTGTGCATACTGGTCAAATATACATGGAACATCTCACCTGCGCTGCAGCGACTTTTGGATGCTTTACAAGAATATCTTCGACCTCTGACGGAAAGACTTTCACTCCACCTCGGTTGATCATTTCCTTTCTGCGACCTACGATTTGGCAGTAGCCGTCTTTGTCAATTGTACCGATGTCCCTGGTGGTGGCAAACAAACTTCTTTTACTCTTTATTTCCTGGTCACTTCCCGACATAACCATCGATTTCCCCCCTTTTTTTAAATGATTAGCATTCGTATCTGTCCATAAATTACTATGATTTTTATATTACAACGTGTGTTTTCCTCATATTATTCATATGCGGTATCATCACTCTCAGTTTAAACATACAGTTTAAACATTATATAGATGATGACTGGCTGGGGAGGGAACATAACCGAATGTTCATCCCGAAGGGTTTGAAATGCTATTGAGGGAGGTTATAAGTCCCGAGACGAAGTCGAGGGACATATAACCTCCCGAAATAGCATTACAAATCGTGAGGGTGGAACGTTTGGTACATGTTCCCGACAACAAAAGTCATTATCTGTTACATTACATGGGTTAGTCAAAATATCACACTTTCGTATGCATTACAATAATCGGTCATCTGCCTTTTCACATTGTATGGAATAGGCAAATTTATCCTATCGATTGCGTTAAAAATAATTATGATCGTTCAATCGTTTGGTACCGTTTGTCATTTGTTACGTGAAAATGTTTCCCATGGGAGAACATTACAAAAATGTTCTGCCCATGGGCGAATATAACCAATGTGCCTCCATCACGTGACTATGTTTAGCCAATCACTAACATGTATTTCACTAACCCATTTAATATACAATTTTGATTCACAAAAGCTGGATACCAAATACCCATTTACTGACCAGTATTCTCAAGAAACCTTATTTTCAAGTGTCCGTAGACATTCTTTATCAAACTTAACTGTTCACAAACACAGTCGTCGGGTGGTGTATCATTATCGTCACAAGAGCATTCATAATAAACAAAGAATACCTTCGCAAAATGACCACTTCGTTTGTTGCTTTGCACGGAAGATATTACTTCTAACTTGATGATACCTTTTCAAAGCTACAATTTGTCTTCGAAGGGTACACGTGATAACCCTTGTAGAGCTTCATCATCTTCTGTCTTACAATTCATTTTATATTTCCCCAGAATATTGAAGGCAATACATAAGACCCATGACCGACCATCCGAGTCACAGTTTTCTTATAAGTGAACGATTGACATTTTGTTCTTACCCTGTTAGATACCAATTGTCGGAGTCAATAACCTCTCTAGTTTTCTCCTCCTGTCCCCAGTATCCCTTCATCACGTTGTAGCCCCTGATGCATATTTCTCCCGTGGAACCCAGAGGGACAATCTCTCTGGAATCGAGGTCTACAATCTTCACCTATGTGTAACATGAAAAAGAATATTAAACTGTTGGATGTGTGATGGCTTGCTCCTTGCTCGCATCATCATCAATAAACCAAATTCATTTTATTTAATTTCATTTCCGACAAAAGTATAGAGTACAATATAACATTTGTATATACAGTGTACAAAAAAAAAATGAGTACAATGTGACTTTTGTATATTAAAGCGAAATTAATGCAGCTCCTATTTTTTTTTACAATAGAACAAAACCTAGTTTATGAAAATAGATAGGCAAACTGTAACTGAATCGTATCAAGGAGAAGATTTCGGAAATGGAGGGAATCGCTAAAAAAAGCCTAGCTTGTAGAATGTAGTCCCATTGTGAGCAATAAATAGTCGTAGGGCCTAATAGTCAAACGAAACAATAAAACAATTTGCCTGAGAAACAGAGGGAACATATCATATAGAATACACAACCTATTAATGTATTACCTGTATTCTACACCGATATATACATTATGTTTATCGAACATACCATAAATACTAACTACAATCCTACAAGGAAGTAAGTACAAGTATGAACATAATTTATGTATTCAAATAACTGAAGTACACACCTCTACGTGTGGCAACACCTTTCCAACGGTGTAGATACGTTTCTCTTCCGGGTCATCGGGTCTACTTACCGAGACCCCACATGTCTCGGTTATGCCATAAGCGGTCTAAAATAGGAAAAAGAAAATAAAACAATCAACAGTTACTGATCAACTGGATAGTCAGAACTGCTATCAACGATGATGGCAAATCACTAGCTCATCGCCTGCTGTTAGATGAAGCCAAAATAATCGTGGTAAAAAAAAAAAAAGTAAATCCGGACTGAAAGAACTTGTAATGAAAGGTCACGAAATGAAATGCAAAACTTGCCATCATGATAGTCCTGATGATGCACAGCATTTACAGCGACATTTATCTATGGATCATTTAAAGGTGCTCGGCTCCCACAATATTATGTCACATATTAATCATTTACAAAGCTGCTGGAAAAAAAAATCATACGGTTCAGATTCAGTGGCGGATTCAGAGGGCGCACTGGGCACGCGCCCCCTCTTTTTTTGTTGTTGTAAAAACAAGAAAAATAAAAGGGAAAATGGGGGTGGGGGCACATGCGCCCCCTTTCATTTTCTAAAGGCGCCTCCCCTTTCAGGAATTCCTGGATCCGCCCCTGAGATTAAGGTAAAGGTTGCAACAATTCCGAAGTTGAATTGGTAAGAGAGTTCCACAGACGTGGAGCAACAGAAGAGAAGGCTCTTATAATAATTCCCCGTAAGTTTTTAGGCGAGTAGGCACCTTTTGGGCACTTGAAGAGTCAATGCTCATTTTTCTTTCACTCACCACGATTTCTTCAGGTCTTAAAATGCCCTTGGCCTGGTGAATGAGTTCGGGTGGAGTTGGGGAGGCGCCAATTATCATTGTCCTGACACCCGACACATCTCGTCGGGTGATCGCTTCGTGACTGAAGAGTGCTACGTACATTGCTGGAGTGCCATAGATTAGAGTGCACCTATGTGGGAGAACATACATGTGCAGACATGAATGTATATACAGATAGATAGATAGATAAGTGCATGACATAATCTTATAGATGAATAGATGGATAGATAGATAGATAGATAGATAGATAGATAGATAGATAGATAGATAGATAGATCGAGAGATGGGAGGGGCCGGGAGGGGGCAGATCACTTGGAGATTAAAGAGAAAGACCTGCAAAAAATCGAAGTGAGGAGTGAAGATATGAAAAAATAAAGAAAATTATTATAGGCGGAGAAAACACAAAGAAGATGAAATGGAAAAGGGAGAGAAGGAAAGGAAAAGGATGCCGAATTAGCACAAAAATTTTGTAACATCTACACAGCTTCAGACATAAAGAAATAGCATGAAGAGATTATATTTATCTGGCAAAGATATGCGGCTGACTATAGATGAATCCGACTTCAGAGCACTGTAACTTATGGCGGCCATAACTGGGGGCTTCCATAGAAGATCAAAAACACTTTCATTGGCTTATGAAATGAGCCAGGTCCGTTGCTATGTCAGTGCATAAATCATCTTAGCATACGTCTTGAAGCCACCAGTTAGAAATTACCATTAAAAGCACTACCCAAACCGAATTGGTCTACATGAAAAATCAGGCACTACAAAGCTATAAGCCTCACAACATTCTTTTTCCATTTCATGCATACAGACATTAGTTTAAAAAAAAAAAATCCTGATTCTGAAAACATGGCAAATTCTCGATAATGCTAGCTAAACCGTGTTACAGTGAGAATGAGATTGTATTTATTTGTTTGGGAGGAGAAATTTGCCCTTTTTGCCTGTTTTGTAATAGGAAAGGTGGTGACAGGAAATATTACTGGAATGAAGCAGGAAACAGGTGTCGTAACGGCCATTAATGGTGCATATTTTTTTAGTTCCCTCATCCATGGAGAGGCAACAAGTTCACTCGAGTGCGTATCCATAGAGAGAACGTGGACATAATAATTATATGAATGTCAAATAAGATGCGTCGAGTACACAACATGTCCACGGATGAAAAGAATGAGGAATCCATTTCTTTTGTACGTCTAAAACGAGAGTTCTTGGCCCTATTTCATAAAGCTGTTAGTAGAGTTACACATGACTTTACGAACGACAGGAATATGAAGTGCAAATATGTGTGCCCATTTTTTCCCTTACGTTTTAACTGCACGTCAATATTTCATATAAATTGGGGCAAAAACACGCTTTCAACTAAATACGTGTGTTTTAACATGTAAAAATAATTATCATCATCTGCAAATTTCAACTTTAGCTATCGAAATTAACAATGATTAGGAAACCCACTTGACTTGCCATATAAGTCGTTCGTTAAGCCGTGCGCAACTTTATGAACAGCTCAATGAAACAGGACCCTGAAGTTCAAACTTTACAGACAGTAGTAGACTGGTAGTGATCATTGCCACACCCTTGACAGCTGCCGGAGAAGACAGTTGTTGTGCGTCGTAGACCAGCCATAAACCTGCCTGATAGTTTTGTATTTCATAACGTATTGAGCCTGTATCTCGACTGGAAGTTTAGAGGCAGACTACCAGGGCATGCCAGTCACTGCAACCCGAGAGAAATGGTTTGACTCTCTGGACCCTGATACCAACGCTGCCAGAGCTCGAGATTGTAACAGCAGTCCTACATTTGTAACTTTGAGGCGCCACTGATGACACGGGTTAATAGGCTGGGGTAAGACGGGAGATGACAGCGGTACCTATAACGATGAAGAGTTCCCTAGAGGTCATCCGTCGAGCTGGCAGTCTCAGAGCCTTGCGCCCATGGAACAGCACTCCGAATACCGACGACATTATAGGAGAGCAGCAAGTCGACTTCGCCGTCGCGGAGGACAGTCGCCATCGTGGTGATGTATTGCTACGAGTGTTGATACTTTGAACTCTTCGGATATAAAGATGAGTATGTTACAGAGGCTCTTCGAGTAGGAGTGTTCAGAAAGAGAGCATTGGGTAGGGTGGTCGCGGTGGAAGATGTCCGGCCCATCACATGGTGAAATTGAATGGTAGGATCAGATTAGCAATGAGGTATGATGCAGAGCAATGTTGAAGTTATTGTGATGGTGTTTGATAGGTAAAGTGAAGGTCAGTACAGGACTTTGCACCTTTAAGGGAGACACAGTTAGCAGGTGAAACGGCGGAACGAGCAGAGGTAGGGCTGTTGGTCAAGTCAGGACCTTCCCATGACGTGGTGTGCTAAAGCTGTTGTGATAAAGGTGTATCGCTTGCACAGGCTGCACAGCATAACGTTTTCGCCACCTATCCAATTCAGTTCTTGGGAAGAGTTGAGTTGAATTGATTGTACTTACAGTTACAAGTGGTAATCGATAGTTTTGTAAACAAAATCTTTGTTGAAAGGTACTACAGTAATGTGTATTTGCATTATTAGAGTAAACCCTAAGCGCTTAGAAAAATGGTATTATTTTTATTATTATTATTATTATTATTATTATTATTATTATTATTATTATTATTATTATTATTATTCAAACCGAATACAACGAATATATTTTGTTGAAATTCAATATCCACGGATTCTCAGTGGATGTGCAGTGAAGAGCTACGATGGAACGGCACAGCAAATCGAACCTTTTGTCGTCAATCGCCTTGATCGTCGCCTCTGGGTCAAAGCCTGGTGACGGAACCACAGAGTGCACACCGAAGGTCACATGACATAGTGACGTCATCATGGTACCGAGAAGGTGGGTGAAGGGGACAGTGCAGCATGCTGTATGAGCCTTGCATGGTTTTGAAACAAAGAAGGGAAATGGCAAATTGTGGATTTTTCTCTTTCAAAGTCAATCTATAGTAATGCGAGTGTCATCGTGTAGAATAAACACCTCATTACATGGCCTGGCCAAGATAAAGACACAATGAAGCAGTAGGCCCTCATTGTTTTCTCGTGATTCCTGATGTTTTTATTTTTTCAGTTTATCGTTCTCACTGCCTGGCAAAGGTGTACTTTCGTGGTACGAGTGAGACTTCTCAAATTACTAGTATCATGAAGTCGATGCGTGCATAAATAGTACAAACTGCAAATATGCCTGCTCAACAATTAAGGTAATTGGTAAATACAGTAATTACTGAACATGAGCGTCGTGAAATGTTAGTATAAAGCGACGGAGGGAAATGAGTGGGGAAACAAACAAACAAAAACAAATAAATAAAAATGGCATGTAAAAACAATCGGCGTGGTTCGAACAAGTCATTCAAGTATAGTGTTAATCAGTGATGTAAAAGAATCAAGTGACATGTTTACGCCATGAAGAAGGTAAAAGTGTTTATGGAATTAGATACAAATTATTCATTATTGAAGTCTTATTCTTTCTATGCTCCAATTTATACTTCGTTTACTTGAGATGACGTTTATGATTAGGACTCAATGGGTAACACAGGACGGAAAATTGTTTGATGGAGTAAACTGGAATCCATGTAGTTGTGCTAACTTTATAATGTGAAATTTCGACAAAGGACATATTTGGACGAGAGAAAACAGAAAATGAGGTAGAGGAACTCACAAACTTGTCAAATTGCAACATTCGTCCCAAATGATACACACTGTTCACAGCGTTGTAATGTGTCAGTGTAGCACCCTTGGGCAGTCCGGTGGTACCCTATATACAACGCAAAGAGAGAAGCTGGATGAGATGCATGGAGGGAGGAGGGCATAGATCTATGTTAGTCATTCATAATTATACGCGCACGCACACGCGCACACAGACACACACCCAGACACACGCACAAACACAAAGGGTGTGTAAGTGTGTGGGTATTACAGTAAAAGGAAATAAATGATGCAACCCAAACAGGTTGTTTGGGTCAGGGGTGGACCTCAACCAAGAGGTGGTCAACAGCTTCAGTCAAGGAGCAATGTGGCCCTGTCATGCAGGAGATTCGAGAGGCTGAGGAGGAGAAGAGATTAGCCAGAGCAGCAGTAGAACCCAAGAACTTGACATGATCTGTATTATGGCAAATGGAGCCACTCCGAAACTCTTTCCTTGTTCAATCAAGTCATGAGCTTTTTTTTCCATTCCAGTCAACCTTCACAAGTGGTACAATGGACCTAACAAAACGTAATGTGTTGGTGTTGAGGAAGAGGAATCCTCCAGCGTATTCTGAGTGTCTGTGAGTTCAGTCTTGGATGTACAAATGGAGGCACGATCGAGTCTTGGAGATCATTTATATAGAGACTAAAGAGAGTGACTAGCCCCAATTCCATAAGTGGTATCTCTGGTGTTGCTAGGCTCCAGATAGATTTTGTTAAGCAATGGGCAAAGCCAAGAGTGATACCGAGAAACAGTCACCCTATAGCATCGATCCTGTCATCAGCTGGCGACTGGCAGGTCAAAGCTGATCTGGACGGGAAGGATATGGTTTCCCATAGTATGTGGTGCCCACACATCTGCGTCCAGTTGTGGGCTAAGTCGGTCAAGGGGGTGCTCAATCTTGGAGAACTGACTGTTCCACGGGAGGACAATATTGACTATTATTACCTATACGAGGTAGTTTTGCGAGGCAATTGCAGTTGATATTTTGCAGGGTTAAAGGTCAGCAGTTGTTATTTTGCAGGGTTAAAGGTCAGCAGTTGTTATTTTGCAGGGTTAAAGGTCAGCAGTTATTATTTTGCAGGGTTAAAGGTCAGCAGGCAATATTCGTTCGCCTCTGCCGGTTTTCGCCACGTCGCTAAGTGTCGGTTACACACACCGTACCGTACACAAAACAATGTGTGCAAACAGTGCAATTTTCCGGTTTTCGCCATTCACTTTACACAGGGAGGTGGGTAGCCTTTTGTCAAGGCCCTCTCGCTGTATGGTAAAGCCCATTACAGCGAGAGGGCCTTGACAAAAGGCTAGGAGGTGGGAAGAGAAAGAGTGGAATCTCTCTCCCCACCATTCCGATCGACCACGAAAAGAAAACATTCCAGGACGTCGCTGGGTGTCGGTTACACGCACCGCAGAAGAACGCTGATAAATCAACTCATACAAGGTCGACCACTTACAGCAGCACTATGCGTCAAACAATGACTAGTCCATTTGTGCTCAATAATTGCAGAGTGACCATCAGTTTTACAACTCTCCAAATTTAAACAGAAGAAAAAATAAAGTGTAAAAGCGTTCAGATGTTTGAAGTTCGCCTGTTACAACTACATATGTATCTTTGAAGTTGGAGTTGAATGATAGTTTGAATATACATTGATGAACAATTTTTCAATTATTCGACATGTTGATGATCTACAGGTAGTCAAATGTGGCTTGATCTATATCATGTGTATAGCCGTATTCACATATTTTCTTGATTTACCTAGGGGATATGTAATAATTATGATATTGACTGACCTTGAGTGAGATACCAGATAAATATTGCCCGCACTGAAAGAATATTGCCCTCGTCTTCGACTCGGGCAATATTCTTTCAGTTTGGGCAATATTTTCTGGTATCTCCCTCGAGGCCAGTCAATATTATATAATTACAAGATATTCTGAGCTGGCAGCAGAGTGTTCAGAGGTTAGAAGGTCTCTTGTTTTCCACTTGAGGTTGGCTCGCGGGTTTGTCGCTCAATCATTGCACAAGTGGTTTCATGATTTGGGCTTTACAAGCGGAGAGACTAAGGATGCATGCTTGCAGAGCTGCAGCAGAGACGGGTTCTGCCTGGGTTTGGACCAACTGGATCTAGAAGTAAAACGCGACCAGCTACTATTTGAACAATGTTATTTTCCACTTTCGCCTTCTGTTTTTTTAATTACTACCAATGGGGAAAGTGACGCATTACACTGCTGACCCACTACCAAAAGAGAGTACTGTAAATAACTGCAAAAACTCCTAGTGACTGGTGGAGAACAACTCATGATCCGCCTTGGTAATCCATGAATTTTTACCAGCATCTCGTGTTTATTCAACTTATATATGCAACATACATACGGCGGATTATTCATACTGTACAAAAATCGGGATCGAGGTGGGAGAGACACTCTCATCAGGGGCGTCACCAGCTTTTTTTCAACGGGGGTGCGTTTTGACCCTAATGTAACGAGATTTTTTTTTTTTGACAGACATTTGGAATATAGGAAGCTCTCAATCCCTAGACTTTTACTGTTTTTGAGGGAAACCAAGCGGGGAAAGGGCACCTGCGTAGCTAGGATTTCATCTTGGGGGGGGGGGGGGTGTTAGTATGCGAGGGAGCGAGCAAGGGGAGGGGGAGGGTGTGGAAGAGCACTTTTTGTATTTTGATGTTGTAAATGGTGCAATTTGATGCAGGTATTTTACGTGTTTTATCGACTTGAAACAGTCCCACTTGTTTAAGGTATCAGTACATTTTGAAGTAATTGTTATTGAACAATTTGTCTATAAATGGTACAATTCAAATAAACTTCTAGCAATGATTTGTACACTGATGTCATGAACGCAACCGAGCCCGAACAAGCGGAACGAGCAAGGGGGGGGGGGGGGTTGTGGGAGGGGGTCGTCCCCCTATAAATGGATTATGGAATGACGGTGTGAAACGACAAATTACTGGCAGCAATATCGGGAGAATGGCTTAACGATTACATGCGAGCGAGCGGAGGGAGCGAGCTTTAAAATTTTGACATTTTACAGTCCCAAAACTACCATTGGGAGCTATATTTTTTCGCTCTGGAAATAAAGGGGAGAGGGCGCACCGGGCGCAAATGCCGGCAATTACTGGCAGCAACATCAGGAGAAAGGCATAACAATTAAATGCGAGCGAGCGGAGCGAGCGAGCTTGAATATTTTGACATTTTACAGAAAAAAGAGCGCATGCCACCAGGCGCAACTACTGGCAATTACTGGCAGCAACATCAGGTGAATCGCATAACGATTCAATGCGAGCGAGCGAAGAGAGCGAGCTTGAAAATTTTGACATTTTACAGTCCAAAAACTGCCGTTTGAAGCTATATCTTTTTTGCTTTCGAAATGAAGGGGGGGCGCACCGGGCGCAACTGCTGCCAATTACTGGCAGCAATATTAGGAGAATTTAAATACGAGCGAGCGGAGTGATCGAGCTTGAAATATATATTTATATATATTTTTTTGCAGTAAGGGATGGGGGGGGGGGCGCACCGGGTGGAACTGCCGGCAATTACTGGCAGCAACTTCAGGAGAATGGCATTACGACTAAATGCCAGCGAGCGGAGGGAGCGAGCTTGAAAATTTTGACATTTTACAGTCCCAAAACTGCCGTTTGTAACTATACTTTTTCGCTTTGGAAATTAAGAGGGGGCCGGGGGGGACGCCCGGTGCGCCCCTCCCCCTCGATCCGCCACTGGTAGTCAAGGGTGTCGGTTTATGTTCATGACTGGGGGAGGTATGACCAGCTAGATGGCGTCGAAGTGACCAAGCATGGGAAGGATGTCCAAAATCTATCTAAATAGTAAACACTGTGTAGAATACACTAGTACTAGTAGATATGTATAAAATCAGTGCTGCCAGAACCAGGGGTGCGAATTGTTTTTGCCCATGATTTTTTTTTTTTTTTTTTTTTTTTACCCCGATGCAAAATTTCAAAAAAAAAAAGAATAGATAAAAAATTATTATTATTTAGGGTCCGGCGTTGAGGTCGCTTGCTTGTTTGTTTGGTTTTTTTTTTTAGGGTCTAAAGGGGGGGGGGGGGGTGCGTTCGCACCCAACGCACCCCCCCCCCCCCCGCCCCCCGGTGAGGCCCATGCTCACCTCCCCACAGCAACCATCAAGCTACTACACAATTCCATTAACAAAATATAATTATTATATGGGAACATTTTAAAGTAATGTACCGATGTAAAAATGATGTTGCTCGGATCGCTGCATCGACTGACACTCCGACACTCTCTAAGTATCTTGGTCTCCTGGTCGGACCCCACAGACATTACGTCATCCATGACGTAAGTGCCAGGACGCTTCTCTCCTCCGTACATGATCACGCTCCGCAAATCAGGCAATCTATAGAAAAACACAGAAGAATAATCCATGTATCATTGCTATGTCTATAAACGCATTATACAGTTATGATACTTTATGCACCTGATTGACAAATTGCCCTACCTCGACGTAAATAAGCACTGAATTGATCAGTGTTGTAGAAGTAGCCATGATAAAAGGAATCGTGGGCGTATATATCATACGTACTCGAGCAGGATTCGAACCTACGACCTCCTGATTTCCGGACAGGCGTCATCTCTACTAGACCACCGAGCTCCCGCCAGACAGCAAGTGTTGGTTGTAATCATTATAACATGCAGCGGGTACTGCGTAATTATCATGGCTATACAACCCTGATCAATTCAGTGCTTATTTACGTCGATGTAGGGCAGTTTGTCAATCAGTTGCATAAAAACCTCTCGATGGAAGAATTTCATGAATTCGAATAGTCACGATCCTTTACTTAAAAAGCAAACATACAAATGTTATGAAACTTGAGCCGTATACGAATGGAAAATAAAATAAAATAAAAAATATATGAAAATGATGATGATGATGCCATGAACCCCTCCCGCAAAAGGAAAAAAAATCGTAAATTTTGGTCACATTTTCCGAATCAAGATTAAGCTTATAAATTGTGTACATCATTCTGTCATTACGTTATCACATCTGAGAGATTTGACATGGTATACATCTTTGAAAGCGTTTACAGAGCAAACTAGATGTCTTTTGAAGAACTTTCTGTAACTTAGAACAATAACATCAGTGGCGGATCCAGAGGGGGACGCATCGGGCGCGCGCCAGCCTCTTTATTTTTATTTTTTTTTTGGTCAAAACAAAAGAAATAAAAAGAAAAAATGGGGGTGCGTGTCCCCCCCCCCCTCCCCCTTTACTTTTGTAAAGGCGCCTCCCCTTTACGGAATTCCTGGATCCGCCCCTTGAAATTACACTGTAATGAAAAGCACTATTGCCTTGTCTTTTTACGACGAGCAGAATACAAAAATTCTGATACTGGTGAATTAGAGGCTGCCTGGGTGAACTTAATGTCCATTTTTTTTTTTTTTTTTATGTACAAAAATATCTATGAAGTTGTTAGAATTAATGAACCCGTATGACATAGACAGCACTCGTGAGGAATGAAGCATAGATTTGAACAAACAGTGATACGGGATTAGAATTGATGGAGCTATTTCCCACTCTACCTAAACCCCGGTTTTGCGAAAGTGCAAATTCTTTTTGTAGTCGCCGTTCCTATTCAAATATAGGACATATTTTTATGCACGTAAACATAAAGCCGCATTAAGGCAATATTTTGTCATGAAGGCAATTGCGAGCATCGTTACTCGTTGCCGCGGGTAACTTCAGTACGTTCTTCTTAAACGAATAAGAAAAAGAGAACGAAAGAGAGAGAGAGAGAAGAGGTAAAGAGTTAGAAAGGGAGATGGAGAGGTATAGGGGAGGATATACTCTTGACTCCGTATCTTCCCTGGGGTAGCGGATGATATTTCTGGAACGACTTCAGCCATGATGTCATAGTATTCTTGCGTCTTGTACGATGATGCTGAGACGATGGTCTGTACTCCAGCCTGCAAGAAGTGATTATGTTAAAGTGAATGCTATGGTAAAAAGTTGTAGGCTTAAAGGAATCATAATATGGAGATAGAACACGAAGAGAATTTAAAAAGTCACGTACATAGATTTAGACTTATGTTAATACGATTACCGAGTGCTGTGATTAGCTGAGGGACTACTTTTTGTTTTGAAATGATCACCATATCGTTATGATTCCTGGTGCATACATTCTCACTCAAGTTGGTAGTACCGTAAACGTTAACGTAAATTGTAAACGTTTATTTTTGTATTTTATGCATGTGGTACATGTAGTTCTCTGATCGCACTGCGTAATTACGACTTTTTTACAGCTTCAGTTTATTTGAATATATTACTCACATCGAAATAATCACGAATATAACAATTGCTTCATTTGCACTGGAGTGGAATTCCGCACCTTGTTCACTTTGACTTAAATCAATACAGTATAATCAATCAGAGGTTTCTTCGAAATCGGACATAAAGAAAACTGTGATGAAATTCTTGAATTCAACACGTTTCCATGAAACAATAAAATCGGTTGCAATCATACATTTCCTAATCGGCGGGACCGGTGTAGTCTAGCTGCATGCCGTTAACATATTTACTGATTTTCTAAGATGGTCGATATGTTTGGTGATGCATGGCATTATTACCTCTCCTATGTATACAATTTTCTACGTGTGATTGCGCTAATAGCAGTGTCTCGTGAAAACAACTGTAGGGCCTAGTTTCAAATTCGTAGACTCTCTAAATTCTAGTACGATCTTGATGAAAATATGAACGATTCCGTTCGTCAAGGTTTTATCCTTATAATCAACATCAACTTGATCATGTTATGATTTGCACTTTAATTCGCATAGTTGCCGTTGCTGCAATTAGTGTAATCTAATAGGTTTGCAATAAGGAACACGCCGGGATCCAGACTGATTAAAGACAGACTTGTTCATTAATTGCTGCTGTTATGTCCAACCCTTTTCCATGATACCTGAGATGCCATTTGTCGAAGTTCAGCTGGCCGACAAGCCGGGTTGATATTGACCAAGATGGCGCCTATGGACGCCACAGCATACTGTGTGTGTAGCCACTCCAGGGTGTTGGGTCCCCAGATTCCCACCCGGTCTCCGTGGCGTACCCCGATGCGAACCAGGCCGAGGGCGAGGCGGTCAACCTTCCAACACACACGAAACAATATGTATTTATAACAAAGTGTATAAGATTCAACTGAGACTTTACAAGCAGCGACTGTTGATGGGCAAAAGCTATTGCAACGTTGAATTATTGACAACATTGTCATATATATCGATTCTGTACATAGAAAACGTGTTGACTTTGACCATTAATAATGTATGATAATATACAATAAAATGATTTAGTTTCCATTCAATGAAGCTCTCAACAAAACAAAACAAAAGAAATTCAACAATTACATCACTGTTCACAGAGAATCCAGCTCTCTTGCTTTAAGAAGGCCATTTTCTCAAAATCTCTCGCTCGCTTCCACTTGAGTTTGAATTTCTCAAGCTCTAGCAGTGTTTCTCCCGCCCAACTCAAGTTTCATGAAATAACTAGTATATTTCAAAAATAAAAAATGATAAAAATCAAAAATAAATATATAATTGTAATAATTTAAATAAAAAATAATTGCTGCGACAAGGCGGTCCCGCAAGTGGACGTCACGTTGCGCTTGGCGCTCTTGATGATTATTATGTGCACGTGTTTGGTGCAACACAATCTCCAGTTTGCAACTGATTGACAAATTGCCCTATATCGACGTAAGTAAGCACTGAATTGATCAGTGTTTTAGTAGTAGCCATGATAAAAAAATCATGGGCGTACATACTCGAGCAGGATTCGAACCTACGACCTCACGATCACCGAACAGGCATCATCTCCACTAGACCACCGAGCTTTTGCCCGACAGCAAGTGTTGGTTCTAATCCTTAAAGCGTCTCGACGGAAGAATTTCATGAATTTCAATAGCTGCATACTTTAAGATTTAGAACCAATCTTTTTGATAAACCAAACTTTTTTGATAAACCAATCCGCAATACAAAAGGGCACAATACTGGATGAAAAGATGGAGGCTCGTGTTACACCTGTTTACAAGGGAGGCAGCAGAGGTGACATTAGCAATTATAGACCTATTTCTGTTACCCCGATTTTTGCCAAGATCAGAGTAAGTTGCTTATGACCAACTTCAGACTTACTGATTGAAAACCACTTTCTTACAGATAAACAATTTGGCTTTCGTCCAAAGCACTCCACCCAAGAGGCATTGTTAAATGCAACAGAAAAGTGGTTTTATACCATTGACTCTGGTAATATTGTTGAGGTAGTAATGATACATTAAAAAAAAGGCTTTTGACACAGTAAAACATTGTATATTGACTCAAAAAAAAGAATGGTTCTGATGAAAATGCTGTAAGATGGTTTGAAAATTATCTGTCGAACCAGTCACAATGTACCTTGGTTTCAGATAAGGAAAGTATAAACTGTGGTGTACCACAGGGAGTCCTGTTTGTACCTGTCCTCTTTTCCTTAGCAATGTGAATGAATTGCCTTCTGCTGTTAAGTATAGTGAATTGTCACTTTGCGAAGATGACCCTTGTTTATTTTGTTCTGCAAAGAAACCCGATGACATTGTTAAACGGTTAATTAATGAAGACCTTGTTTCAGTATGTCGCACTGTGGTTATTGGATAACCAAATATTCGTGAATACGAACAAGTGTGAACTTAAATTTCTTCGTACACCATTACGTCTAAAGAAAATTGAACCAAATGCCAGGACTATGAATGTACTCATTGATAATTATGTAATTCAGGGAACCGATACGTGTAAATACATTGTATCTGGGAGTAGTGATAGATGAGAATCTGCAATGGAACGCCCACGTTGATTACCTTCATTAAGAAAAATATCTTCTTAGGGCACGTAATATGACTGATTTCCGTGTTTTGTTGTTATTCTATAAATCTACATGATAGTCACATTCTGACTATTGCAACGTAGTCTGGGGGATACAAGAAAGCGTGACTGTGATTAATTACAGGTTCTCCAAAACCGTTCTCTAAGAAATGTCACAAACGACTTGTCTACATCTTGACCTTTGAGGTCCAAACAATATTAGCTTATTCTCTTTACAGAGCTGTCAGGCAGATTGGTCCCCGTGCATCAGTTAACTCTTTATTCCTCGTGACACTTAAGTTACAATACACGATCTGGCTATTTTCAACTGAAGCTTCCTAAAGCAATTACTGCAAGCGTATATAGGTACGCATAATATTACTATAGAGGCACTAAACTGTGGAACAAGATTTAAAGATCGGTAACTTCGTCCATGTCATTTGAGGCATTTAAGCGATACGTAATCTGTAACTGAAAATGTTTTATTGCTCCATAACTATGTTTGATTTATTACATTTTTATTTCATGATTGCTCAGATGTTAAACTGAAATTTTGTTGTTATTATGTGTATTTTGTTTTATTCAGATTAATTTAGTATCACGTCTTTTGAAAGGTTTATTGTCTGTTGTTGTATACTTGCTACGTGATTTTTGCTTATTGCTGATGTACTTTTAAATCTATATTCATGTAATGGTATGCAGTGTATTATATATTATTTATTCATGTTAGGGGATTGTAATGGAATCAACTTTTTTAATCTATTATTGAAAATGTGAACTGCTATGCCATATATAGCTGTGTTATATGTATTTTACATTTGAATCTAAGCTTGTTCTTTGTGTCTTGTGTCACTCTATATGACATTGTTGTGTATACATTATTTGTTTTTATTTAAGCTGTATTTTTTTTTTTTTTGCACTTTACTGTTATTTATGCATGTATGCGGACCCCTATGGAAACCAGCTTTGCTGATCAGGGCGTTTCACTCCATGAAGTGGCAATAAATTCAATCAATCAATCAATTCTTTTTGCCGGAGGTGACATCTGTGCTATACCAAGTATAGACTTTAGAGCCTTGTTTATAATGCGTTACATTCATGTCATCAGCCTGCTCAGAAATTCATGCGTTTTCTAATGGTAATTGCTGCACGTATGGCATTGCTGTGACCACTACATACACCATGTACACTATATGGGCGAATGACAAATTCTTCCACTTGCAATGACTTGCACATCTCCTAAGCAATACAGTTGGTTCAGTTTTTTTTTTTCTAGTACATTGTAGGCTCTATATGAAAACAAACAATGCACACATTATTTTGTTCCATATAGGCCTATGATAAGTATTATGCACAAGCTGCATACCTCTGTGTGTAGGTCTATTCAATTCATGGTCCGAGTATACTTCTCTCAGACTGAATGCGGTATATATACGTGCCTCGACCGCCGCATGATGGTTCAGACAGTTATATAGCATTTTCCTATTATACGCTTATGTAGTTTCTTCTGCCTCATCCAATTAATGCTACTTAATGAGTATCTATATTGCCTGATTAGAATCATTTAACATGTAATTTTACATTATCCTCTTTCAATGCAGGGTGGATCAATTTGCAGTGTAATACGCTTGCTTTACCTCTGGTTCCAGCGTTTCTATGCTCCTTAGTAATCATTACACTTATACTACTCATACTTTGAAGTCGTTATGAACTAGATTCTAGATAATCATGCTCCTATACTTGGGTATTTTATGCTTTATTACTATATTTTTTCACTCAGTTCTTATGCTTTTTCTTTTGGTTTTTTTTTTTCTTTCTCCTTTCTTTTACTTCTTCTGCCCTTTATACCTTGCTATTTTAGCTTTCATATAGTTTCATCATTAGTACTTTGTGTCCTATTCTCCACTGCAAAGCAAATTTATATTAGTATTTTTTTCCTGGAACCTGCGGTTACAAGTTTTGCTTTTGACGTTCCTTCATATTTCACATATTATCAAGAATTGTCTTTTATGTACATAAAATGCTGACACACTTTCAGTTATAGTCATGACCCGCTTTATATCATACTTTGTATCTTGGGTATCTTGCTTGTTTGTATATATTGGGGTACTTAGTATATTGTATAGATGTCAAGTGAAATATGAAAACAAACGTGCTGAAACTGTTCACTTTGTCTCGAGTGTAAGACTAGTGCAGTTTCAGCAATTCAGTTTCATTCATTTCAAAAGTTCTACATAAAATTGTCGCCGACATTTCTCTCCCATGATAATAGTGTTCTGGTGTTGCATTGAAATTCAAGTATTCAGGTCTTGTGAGTTGAACTTGCAAACAGAGAGGTAAACCAAAAGGTAGAATTTCTATACCTCCCTCCCCATTATATTCCGAACACTTCGTGACCTAGATTTAGGATCGAATATTAGACTTTGGACCCAACGTACGTGGTCCCAGACGCAGTGGGTATATAAGGTTCTGGTTAATTCTAGTCTCGGAGGCCTGGTCCACCTGGCAAAAGCTGAAAAAATATTGAAATCCGAAATTGGCAAAGATCATGAACCAAGTTCATATTATCCAGTAATGTAATCATCTAGAAGGGATATCATTGGAGGGTCCAGATTTTGATCATCACTCCACAGATAGTTTAAGCGCACTGCCCTTGTATTATGTTTTCTGTTCGTGATAACCCCGATGTTTGACCGAGGTTTACCTGACTATACAACAGCTCCTGTCAGCAAAGCGAATTCCAGCTATATACAAGATGCAAACGAAGCCGACGTGTTCATTTTCTTTCGTGCATTTAGAGTCTTCTCTTCTTCTTGCGTATGAGACCTGCTGTTATGCTACGTCTTGGAGGTGCCGCAGCCATTCCACAGTTGCTGGGCATGGGTTGGTCGGGTTAGTGTGGGATCCTAGAGGTGGTCCGAGCTCGGTACATTCGAGAAGGATGTGGTCCGCTGTCTGATCAGGTGCACCACACAGACAAGCTGCTGAGGAACTGAGGCCCCAGCGATGCATATTGGCCCCGAAGCGACCTACTCCAGTGCGGAGGCGGTTCAGGGTGACCCACTGTCTACGAGGGAGATCAGCTCCTGGTGGGATGGTTATGCCAGGGGGGATGGTGAACTGTGTGGGCTTTGTCGTCTCTTGCCAATCATGTTGCCATTTCTCCATAATAGGTTGAAGTTGGAGGTTCCTAGTGATTTGCATGACGGCTGAAGGGTCGACGAGAGCGTAGGCGTTGGCGGGTGAGGTTTTGGGCTCTGGTGACGCGAGCATGTAGGAGGTGTGAGGTGTCTGGAAGAGCCTTCTTCACAAGAATTGCCATGTGGTGTTCTCTACGGAGTGCAGGTGGGGCAATTCCAGAGAGGACAGGGAGGTATTTCACTGGGGTTGGTCGTAGGCAACCGTTGACTATTCTCATGGTGTCGTTGAGAGTAGCATCCAGTTTGTTGACATGGGAACTCCTACACCATGCTGGGGCAGTATATATTCTGCAGCACTATAGACGAGTGCGAGGGCACCTGTTCGGAGAGTGCTTGTGTGGGCTCCCCAGGAAGAACCAGCAAGGCGGCGTAGAAGGTTGTTCCTTGATGTCACTTTGCCACGTAGTGCCTCGATGTGCTGTTTGAAGGTGAGTTGCCTATCCAGTTTCACCCCGAGGTAAGTCGGGGTGGGGTTGTTCGGGAGTGTTGAGCCATCCAGCTTGACTGTAAGCTGTCTGTGAGCTTCCTTTGTGTTCAAGGTAAAGGGTGTCGCAGTGGTTTTTGCGTAGCTCAGTCTTAGTCTCCATGTCCTCAGATACTTGGCGAGAGCATCCATGTCATTTGACAGTGTGTTTTCAACCGTTTTCCAGTTTCTGCCAGAGTACAGGAGTACAAGGTCATCTGCATAGGCGTACTTGGACGATGAGGTTGAGGGGAGATCACTGAGGTAGATGTTGAAGAGTGTTGGAACCAGAACTGAGCCCTGGGGGACCCCATTTTTTAGACGGCGCAATCGGCTGACCTGCCCATCGCTTGTCTTCAGTATAAAGCTGCGGTTAGAGATGACAGTGCAGATAAACCGCACGAGATGACGGTCAGGAATGGTGTGAAGTAGCTTCAGGGTAAGACCCCCCTGGTGCCATACCGTGTCGTAAGCAGCTGTGAGGTCCACCAAGATCACGCCTGCCTTGTAGCCATTTTCGAAGGCTTCCTCAATGTCATCGGTGAGGTTGACAATATCTTAGAGTTCTTTTAGAGTTATCATGACTTTTAGTTATCATGACATTTAGAGTTATCATGACTTTCTGTTTCTCCCACTCCCTCCCTATGATAGATAATAGTAGATAGATAGATAGATAGATAGATGAATAGATAAAAATATGAAAGCTTTTTCGCAAGGAGCCCTAAAGGTGTCTGTAGTCTGTGTGTGACTGCATTGTTAACTCGCCTCGCTCCTAAACCCGTTTTCATGTTGTTCATAATGAATATCGGCGTGTTACCTTTCTCGGTTTGTTTGCAAAGAAAAGGGGTACGCAATACTATGTAATGCAACCTCCCCCGCCCCCGCCCCCCATCAGCCTTGAACAATGCGAGAATGTCTGAAAATAAGTGCAGTGTGACCGTAAACGCTGTTCATGCATGGGCATAATTATGATTGCTAACCTAATGGAATTCAAATCCCAAGCATTGTATACGCATCAACTTGAACGTGTACTCTATAATGTATTGTGTGATCAGATGTTTTCAGAATCGGAATATCACAAAAGCGTCGAAGATTTATATCTTCTTTTTTTTTCTTTTCATCGAGTAAACTTTTCATCGAGCAAAAGATTACTCGTGACGCTAGCGGTCTCCTTTTGTTCCTCTGCAACTGAGAATGCCATTTAAAACCGTATGGGGCGATCATGCAGCGTCATAATGGTTCTTTTGTAAAGGCACTATGAATTTATAATCAATGTTAAAATCAACCAGAGGGTGGATGTAAAATACCTCGATCTAAGGACAGACATCCATGCAAACACACATGACGATTTAATCCCGCCCACAGCTGTACATAGACGTCAAATGATAATGAAGCACTTTTGGAACAAACACAGTGTTACCACAGTGTGTTCACATAGTTGACTATGTGTAAACAATGTGTTAAACACGTGGTCACAGCGTTGTCACAGTGTGGTATTTGAGATCACATAGTGTACCACATAATTGGCATACCGAACACAGAGTGGCACACATATACCACAGTGTGGTATAGCGTTACGACAGTGTGTTCACATAGTTGACTATGTGTAAACAATGTGCTAACCATGTGGTCACAGCGTTGTCACGGTGTGAGATTTCAGATCACATAGTGAACCACATTATTGGCATACTGAACACAGAGTGGCACACAATCTATACCACAGTGTGGTATGTATCGAACTACATTGTATGTGTAAGCCCTGTGTTCATAATGCTACCACAGTCTGGTATTTCAGTTTAAGTGGTTTACCACACAATCCCCACATAGATGAAATACTAAACACACTGTGAATCATGTTTGACACAGTGTGGTGTATTTTTAACTATGTGGAAACACTGTGTTGATAGTGTTGTCATACTGTGGGATTTCAGATCATTTATTTACCATATAATCTACACAGACTTGGTATACCGGACACTGTGACTTGTGCTTACCACAGTGTGGTATATATTGAACTATGTGTAAACCCTGTGCTCGGTGTTGTCACTTAGTGGGTTTCAGATCATTCACCTACATCATCTCCACATACTTGGCATACTGAACACACTGTGTGGTATATATTGAAATATGTGTACTCCTGTGTCCTTAATGTTGTTACACAGTGGGATTTCAGATAATTGTGACCCGCTACAACAAAAGGATCCGAAAGTCGGCATAGGACATCTTTCTGAAACTGACATCACATTATTTCCTTACTCTTCTTCTTTGATTTCATATATACCACAACTCATAAAAGTACTCGGTTGCGGAGATATCGATGATTTTATCAGCGCATGTCAAGTGGGTGAGGAAATCAGAGTTTCAAGAAAAACGCCTTCAAAGTTTTCCTTCCGACGCTATCATGATCAAGGGGAGGCAAGACAGTTTTCACCGCTTGAAATTAGCAGACATGCTCCTTGCGACTTCCGCGATGTTCATTCAAGCTTAGCGCCAGCGTTCTAAGCACGACCAATCAGTAATCAGGATGCCACGCAATGACCAATAAGATCACTCTTTCGTTGCTTGGGGCGGAGTCTAGCTGGGGCGCTAAATCCAAATCTTCGGACACGTTTCTGTTTCGTTGAAAGTCGGAAAATCATGGCTTAGAAAAACGCTGATCTCTTGCCTTTCCTTTTATCATTTAGCTTCGAAATTCGGCAGTTTGTAGGCCAAAAATTAGACTACAAAATTATGCCAAAAACAGAAATTCACTGGTTTCGACCAATTTTGATGATGTGACTTCAAACTCGATTTTCTCGGCTCAGCCGTCAGCGACTTTAGGAACCTTTTGTTGTAGCGGATCACAATTGATTTAACACAATAATATCCACTTACTAGATGTTCAGGAAAAAAAAAACACTACATCTTTTTTTGAATAACTAAAAAATAATGAAATTAACTTTCCTCAAGCTTACACACTAGGTAGCCGTTGAAAAACGCACAATTTTGGTGGGTACTGTTTCAAAATATTTCAGGAAATAGCATACAACAAGATTGTATGCCTATATTAGCTACCTACTGTGTAAATTTGTGGAAAGTTATATTTTCATGGGTTTTCAGTTATTCACAATCAAAAGCGTAAACTTTTTTTTAAACATCTACTACTTTGACACACAATGACTCATGTTTACCACACTGTGGTGTATATTGACCTTTGCTATAGTATTGTCAGTATGGGATTTCAGATCTTGTACTACCACATGGCATGTTAATCTTTATAAAACCAGGCTATTTCTGGTTCTAATGGTGGGGGGGGGAGCATTTTACCAGTGTGGTCAAAGGATTCAAGTATTGTAGTTTATGAATAAATGTACATTTATGTATTCGATTACATGTACTCCCCAGAGTTTTTATCAAGTTTGTAAAGCCACTTAACTGGTCTTACTATCCAATAAAGTAATAAACCAATGACTTATGGCTAGACAATATACAACACAATAAGTACACAGTAGTTGCGAATGTTCAATACTTATACATTTTTCTAATTTCAGTTGAGAATATGACCTATACATGTCATTTATTCAACCCTCAGATGAATAAATCATGCATTTAGAGTTGCGTTAATACTGTTTACGGATGCATAACATCAAACACCAGAAATGATATAATACTAGGAGTATCTGTAGTTGTGGAAAGAGAACAAAAAGTTACATGTTATAACTTCCCTGTTTCTCTCACAAATCACATGCTTTCCTATGTTTTCACCAGGAGGTATTGCATACAATCTATTGGTCACACGTTTCACTACTCTGATGTGTCCAGCATCAGCATGGCTCTCCCTGTCTCTATTCTTTACAAATGGGCCATCATGCTCTACATACTTAATGAGAGCAAAGGCATCACAATCATCTTCCAAAACCACAAAACCATGTACAAATGCCACTTCATTGCCCGTTACTTGCACACAATAATTTCTTCTCGTAGTGTGCCGAGAATATTCAGTAGCATGGATTCATACTGTGTTTACAATTGCTTTCTTGTACACTTTAATTACAGAAAAATGTCACAGGATATTCTTGTGGTTGTTGTTTTTTTTTTTTTTTTTGCTTTTTTTTTTTTTTGCTTGACATGCTATACAACAGCAGTACCACATACTTAGTAGTAGCAACTGGAATAAAAAACAAAGCAAAAACAAAACAGAACGCATATTCCAGAATCTCATTAATAGGTAAGTTATGCTGTGAAATATGACAATTAATTTAAGCAGTACTTAACCTGTCCTATACTCCTACAGTATTACCTATTAAATGGGAGTGCTGGGGTATAGCATGTGATACTTCATGTGCTATTTCTGTGGTATTCCTGTGGTATTCCTGTGGTATTCCTGCGGTACAGATTTTTGCATAGCTCCTGAAAATTCATAAAAAGCAACCTAAATTTTAGAAAATTCATAAAATACTTCTAAATTCGAAGTATTTATGATGGGATTTCCTTTGCACTATTGTCTAATAATGTTGTGTTATACCCAATGTCATAATTTTTGTTATGAAAAGGTAATTTCATATTCAATAACAGTGTTATCTAGTCAGTAACGGTGCCTTCATGCATTACAAATATTGATAACCCTGATGACTATGTGGTGTCATGTGTACTGATACACCTGATGACTATGTGGTGACTATCACAATGTACTGTGGTGGAATATGTGGTGACTGCCACAGTGTGGTAGACTGTGTGGTGAATACCATAGTGTGGTGAACTATGTGGTGACTACCACTGTGTGGTAGACTATGTAATCTCCGTTCATCAAACTCGCTAAAATTACAGGTACCTCGAATCAAGCATGATTGGGGGGATCGGGCTTTTTCATAATATATGGGCTCAAAACTATGGAATGGCCTACCAAAATCTCTTAGAGAAGCATCTTCCATTGATGGTTTCAAAAAGAATCTCAAGACATATATTTTCAATTTAAATTAACAATATTGTATACCTGTATGTATAGTATGTGTACGTATATAGGCCTATTGTTTGTTGGTTTATTGTCTTAATTTCTGTGATACTGTTGTAACGTGACACAATATGTACTCTGTTCTATAGCGCCTTGAGTATCTTTTTTAGGTTATTATTATTATGTGGTGAATACCATAGTGTGGTAGGCTATGTAGTGAATAACAAAGAGTGGTGGATTATGTGGTTACTACCACAGTAATTGTGGTTATAACCCTGTGGACACAGTGTGTGAGACTGTGGTTTGATTCACAGTGTATTTAATATGTGTTTTGGACCATGTGGTAACGCTATGTTGCAGTGTGGTGACGCTGTGTTTCACGCTGTGGTAAATACACAGTGTAACCACACGTCCCAAATCACATATTAAACACCATGTGTTCAACACTGTGTTACACATTGTGTTCCTCACTGTGTTAGACACTGTGTGCCACACTGTGTTACATAGTGTGGTGAAACACTGTGTTCTTTCCATAAGGGAGGTAATAATAACATTATCTTAAACTGATATGAAGGCAATGAAAAACAAACTATGTGATACAGTGATACAGTTTCGTAAATATCATGACATTAGTAAAGAAAAAACGGTTGGAAATGGAGGGAATTGCTATAAAGCAGAGCTTGTAGCCTGTATCCCCTCATCAAAAAAAAAAAAAGATGTCTAGTTATTAAAACAGATAAAAACGAGACAAAAAAAAAGGTAAAGGAAGACAGAGACGAAGTAGGCCTACACACATACAGACACAGTAATAAAAACTAGACGAGAGAAATAGGAAGGGTAAAGTAAGCGTGGAATGAAAAACAGGAGGAGATTACCTATGTAGTGGACCGAGAAAAATGAGAAGGAAGAGGAAGATCAAATTGTGTTTCTTAAAATTATTGCTTTCGGACGTTTTGTTATACATCCGTGTAAAATAGTATTATATACCATAGTGCTAAATGCACAAGCGCCTGAAGAACGAGTTCAAGCACAAAGATAAATTAAAAGAGATGCAAACAAAGATATAGGGTCCATATTAGATTACCTCATCTTTGAACTGTCGGAAGGTCCGTCGAGCCTGGTCTGCGGAGAACACCACGAACTCGCGATCGGGATGCGCCTCCGTAGTCTTTTCCAAGACGTCAGCAATCGTCTTTTGCGAAAGACGATCAAAACCTTCGTGACCGGCCCTATAGTAGCTCAGACCTGAGGCTGATCTGTGCTGTGAGAGTCTAAGGCAAGACATAGAGAGAAAGGATTTTTTTTTTTTTAATGAAAAGCACACATTAATTTTCCTCGACTTATTGCTGACACATTTTACGGGTAATATCGTTCCCACTGCTTTTTGAAAAGAGGCATAAGTCAAGTGGGTTTTTTTTTTTCATTTTGCTAGAAATAAGAAAATATGTTTGACTCTGTTTTCTTTTTATCGTTCCTGCAGTGACGTCACAAACTGTTGTAGTCTTCTCATCCAGTAACTTTTAAAATTCATGACTTTTGAACGGATTGTCCAACTCTCAAACCGAATTGTTGCATTAATCCACGCACATATTTGGGTGGACTTTTTACGTGACAAAGTGTGGTGACGTTGTGACCAATACCAAATTTAGTCAGGAAGATTACTCGCATTGTTGACGTTCATATCGATAATGAAAAAATTTTGTATAAGTAAGCCATGTTTTTATGCTTATCTTCTACTCCAAGCGGATTTAATATAATAGATATGATAGTGATATTAAAAAAAGTTGTTTCCAAAGATTGCCCTCTCATTTTGTTTCAGTTTGACTCTTTCGCACAGGTTTTGCTTGTAGTATCTTGTTAATCCACCAACTCAAAATTCAGATTTTATGGAAAGATGAAATGTGATGTTAGTCATGTACCTATCCCAAACGATATATCATAGGTATCATAAATCTTTATATTGTAATGAATAGCTGCTATTCAGCTCAATGTTGTCTCGTGTGTTAGAGCAAATTTCTCCCTGGTACATGAGTGTGTTGTCAGTTAAGAGATTATTATTGTTCATTGAGCGTTTGAGATGGTGCCTATATGCGTTATAATGAGTTAAGCAGAAATCAATTGCATTTCAATATAAATAATTTGTGACGATCTTATGACTCGGAGGTTCAGATTTGGTAATGGTGGTGGAAAACCTAACTAAAAAATACTCTTATAGTGGGCCATGTTAATAGTATAATGTAGGCCCTACTTTCAAGTTTGTTTACGGCAGATCCAAGTGTGGGCCCCCTCGGGTTTGGGATCAAACTGGGGACCAATTTTCACACTTGATCTTCTTTTTTTTTGAACATTAATTGATGGTCAATTTTAATTTACTACAAACTTTGTGGCTATTATAGCTCAATTAGACGGAATATACAAATGGACAACATGCCCTCCTGGAGATCCCCCAAAGATTCCCAGGTTCGTTATGTTTAGTCTTGGGTAATACCGTGGTCTACAAGAATGTGTGGAAGGTGAACTGCGGTACTCGGGAAATGTTTACTGATGATTTGTATCCAGCGATGACATCAGCAACAAATTCAATTTCCACGCGTGATTGAGACCAATAGTATGATTCGTAAGAACATGAATTGCTTTCAGTTCGATGCCTATTGAATATCTCATCTTTTTTAACCGTTTACTTGCCTCTTTATATATTACTCTGCTTATTCAAGTAAACACGAACATAAACTGACATTTTCCCTAAAATAATTCAGTGGAGTTCAAGGCGATAAGGTTCAACTTTCTGTGTTTTTGATGGATGTTTTGCACGATATTGATTAGGAGGCGCTTGTGTACACAACTTTATTGTAAAAACGCAGTGAGCTTGCAATAGGCCACCTTGCGTTAGTTTCTGGTTTCATCCCCAGCCCCGACGCGGAGCCAAACTTATCAGAAACACACACTCACCGAAGTGCATACACACGTTATCTATGATACTGAACACTCAAAAACATAATTTTTTTGTCCCGTGGTTACCTATTGTCTTTCTCTGGGTTCCCAAGGCCGATCCGCAGAAGACATGGCCGAGTCGCATTAAGCACAACACCTCCATTTCGCCGAAATAACAACTTAGACACACTCGGCAGCAACAGGAGAGCCATGGATGCCCACTCCAAATATACCTTGTTTGTATTATTTCTTGACGTGATCCCAGACAACTAACGAGTCGACCTTTGGACAACACCCGAGATGTTGGCTGTTAAACAAACGTCGAATATGTCGGATGTGAGGGCGCTATACCAGATGAAAGAGAAGACCAGCAATGACTCACACACTTTTTCATTTGACTTCTCACACCTGTAGACTTTTCCAAAGGATTCATTAAGCCTTTGCGATTCCAGTTGGGAACAGTAATTTACTTTCTATCTCTCTGTTTTGGAAAGAAACTCATTACTCAAGAACAGGCCTGGAGAAATGTTTTCTCAGGAGAAAATTGAACATTGGTGAATGGAGAGCTCCTCATTGCACCTAGATCACACCAGAGTTGCCAATTTGTCTTGCTCTCCAAACTTTTACAGTTCAGAACTGTTTTGTTTTTTGTGTTTGTTGTTGTTGTTGTTGTTGTTTTTTTTTTTTTTTTTTGGTTTCCTTCATTTTCTCTGATCCATTTGTCTGAATGGTCTGTTTTCATTGAGAGCAACAGCTTATATCGGGATGGAATTTCCCTTGAAGTGAAGGGACCCGTAGGTGCCCTAACGTCCAAACTGGGTTCATTCTTTGCCGAGTAGATCACAATTATGACGAAATCGTAACGGAATGCGATGCACCTTCTTCACAGGACGATCAATTACCGAGAGCAAGTTTTTAAGGCGAGCTTCCGTGACCTTAAAGCACAGAACTGTAAGAGTTCTGTGCCTTGAAGGTGCATAAAGTCTCGTCCCGGTAGTGTAGAGGGCGCTGTTGATGATACTGCCGATCACCGTTAGCGTTGATACGAAGATTACCGAAGTTGAGCTGTCATCAAGAGTAAAGTGCGTAGGTGTTGCTAAGTAACGTTGTCTTCTCTGCGCATCACGCAGTCTGTAGTAATGTCAGGGTGCGTGCGTATGTGCTTGTTATTATGACACCACAAAAGCAGTTTGCTAAAGCTGTCCCCCTCAGCCGAATCATGAGCCGAACTGTGATCGCACCACTGACTTCAGTGAATCGGACTTCTTCGGACTCGGGGAAGTGGGCCACAGCGTAAGCGCTAAAGAGGAGTCGATAGCGTAGGTCACTTAGGAAACTTGCGCCGTGCGCCCGCGTACGCATTTGACTAAACCCCGTGAGCCAATTTAACAACTTAGGTCTTACTGCAATTTGGAACAGCCAAGCATCACATCTCACTTTAGCTGGCTTCAAAAGTTTAGTTAGTACCAGATTAAATGATATTTACAAACAAGAGTGGCATAGTAATGTAGACAAAAATTCTCAATGTTTAAATTATCGAATTTTTAAGCAGGATCTTCATTTTGAAAAGTATTTTCGACACCTTAATGATTCACAGGCAAAAATTTTATGTAAATTCCGTTGCGTTAATCATAAATTGCCAATTGTTTCTGGAAGATACAATCAGATTCCAAGAAACGAAAGATTTTGTACCCATTGCAATGAAGAGAAAATTGGCGATGAATTTCACTACCTTTTTCAGTGTATTACTGGAAATACCCAAACACTATGAAGATGGATCAATTATTTAATTGTCAAAAGAAAACAGTCCTTTCCAATTTAACCAAGTTTTGTAATTATATAATGACACATGTTTAGATTATTAGTATTTTTTATCCTTTTTGCAAATACTACATGCCTTTTTTACAGGCTGTGCCTTCTTTACAATTGTTATATAACTTATTTGTCTTTTCACTCTCTCCTCCTTTTTTCTTCCATCTCTCTACCTCTTCTTCTTCTCGTTCCCGTCTCCATATTTCCTTCATTCTTGTTCACTTAGCGTATGAATTCATGTCCGTATGTCTTTGCGTTTTCTTTTTTCTGTTTCTATTTTTCTTTTTTTTTCCTTAACCAAAAGTCACTCGTATATCTTTTGTTAATTCACCAGTCTTGTGTCCTTCTCACTCTCCCTCTTCACCTCCATATTCCTTCTCTCTCTCTCCTCTCTCTCTCTCTCTCTCTCTCTCTCGTCATATTTCCCTTTCTTTGTTCTGTTTTGGTTGTTTTCTTTTACCATATATCGTGTATGTATTGTATATTTCTGTACATTTTTTTTCTTTTCATCAATTGCATTTCATTCTTTTTTTTTTTGTTATAGTTGTTTTGTACACTTTTCAGAGTTATTTGCAATTATTATTTATTGATATTATAATGTGCTATATGTTTTCCATTGGACTCCGATACCCAGAGTTTGGGTTGTGAGTAAATAAACTTTCAACTTTCAACTTTCAAGACAAATGAATGTTACGTCATAACTTTTTTCTTCCAAGTCCCTTTGCTTTGCGGTGGGATGGGGTTCATGTTTTGTATTCATGCATCTCATCAATGTCAAGTTCAAAAGCCACTGAGAGTTCAAGAAGCAACATAAGCATTTTGTAGGACATGTGAGCTAGCATTTTTGCAGACGCTTGTCAAGTGTTTGCTATGACGTCACAAAAAGCAAATAAAGCCAAAAAAGAGGGATGCGCTACTAGCTAGCTGTACGCGTGTCAGAAGACAGCTTTCGGCGTGCGGTCGCGCAGACGTTGCTATGCGCAAATAAATTGATCTGTGAGGAAATGCGCGCCTTTTATTTATATTGTCATTTTCGTTCATATACAGTTTGATAGTCACTTTGTGATCGGTTTAGATGAAATAGCAACAACTGTGATCCACTGATTGATCGAAACTCCGTTATTGGAATTTTGCATGGTGAGTACAAACTCCACTGTCTACCTCTCTACCGCTGTGTAAATGATTTCCGTAAAGGTTCTAAAAGGAAGATCGCTTTCTTTGGAGTTATCGGGTCATAAAAGCATCAAAGCGCGTATACGTGACAACTCGCTATCCTTTTTTTTTTCACAAATCGTACGTCATATAGATTCGAGTACCTTCATCATAACTTTTCCATCATACCGAGGGTACAACGTTTTGGTCATTTTATGACACTAATTATATTCATCTGTAGTGTAGCTCTATGTATTTTCATGAATTTTATTATGTTCGTGATTATTAGACGTTTACTGCAAGATATTGTCTAATGTTGGAAGAGATGCAGCATCTTCAGCTCCGCTAGAGGGCAAAAGCAGTTTTTCGATGCACACGTAGTCTATTGATTATTAGTACTGTTCATAGAACTCTATAGCCTGTAGTATATCCTCCCAGCAGTTCACTGTAGTGCATGCTCACACCATATCAGTGCTAGGCTCGTAAACACCGCATCCATGGTGGTTTAGTATTATATCTATACTTTTTGAAAGAAGGGGATAAACAGTTGCTGTAAATGTCGGAATAATCTAACCACTATCTCTTTGTCCCCCCCCCCCCTTTCTTTCGCTCTTTCTATATTATCCTCAACCTGAGTGTACCATTGCAGTCGTACCGTTCCATAACCATGCCTTAATCAGCGACGTTCCCTCCTGAAAGAGCTGCTGAGCTTACCATAATAAGAGAGGGCGATCAAACATACTCGATCCTATATGGGTGGAGACGATATCAACTTGTATTTGGAAAGCTGTATGGCCTGTCAAGAGCGGGCGATTAAAGAAAGTTTAGGCATTGGAAACAGGTGAGGTTTGGACGTATACACAGCCATAATATATAAACTTAAAGGGATAGTATAGTTTTGGTTGAAATGGGGATTTAGCTTTCAACTTATTGCGAATAATTAAAAACTACTTATTGGTCTATATATGAAATATTAAAGAGCATACAATTCTAAGAGAAATTAAAAGTTTATTTCATGAAAATCGGTTTTCAAATTGCTGAGATACTCCAAAACAAAGAAGTCCTATAAGGACCCACCCTAAATTATTACTAGGACCACTTTGTTTGCTTTGTTTTTGGATATCTCAGCCATTTCAAAACCGATTTTTTTTTTTTCAAGTAAACTTTGAATTTCTCTAAGAATAATTGTAGATGTATGCTCATTGTAGATCTATGCTCTTTACTATTTCAAATAGTGTTGTTCTATTTAAAGTGTTTTATTTCGCAGAGTTAGAACCTGAATCCTCGTCTCAACCAAAACTATACCATCCCTTTAATGTGAAATCCAATTCTACGAAAAGAATTGAGTTGAATTCATTAATTTTGCACAAAAAAAAATCGATGTCATTACCCTATCTATAATTTGAATAGTAGGTCCTATTTCTATATGCATTTTGTTCATGTTCAGTATCGCTTTTTTTATTCTATTTAAAGTTTATCTGCGCGTTATGTAACTCACTAGTGTAACCATGAGTTTGACTTGACTTTGATTTTTTTTTTTGGGGGGGGGGGGGGGGCGAGGGGTCAACTTGAACACGGAGAGCATTATCCTTAGATTGACAGACTACAGAATCGATTGAACTTCACAACAATTACGTCCTTCCGTGTGAATTTCGATTAATATACTCCTTCTATATGCGAGTTTGAGTGGCAAGCAGAATTATTTTACAAATCTTCCAAGGGGCCTAACCTGCCTATAAAGTGAAGCAGCTTTTATGATTTTTATATTATGCATCCGGGGTAAATCACAGCTTATTTAATATCGCAGTCATACGGAAAGAGGTTATAATCATTATCAACATAACTTTCTAAAATTGAAAATTACACATTAGGGCTTTCACCAGATCAGGAGGGTAAAAATAGATTGTCATTATGTCATGTAACATGTCAATGCTCAGGAAAATGCTGTGATCTATTTTCAAACAGGCAATTCTAATGTTTATTTATTCACTAAATGCCTTTCCCACGGTAAAACATAAATCAATGATCTAAAATGGTTGCTCTCGCCTATCTATTCTTTGCTCATTTCTTAGACATTTTATTGTTCCTGGCTGTTTGTTTCGTTTCAATGTTGTTGTTGTTGTTGTTGCTGCTGCTGCTGTTTTTCTTCTTTTTGTGTTTTCAAATATGTCACTTTGGAGTGAGAACTATCCCAGAAAATTATAGCGAAGGTGACACTGCTAATATGAATAATGGCTGTAAAAACGATGATGATTATGATTGATGATGATAACGGTGTTGATAATATTGTGATACAGTAAGTTGACAAACTGTCTTGTCAAATTTATGTCCTCATATCCCAAAGGTTTGAGTCGATGCTTTTCAACAAGTGGGCGCCTCATCTCCACCCTAGGCGGGGTAAACGCCCTCTACGTCTGTCCGAGGACAGGGATTTCGTCGTCTGCTCGGTGGGAGACGAGTATGGCGATTTTCCAGACCGTCGACCACCATGGAAACCCGCCGGAGAGGTGGTGGAACGCTGCTTTCCCCTTCGAACGCCGCTGGCGCGGAGCTGCGCCACGAAAGCGCCGACATCAGCGACGGTTGCCGGCTACACTGGCGGGGAAAACCTCGAGCAGAAGCGCCGGAAGAGAGACTCTGAACTGGAATCCGAAATCTGAAGAGGTTCACCGGACACTCGCGTGGTGCGAGCAGGTTGTCATTCTTGCGATGTATGTCATGTTCATTGTTGCCTTTTATAGGGGCGTGGTTAGCATGATCTCGGGGGATCCCCTGCGATGAAAGATAAACACATTCTGCTCTGGGAACGATGTGACTATCGTCCATCACGCAACTCATGTTTTGATTTACAATTCAATTTGTTGCATGTATGTTTATTCGTTTATATAATGTATAAATTATTTATCTATTTATCTGTCTATCAATGTACATTGTATCTATCAAACTATTTACACAAGTAGGCCTACATCTATTCATTCGCGCATTCACTGTTTCTCTCTTTTGAATGCATTACAGTTCCTGAGAAGGGTGGTGCCCTTACAGCACTTTTGCTGTAAGTTTTTGGTGTTTGTTGTTTTGTTGGTTTTTGTTTTTTTTTCGCTTTAAAATCACGTATATTCTGTTAATATGCATCTAGGCAGAGTTGATCCAGGGAAACCAATTTGCGCATACATGAACCCTTCGTTTGTGGAAGTTATGCCTTGGCCATGACCCTTCACTCTTGAGAAAGAAAACTACGGAAGCTTAAAAGTGCCAACCAGATGACGAGATAAGAAGACGAGAAGACAGGTTAAATACCGAGAAGCCGAGTTATTGCAACTCGGCAAGTCGACTTGTTTAGGTCAAGAAGACAAGAAGCCGATTTCTTGTAGCTCGGCAAGTCGACTTGTTTGGGACAAGAAGACATGATATCGAGTTGTTGAAACTCGGAATATCGACTTGCTTGGGACAAGAAGACATGATAACGAGTTGTTGAAACTCGGCAAGTCGACTTGCTTGGGACAAGAAGTCAAGATGACAAGTTGTTGAAACTCGGCAAGTCGACTTGCTTGGGACAAGAAGTCAAGATGACAAGTTGTTGAAACTCGGCAAGTCGACTCGTTAGGGACAAGAAGTCAAGATGACAAGTTGTTGAAACTCGGCAAGTCGACTCGTTTAGGACAAGAAGTCAAGATGACAAGTTGTTGAAACTCGGCAAGTCGACTTGTTTTGGACAAGAAGACAAGAAGCCGATTTCTTGTAGCTCGGCAAGTCGACTTGTTTGGGACAAGAAGACATGATATCGAGTTGTTGAAACTCGGAATATCGACTTGCTTGGGACAAGAAGACAAGATGACAAGTTGATAAAACTCGGCAAGTCGACTTGCTTGGGACAAGAAGTCAAGATGACAAGTTGTTGAAACTCGGCAAGTCGACTTGCTTGGGACAAGAAGATATGATATCGAGTTGTTGAAACTCGGCAAGTCGACTTGTTTGGGACAAGAAGACAAGAAGCCGATTTCTTGTAGCTCGGCAAGTCGACTTGTTAGGGACAAGAAGACATGATATCGAGTTGTTGAAACTCGGAATATCGACTTGCTTGGGAAAAGAAGACAAGATGACAAGTTGATAAAACTCGGCAAGTCGACTTGTTTGGGACAAGAAGACAAGAAGCCGATTTCTTG